>VXAZ01009807.1:0-336571 GCA_013399875.1 Gymnorhina tibicen | reverse complement strand
GGGCTGCGCGGCGGCCGCGGCATCCCGGCGCACCATGCCCATGCCGCCGCCGCCGCCGCGGCTCCTCCTCTCCGCCTCCCGCGCGGGAGCGCGCCCCGCTCCACTCCCCGGCTGCCTCCTGCAGCAGCGGCGGCGGCGGCGCTGAGGGAGGTGCGCGGGCTCTGCCCGATGTGGCAAGAAGCGATGATGATGAGGAGGAGACGCCGCTACCTGCTGGAGCGGGCAGACCAGGCGGGCGGCGGCTGCGGGGCGAGCGGCGAACAGTCCCGCTCCCGGGACTGGCTCTACGAGTCCTACTACTGCATGAGCCAGCAGCACCCGCTCATCGTCTTCTTGCTCCTCATCGTGATGGGCGCCTGCCTAGCACTGCTCGCCGTCTTCTTCGCCTCCGGGCTGGTAAGAGACGCCCTCCCGGTCCGGGACCTTTGCCATCCCCGCGTTCCCGGACATCCCCGCTGCCGCCGCCCGGTATCCCCTCTCCCGCCGCCCCGCTGGCATCGCCGCACCCGGCACCCTCAGCCGAGCCGGACGGGGCGGGACGGGACGGGACGGGGCGGCCGAGAGCCGGTGCTGCGGCTCCTGCGGCGGAAAGTTGGTGGCGGGAGGCGCCGAGGTGGCGGCGGGGGCCGGGGAACCCCCGCCCGAACTTTGCTGCCCGATATATAGAGGCGACGCTGGAGCAGCGGCCGCCCGGCTGATGGAGCGAAAACTGAGTCAACAAGCGCATCGAGTTTAATTCACTTAAGTCCTTGGCTCCGCTCTCTTCCAACTGGCGGCTTGGCCGTGGTGGCCTTTGTAGTGGCAGGGTTTGAATTGCCGCACAAAAATGCAGTCGGTACCTGTATCTGAAGTAATATTTTTAGTGCAAGTAAGCAGGGGCCGTGCCCCTCCTTGTGCTATCTCCCTCCCTCCAGCATGATATCATTTTTCTAGCGTTTGACCCATTTTCTCCAGCAAGCTTTTGGGACAGCACAGCCCTCGTTTTTAAGGAAGGTGAAGTTTGGTCGATCGGATGTGTTTTCTGCGTGCTCAGTGTGAGGTTTCCAGCCTTCGGGAAGAAAAATGTGTCACAGCAGCAAATGACAGTCGGTATCAGTTCATCTCCCCAGAAAAGGGTGGCGTTTTGCCCTTGCAAAGGAAAAGCTGCAGAGGGCAGTAAAATTCTTGCTCCTTTAGAGAGTTTTCCTGCTGTTAATGATTAGAGGCAGGCTGTTGGCATTACTGTATACTTCTGGAGTAAAGAATGGGTATTTGAGTGGTCTCAGACTATTTTTTTCCACCTCTTTTTTTTTTTTTTAAAAATCTTTTAATGGTCGTCTGGAAAGCTTAATGTTTATTGAATAGAGCTAGTTATCTCTAAAGGCAAGGATGAGTAGGTCAGATTAATCTGATGGATTCTCCTAGAGGCACTGCAGCTAGTGTTTGCTTATACAGAGAATTCTGCTTTCTTGCTTGACCAAACTTTTATCTTAAAACCTGTAGGAACTGCCTGCAGGATTAGCTAAACTTTGAGTCAATTGGTGGTTTATTTCCTTTTGGTGTTTGAGCTTTTTGTATTGTGTTTTGAGCTTTCTGTTCAACAATTCCTACTAAATAGAAAACAGTTGTAAAAGAGCTAATGTGAGGCCAGTAATGGTGATGCTTCATAATTCAGTCGTTTAATGTCCAAGGGTTTAAGTTTTGGAGCTCTGTGTGCAAAATACAGGTTTGACCACTTACCTCATTCTAGTATGTTAATGTGGGTGCTTGTCCATCGGTGCTGAAGGGACTGTTGGAAGGTGGAATTGGAAGTCTGTCAAGCAGAATTAAGTGTGGAGATGTACACTATACTTGCCCAGTTAAGGTGGCAGAATTTGGGCTTGACAGTGTTAAGCACTAAATTTTATACTTTTCGGTCGTGGTGTGATATACAGCTTGTTTACAAGTTGCATGTGGTTGTTTTGGTAATTTCATTTCTTGAGGTAAATCATTCACAGTAACAAAGGTTACTGGACCCAGAAGGAAGGAAGGACTGCTGAAAGTTATGGAAACAAAACTGTGAGCTGGCTGAATCTTGCCAGGCATTACTTCTTCAGAAGGAGTCAGTTTAATAGTTCAGTCTGCATTTGGAATTCCAGACATACCGGAAGAGGAAAAAAATGCTTTTAAAACCTTTTTCCTGAGCCTTTATCTTCCTGTAGCTAACAACTGGATGGGTGAGTGGAGAAAGAGGTGGGGTTCATCAAAGTTTCCAGTCAACAGATAAAAGTAACTTCAGGCAGAGAGAAAGCTTGCCTATATGGACTTCCAGCCACAGGATGCTGGACAAAATCCTTTGGAGCCCTGCCCAGAATTTCACCTAAAAGCGCTTTATTATAGTCTAGTTTCTGGTTGCATTTGTGATTAAAATATTCCTGAAGGCTTAGATCTGTTTCTCCTGCATCTGAATAAAGGATACACATTTTATAGAGCTGTGGAATTTTAGTCATTTTTTTTGTACCTGATGATATAAAAGGGATGTGGTTAGGAGTATCTGAGCCACAAAAGCTGGTATTAATATCCTTATCTTTCATTTTGCACAACCTGTACATGTGTGATTGTTTTGACAGAAGACTTAATTTTGTAGAGAAGGCCCAATGGAAGTGAAGTGGGATAGTTCTGTGCAGATCTGTGCTATGCATCTGAAGTTAAGGGAAATATTTCTTAACAGTTGTTTCCTTTAGATTTTGTACAAAGCAGTTAAGATTTCACTGAAATTTACTTCAGCCTTTTGTGGAGACAAAACTCCAAAATGACTCACTATAACAATTTGTATTTCTTGCTTGTGCTTCATAGAACAGCTTAGAACGTGGAATGTGGGATTAGACATTGTTAGGATGGATGAGAAGTGAACCATTTTTATGTTCTAGGCTATCTTAAAAAAACTTGAAAACCAATGCAAGTGAGAGGAGTCTTTCATTCTATTTTAATGTTTTATTTGGTTGTTAAAATATATCACTGTGATGTCTGAGTTGCCTTTTTTTGGCAGTTTTTTCGTGCGGCAAAGTATTCTTAAGAGTTCCCAAACGTAGCCAGGCACACAGGGATGTATTCTACTTACTCAGCTCTTCCAACCTGTCAGAATACAAGCTATAGCCTTTCTGATTTCAGATGAAAAATTTATGAAAGCTGTTGCAAAATTACAGTAAACAAGATTACTTACAAAGTGTGCCTAGAAATCTGATTACTTTTCTTTCAGACAATGTACTGCTATTATTACTGAGAGAGGTTTCTTGGGAGATTTTGCTTTTGTTTCAGAGAACTATTGTGATTTTGACCTTTGGAATTAAGCACTCTATCTCCTCAAACACTAGATATAAAACGCCTAGAGTCAGCTTGAAAGATGACCATTCACAGCTTGTAGTTTTAAATAATGTAGTGATAGTATCAACCTTTGAATTTCCTGTGTCAGAGTATTCTCTGTATTTCTCTACCTGGCGTGAACTGCAAACTGGCAAAATGAGATCGGTCATCCATGTTCAGCTGCTGCTTTAATCAATAGACAATAAATTATTTTCCCAAACCTGTGAAAGCCTTTCAGGACTTAAAAATGCCAGAGGTCATCTTCATTTTCTCTCTGACTGTTGTATTGTTCTTTCAATGTAATATGCAGGAAAAAGTCATTATTCGCCCCTCTCTCCCTTTTTAGTACTAAAAGCTTATGGCCATTTTTAGTGGTATCTAGAACAGTTTTGTCTCTGGCCAGATCATATCCCTTATAACTACAATTTGCAGTAGATTGAAAAGAAAAAGCCATTTTTAAATTCATGGTGTAAAATATGAGTGTACCTGAAATATCTGAAATTGTGATTAATTTCTTACATAATTAAACAAAACTCTGACTGAAGACAGGGGTGATGCCCGAATTGTACAGTTTATTGGAAGGCCATAACTTTCCTTTATCCATGCATTTTTTCACACAATAAAGAGTGCCTAGTCCATAGATGTAGGCTGCAATAAGAACCTGCACTTCAGGGATATCAAAATCTTTTAGCTCATGTATTGTAAGTGGGAGAATATCTAAACCTGTTGGGATCTTTTCTCTTTTCCGAAAACTTATGGTTCACCAGTCTGCTACCAGATGCAGATGTGTTTTCTTTTAGGCTGGCCTGTTCCCCTTGCTCGGGACCTGTAAGCCTTCTGTGTGGTGTTAACATTAGGCGCAGCCCTTATCTCCCTCCCGAATTCTTGCTGCCACGTGTGACCTTGTAAAGCTCTTTAAGCTGTGGTTGCTGGTGTGTTGGCTCTGGTGTGTCGGTGTGTGCTTCTTGAGGGTGTCCTTGGCCAAGTGGAGCATGTGTTGATCAAAAAAGTGCTTCTGCAGTGTGGCATTGTGTTGCCTTCCCTCTTGCAAAGCGCTGTGAGGTTGTGCCGTGTCAGCCACCTAAGGACTGTCTGTGGAGCAGAGGTATTAGTTGCCCCCGCAACCACTTCTTTGAAGTTCCTGAAAAGCTCAGGATCGTGCTGGTAGGCTCAGTTAAGATTCTTGAACCTTTTTACGGATTTATAAATTCAAGAAACTAAAGGCTGGCTGCACATCTGTTTCACTGACGTACCCGAATACCTTCTGCAGCAAAAAGGGGAGTAGTCAGTGGTTCTTATAGAGCGAATACAATGTACGTTCTGCAGGATTTGGTTTTCTGGCATCAGACTGACTGAACTTACCGTCAGCCGATCCTGCATAGAAGAAGAAGTAGCTGCCTCATTCTGAAGGAGTATGTGTAAATTTTTAGCTGCCAACCTGGTTGGCAGAGAACTGATACTGTGCAAGGAGAAGATCAGGGGAGTCCTGTAAGGCTCTTGGGGCTGAAACTGAGGTGTGCCATTTCTTTGGGTCCTTGGTCAGGACAGCAAATCCTCCTTCCCTCTATTTGGTGCTATTCCTGAAATAAATTCTTGCTGTTTCTGGTAAAAGCTGGACATCAGCCAAGCCCTTCCAGATTTCCATGATCAGAATCTCATCCTGAAATGATGGGGGAAAAGTGTTCCAAGTCTATGTGGAAAAAGTAGCTTTAGCAGACATGTTTCATCATTCTCTTAAAGCATCTGATACGTACCTCTGCTAATATTCTCATCTCATCAGTCTGGGTCTGAAAAATTCCTCCATCCACACCAAAAGGTCACCACACCAATGACATGATTTTATATCTGTATTCTTGAAATGCTCTGTTATAACCTAATTGCATAGAATAATACAGCCATATCATAAGATCATTTGTACTCTCAATTTTAGGAAATCTTTTGAGATCAACCCTGTGTAATTTACAGCCTTTTTTAGTTTAAGAGCACCAACTGTTTTCCCAAAGTCCAAGAATACCCAAGGAAAACGTTCCTTGGAATCCTTGCAGACTAAAAGTAAGCCAAAGCATCTGCTAGGGTGTTTTCAAACTCCGGTATATTCATTCCCCCAAGAAGAAAGCTAAATCACAGCAAAGGTAATGAGGTAGGAAAACCCTCACTAATTGAAGGACAAGCACAGGTTTTTTTGCATGCTTGATGCTATGGTTGTTGTGCCCAGGAGGTATCCGACCTGTCCTTAAACTCATTCTGACAGACTATTGCTACTACCAGCATGAGAAGGAATTCAAAATAAACATCAGTGTATTTACGATGCTTTTTCTTTCCACAATTCCAGTCACAATTGACTGTACAGTTCTGCTTTCAAGTCCACTATTAAAATGTTCCATGAGGAAATCCCATATTTCTAATTATTTTTTTCTTGTCTCTAGATACCATATAGCAATATATTCTTCTAGCTATAGTTTCTGATTATTTGATACAGTCTTAGGATATTGCTGTCCCTGCCAGATGTTCCTTCTGATGTTCTCTGAGAGTGACTTCTGTAAGGCAGTGTTATCTCTTTAGTCAGGCAGTAAAGGTTGCTCTATCTTCCTGTCTGAAGCAGGAATTGCCTGGCTTTCTGTCTGGTTTGATTCCTCAGTATACATAAGCCTGGGCTGCTGCTTCTTTCATTCACTAATGACACTCCCAGTACATCTGTGGTTACTTTTACTGCTGCTAAGAGCTTGTCTCATTCCAGTCCCTAACAAGCCTGGTAACAGAGCCATCAAGTTAATGAGGTGCCGGTGGCAACCTCCCTTTGCATACCTCTGTTTCATCTTTCATATTCAATAACCTAAATTCTGAATAAGAATTGGATAAAACTATGGGTATGGCAATGTTGTAAAAATGGTTAGCCTTTAATTGGAATTGTAATATTAATAAATTCAAGTTTTATGAGTACCTTGGCAATAGAAAACTTATTTAATGTCACAAATTGTGACTCAAAATGGTGGATCCACAACTGCTAATCATTACTGCAGCTGACAGAAATGATAAATAACATACTGACTAGAGCTGTTGTTTACTGTTGTGCAATGGGAATAAGACAGATGATGGATTGGGCTCCGATTGTCTGCTGTCTTTATCAGCCTCAAGCTGGGTATGTGGATTCACAAATCCTATACTGGTAAATTCATAGTGGATCTGCCATGGACCTATGAATACCAGTCAGCTTATCTTCCTTAAATTTCTTAAAATTGGTTTCAAGTTCCTTGTTGTGGACAGATATATCCAACCCATTTGTGGGGATCTTAAAACTCCTATAAAATGGTGAATATGTTTCTTTGAGCCTTCAAGAGCTCTTCTAGATTAAGGACCTTAACCAGAGATCACAGTCTCTACATTGACACTGTGATTAAGAAAACTTCTTGTTATAACAGTAGTAGTCACTGGAGTCTTCCAGTCTTCTCCATGCATGACTCCAAACTGATGGACACTTCACACAGATAGATGTGTTCTGCAAATCTCTTGAGCAGCTGGGTGTGCTGGCATCATGGGAACAAAGCACAGCTGAACACCTGTAGTGTGTGATTCTGTGCCTACATCCCCAGTCATAGCTGAGCTGTGATCCCAAAC
Source organism: Gymnorhina tibicen (assembly GCA_013399875.1). Lineage (NCBI taxonomy): Eukaryota > Metazoa > Chordata > Aves > Passeriformes > Artamidae > Gymnorhina > Gymnorhina tibicen. Next base: position 329,635 of record VXAZ01009807.1, on the reverse strand, counting down.
AATTCTTCATACTTCAAAAAGAATTGAATCAGCTCAAGCCAAATTGATCTGTGATGATGAGAAGATGCCAATAGATTAAACTTCTGTTTTGGGGGATATGGATCCAAAGATAAGTGAACTGGCACAGCTCCACCCTTTTTTCCCTGACTTTTTTTTTCTTTGAGCATCAAACCTGATGAAAACCCCACCTCACCTAAAACCCCAAACAGCTCCATGCATTTTCTTCTCCATATCTTTTGTTCTTATATCTTGAACAAGCAGGCTTCAGACACTGAACCATATTCAGGTGATGCTGAAAATTGAAGGGACTGTTGCACTATCTGTACAGAGGAGTGTGAGGCTGTCTACACTTACTCTCCCAGCTATCTGTTTCTCCAGCCTGTATAGAAACATTTTCTTTATCTTGTCTCTAATCAGAACCCTTGTTCTTAATGGTGCATACATGATATTAAAGCTCCTTGCTGTTTCTGTTGTGACCTTGTTCCAGGCTTGTGTCTGGGAGAGGCAGAGGAAATGCCCACAAATTATGTTTGACCTGTTAGTCTGAGCATCCACTTCTTCCACCATCCATGGTTCTAGTTTTGAAGTTTTACTTACCTGGAAGATGTATTCTAGAGTGCAGGAGCAATGGCTTCTGGTTGCATACACCGGAGAGCAGCTGGGATGAGAGGTGCTCTGGCCCATCTTTGTTTCCCAAATAGCTTTTCAGAGCTGCTCACTAAGGTTTGCAAAAGTAGTTAGAACTTACTTTTTTCCACCTGCCTCCTCACAGCTGAACTGTGTGCTGTGGGACCTTTTAAAGACCCTGAATGCTATGGCCTGCACAGTGTGTCTGCTCACTGACTGGATAAATGGGATTGTTGTCCTTCCATTCCAGGTAAAATTTCCATATCCCTTTCTCTAATTTGCTAGTACTTTGGTCAGTCTGGCAGGAAAATTCTAGGAAGACTAGATTTCCTCCAGCTCCTTTTCCAGCAACACTGATTTCGGGCTGAGGACTTGGACACGTTATTTCCTCTGGGAGATGTGTTAGGAAAACAGATGCTCTTTGAACTTGGTTCTGCACCGGCTTGCTAGTGCTCCTGTTCCTACAGACTTGTTTAGGTTGGAAAGGACCCTTAAGGTCATCAAATCCAGTCATTAAACCAGCATTGCCAAGTCCACCATTAAGCCATGTCCCTAAGTTCCCCATCTACATGTGTTTTGCATACTTCCAGGAATGGTGACTTCAACACTTCCCTGGGCAGCCTGCTCACCCTTTTGGTGAAGAGATTTTTCCTAACATACAATCTAAACCTCCCCTGGTGCAATTTGAGGCCATTTTCTCTTTTCCTGTTTTTTGTTATTTGGTGAAAGAGACCAAGACCCACTTTATTATGCCTTTCTGGTAATTGTAAAAAGTGCTAAGGTCCCCAATGTACCACATTTTCTCCAGGCTAGGCACCCCTACTTCCCTCAGCTGCTCCTCATAAGTCACTCCTCTTGCTTCATATACCTTGGCAGGTGGGTGGATTCTCTTTTCTTGATGCAGGTACTGTGGTGGCCCTTTGTAATAGCACAGTGGTCTGAGAACAGTCTAGTCTGGTCAAGACCTAGGAGGTTGTAGGGTAGGTTGTCCAGGGCAGTAGCTTGTCCTGAAAACCCCACAGGGCATCCCCACCCTCTGAGCTCGGGTCAGAAAATGGCCATAGACTCTCACTGGGGTTTGTTTTCTGCACCAGTGAGCTCTGGCAATTTTTAAACTTGATTGGTAGGTGGTGGGATTTTATAAAGTTGCTTCAAGTGATGTGACATCTGTTTAACAATAAAACAATTTACCAGCTTGTTTTCATTTTCTTTGATTTTTATTTTCTTACCTAACAATACTGATGAAAAAGCCCTCAACCAAAACAAAATAGAAATGCCTGTATTTGCAGAATCTGTTTTGCACTATTTCCTATGACCATGCCTGAAGTTTTACTCCTGAGATGTTATTTGGCAGTTATATTTTAAATGCAAGTTAACATGTTTGTTACCTTTATTTGAAATTTTATCATAACAGAAATAATAGCCATTGCAGAATTTGGTCTTGATCTCGGAGTAAAAAATGAACTAAGATAGCTCTTTGATTTGAAGTCAGTTGGACTGAGAGACGTATGAGAGTGTAGAAAGTATCCTTAGGGGAGTAAACTTTAAGAACATTGTTGCGATCGTAATAAGGGTGTTTAGTAAGTAATTTCACAACCTTAGGAAACACTTGAAAGTAATTACAAAATGACACGAGTGCCTTTCAATATTAAAACTATTTTTCATGCTACCCTATTATGCCAATACATTAAATCTGAGGAATATTCTTGCAAAATGTATTTTTAAAAGACCCATTAGAGAGAGAAGCCTAAGTGTACCTTTTTCTTCATTAAACAGACTTTTAAAATGAGCCATTTCCTTATTTGCTGAAGCTCATATGCTCCCTGGGTCAAATTTTGTGATCCTTACTTTTAAGTGACTTGCATCTTGACATTTTTTCTTGATTACAGCCAGATTCTCAAGTTATTATGTCAGGAGGAAAATGGTGAGGGAAAGCCACCTTTTAGCTTCGATTTAAAAGTGACAGCCAAAATATGTAACTGTCAGTATTAAATAGCTCAAACAGTCAAATGAGTACTTCTGGCTTCTACAAATCTGAAAGACTATTTCAGACTTCCACTAATCTATGTGTACAAGAAAGGCCATAATTTCACTTTTAATACATTACAGTGCAGTTAATCTGAAAAACGTGTCTTTGAGTCTTACTAAGTATTGTATTATCCTTAATGTTTAGCTGATGGAGGTTTTTCAACAAGGACTTGTTTTGAATATAGTTAACTACCAAATATATGTTCTTCCTAAGTGTTTTACGCAGTTTACCTTCTATGTATTGTGATGTGTATAAATAGTAGCTGCATTTATTGGAGAGTTTCTTTGAAAGTATTTTTGTAATAGGAGGAAGGATTTTGAGAATAGCTGAAAAACAAGCTAAACTAAGTTATTAACCCACCTTTTTTTGAGAGTAAGTCAGAACCAACGCATGAAGAATAAAGTATGCAAGAAAGATAATTTGATCACAATATTTACATTAAAAATTAATAAATGATGTGAGTAGGTTCTAATTTCCTCTGGAGTCTGAAATAATTCTTTTCATCAAAGCACAGATTTTTGCTCACATTTCTGCCCATTGTATCCGCCCTCTTCTGAAGGGGACACTTCAGGGAGCAGAATGTCATTAACTGTCCTTGCTCTCTGGAACATGGTTTATCTTCTGTGGCTGCCAGCTACTGCCATTGGGTAGGACAATTTTAGAAGTGCACCAGCTGAATGTTGTAGCCACTAGTAACCGGGTTTGACCATCCTGTTTTTCATTGGTTGTTACATATTTTGAAGTAGAACTTTTGATAATTGCCAGCCTAAGAGAAGATTGAGATGCTGCTGGATGACCGAAAGGCATGACAGTCCTGTTCATATGCCCTGCCCCTGTTTGTGGGCCCTCTGAACCCCAGCTTATTAAATACATAGTCATATGCACTGACAGATTTTATATGACATGTGGTTAACAAGAGGAGAGGACACAAATCGATGGAAAATAAACCGAGAAAGAGAAAACTGCTGATATGGCAAATGAGGATGTATAAAAAAACCACTCACTGTTCAGGCTGAGTACATGGTGTTTGCACAGGGCATATTTTTGAATATAAAATATACAGGCATGCACATCCTGGTTCTACTAATTATGTTTTTGGCAGGGATAGGTGTCTGTCCTCTATTCCATGGCATATGATACAGTAGGGAATGGTCATGGGCTCATGGGGCTCTGGCTCCACCTTTGTATGCAGATAGCTCCACTGGAGGTTGTTCCTGTTGGCCTGAGATGGACACTACCTTTAAACTTCAAAAGAGCTGGATTAAAGGGCAGTTGTGCTCACTCCATGCAGAGAAGAGAAACCTTAAAACCAAGTTACTCCTTCAGAATCTAGCCACTGTATTGCAGCTTTGACCATTCCTGAAAACTATCATTTGGAAGTGGTGATTGAACCAGAATTACGGTGTTCATTGTGCATTGAGGTGGCATTGTGATGTTCTCACTTCTTTATTCTATTTTCCTATGTTCTGCATTTTGGGTTGTTTTTTAACTGCTGGTGAGGACCTAAGTGATGTTTTCATGGGTTTAGCTATGATAAACACCAAATATCTCTATTTCTAAGTATTAGTAGCCAACCTGTTGTCTTGTGCATAAAATTAGGATTGCTTTGTTGGAGGTGCATCTCTGCACACACAGCTCTGCTGAAATTCATCTGCCATTTTCTTGCTCCACAGTGATTCTTATGAGATCCTTTTGTGTTTCTTCATAGCTGACCCTCATCTTTGCCAGATTGCTTTTCAGCCCTTTTCCCAAATTGTTTATGGATATTTTGGACATACACCCTAGGATTCCTGAGGACTTTGGTACCTTTGCTTTTAATAATTTTTCCTAGGGTAGATGCCAGTCCTGCTAGTACTTCCCTTAGTCTTTGAGAGGGATCCCAGGAGAGACTGGCATTACATCACATGCCTGTCTTTGGATACTGTGGAGCTTTTGGGTGCTGGTTACATGCTACTACAGTTTTAGCTCTCTCTTCTCTTCTATTGGCTCTTTCTGGTGAGTCCTGACTGCTTGTGGTGATATCTTTTTTTTGCATTTCATGTTTCTGCTTTTGTCTATAATGCCTTACACTAACACTCCAATTTGGGACAGACTTTGATGTATCCCCCCCTGCATAGATTATTTTGGAATGAGAATTACCCCACACTGAACACAGATAAAAAACAAAACAAAACCAAGCAACCCAAACCCTTTCTGCTACAGTCTGTTCTTCTCTAGCTGTTCTTTTTAATACCTGCATCATCTGTTTGCTTGGAAGTCCTTTAGCAGGCTGCCAACTCCTAAATATGTTTCAAAAATAATTTACTACTTATTTGTATACTCTTAAAAATAATTTCTCGAGCAAGTTCTTTTCTTGGCCGGCATTATTGAGTCTTTATATTAATTGAGTCTTTATATTAAATCCTTTTTTATCCCCTTTCAGGTTTTTTTTTTTTTTTTCTGTTTTTTTTTTGTTTTTTTTTTTTTTTTCCTATTAGAGATATTTTTTACAAGCTTCACTACTTGGATGTTGAGGCATTCTGGTTGTATTTTGGTCTTTCTCAAGTTGTTTAGCGGAACTGATCAGCTTTTGCCCTGTGCCTCTGAGTTTTACAATGTCTTTAGTCTACCTACAAAGATTTTAATCTGTATGCTTATTATAACCCCCTTTCAATTTTAGGGTTTGGGTTTTGTTTTTCATTTGTTTGCTTAACAAGGTTTGTCACTGTTATAAAAAAGCTCCTCAATAGCAATATTTTGTGAACCAGGTTCTTTCCATTTCTTGAGATCAGATTAATCTCAAGATTGTTTTCTCTTTCTTTGTATGGGTGGGTTTTTTAGTCTGTGTACTTGTTTGTTTTGTTTTTCAGCAGTGCATGAGGCACAGACTGTGGTCTCAGCTTCCATCTGCTGTTGTGATCTTAGCAAGTCCATCCGGGAGTCGCTAAAGTATCCCTTGACCTGCTGTGTTTTCCTCTTTGACAGCCTTCCTTATATTGGCATGATAACCAGTCCTCTAAGTAATTTATTTTTAGAGGCTTTGCTGTTCAGTCTCTCTTTTTTGGCTCATAGCCACTTTCTACTATTTGTTAATTCTCTTAGACTGTTAAGAGAAGCCTTTCTTCAGTCCCTGCTGAAGTGTATGGCTTTCAGTCTTTTATTACTTTTTCATTATTCTGCTGATGGTCTTTTTTACACCAAGTTTTCAGTAAGACTATTGTGTAAATGATGTTTCAACAACAGGCACTTTAGTTCATCCATCTATCTTTTTAGGCTTGTTGAGAAGTGTTTACTTTCATATGGGTGTCTTATTTCTCTGACAGATTTTAAAGAGAGTCTGTTCCACCTTTCCTTTGCTGAAACCTTCTTAGTTGAGTTTAATCAACTTCTGTCCTTTCTTTTAGTTGAGACTTACTGGTCTCCTTGACATTACTGCTTCTCTTAAACCATGCACTCTGTTTCTATAACAATCAATCTATAACGTTCAATTTGAATGTTTTCGTATAATGTTGGAAGTTCTAGCAAACTCATTCTTATCTAGTTTAGGTTAAACTCAGCTACCTTCTAGAGACAAAATCCCTATTCCCCAAATTTCTGTGTTTCTTTGATTTCCCTTTTGAACACGTTTTCTTAGCTGCTTATTGAATTTTTGCTTTCCAACCAGGTTTTTTTTGGGAGCATTTCTGGGAATCCTACCATAGTTCTCTGCTTCTTCACTAGCAAGAAATATTTTGCCTCCAGAACTTTTCTTTCAACTTCTTATGTTACTGTTATTTGCACAGCAGCCGTGGCACCTCCAAAGAGCCTTTCCAAACCCTCTGTGAGGTCTGATGTTTTCTGCATTAAAGAGAGAAGTCTGTGATCTCCGGTATGTCAAGACTTTGTGTTCTTTCTAATCGTTGCTACAACACTGAAGCAGACAAGGTTCACTTATAGCTATCAGGCAAACTTGGAAAAATCTGGATACAATCTTTTTCTACTGACTAATGGAGAAGATAAATAGTATCTGTATGTAGCTGGACTAACTAAAAAAAATCCACTGGCCAAAAGTGCTTGGCTCGGTAGTCAGGCACGTGGGTGGTCAGATGGGAGTTCACAAGACCTGCAGGGCTGGTCCCTGCATTGTCACTGCTAGTCCTGTGTGCTCACAGGGACATCTCCTGCAACGTCAAAGAACAGTTCCTGTGGGATTGCAGCAGAGGTGCGTCACTGTTGCAAAACTGCACACTTCTCACATGGGGAACGCATTTACAGCACACACTGTTCATGGCTTTCAAGCCTGGGGAAAGGCTCCAGGTGGCCGGAATGTCATCTGAAGGGTTTAGATGAAATCTTGCTGCTCCAATAATGTTCCCATGTACTAATGAATACAGAATGGTGAAGAATGTGGCCATGGATGCAGAACTGCTTCTTGTGGTTACATGGAACATCATGCAGCAGCTGGGCACTTCTAATGCCACATGATCCATGTGATGTGCAAATGGCTGGACTGACATGCATCTAGTGTGGAGTAGATCTCTCTGTGTGCTAGCAGCAAGTGTAGACTGCACATCAGACTCATTAATAGACAGAACTGAATTTCTTAAGACAACAGACACCATGAAACAATTGGATTGGAGCCTGATGCTGTTATAATTGATCTGCCAAGCCAGACAGGGAATGCTGAATCAAGGAGAAAAAAAATTCAGACATGCAGTTACATAGAGCCTTAGTGAAAATTAAAAGCTTCATTGACACAAACTTCAGGACAGTTTGATTAAAAGATACAGTTCAGTTAATTTTCTGCTAATGTCCTTGAAATGCTGGACAAAACTCAACGGAAGATTAAAAAAAAAAAGCACATGAGAAAGCTTCTAACCAGGCAGCTAAGCAAGAATAACAAGCAGTTTTATGCTATGAAAGATAAATAGTGGACACAAAAGGCAGAAGAGTCCTTCTGAGTTGTGGATCCAGAAAATATCATGTGGTCTTGGAAATAGCATCTGGTCTTAAAGACACTGCACAATTTCTGAAATGGAGATGGACTAATACTGATGGAATTGATGGAAAAGAAACATGAGACTGCTGGCCAAAACTTTTCAGTTGTTGTCCTAAATGATGGAAATCCTAGATGAAGCTGTACAGCTACTTGGCCGGGAGCAGGGCACAGCACCTCTTAATAAAATGGAGATTTTTCCAGCTGTCTAGCAGATGGCACACAGTGCAGTCATCCATAAGCAAAGTCACTAAAATGTAAAACCATAGGAGCTGTCACTCCAAGCAGGGTCAAAAGTAGCCAGAAGACTTTTGCAGATTTTGTAGAGAAATATTTTTTGAGATGTTACAGAATTTAAATGCCACCCAGTTTTACAAAGAGAAGGGTGACTATGTCTTCTGAAAATCATTGTCTCAAGTCCTGGAAAAGGTTTTACAGGAAAAGTGGGTGGTTTTTGCTACAGAGACAACTCAAAAGATTCAGTCAGACTGGTTAAAGGAGGATGTTTGATTGAGAGGTCAGTAAGCTAGTAATCCTTCAGTCCTGTAACATTTCTTCTAACACTCAATATTTTTGAAAATAGTTGCATGAAATTGAAGATACTGAAAATTGAATAGATGTATGAAATAAAAAATTAAAGCAATGTGTGAAGAACATTACTCACTTGGTTTTATATTTACATTTAGAAAGTGTTTAATTGATCTCAGCAAAGAGTGATTTTAGTAGGAATTTAATGTAGTAAATGGCTTGAGTTAATTCAAAGCGTGTGATATTTCAGATCCCAGCAGGAGTCCTCTGTATATAGACTGCTGTTGAATTCCATTAATCAAAGAAGAATAAAGAAAAAGTGTCAAAAGAATGAGGGACCATATTAAAAGGTTTTTTGCTAAAACTAGCATTTTAACTGCTTATTTGTTCATTTTTATGGATTGTGTCATCTGCCTATGTTTTTATATATAACAGTGAAGTGCTCTACAGCAGCTTTGCTGTTTAAAATTAAACTGAGGGCATGACATTATCTGGGAAAGAACAGGATGTAGATTGAGAGAAGGTTGTGGGTTTTGGAAAGATGAGTGAAAGTGACTTCAAATTTTACTGGTGATAACAAGATTATCACACTTTGGAAGAATTTGTGGGGGTTGGAAAAATTTCTAACAATAGACTTCTTAATTTCTTCAGTAATTAAAAGACAGCAAGATAGAAAACACTCAGGGAGACAGAGCTGTCAGGTAAGACCCATGTATTGCAGGCTTAGCCATTATGTTCAAAAGTGTCATGCTGATATTTTAATTCTGTTATCTCTGGTGTATTTTAATTTCTGAGACTAGCGGAAAAAAAAAAGGGAAATGTTTGGATTTTTTCTTCTTCCCCTCACCTCTTTGGGAAGTGGTTAAGGTGACAGAACAGCTAACCATCAGGATTTTTCCGGTTTTTGCAACACCGAACCTGCTAAACACACTAATAATTACAAATATTGATCAGGAAGCTGCAAGTTCTAAATGTCCTCCTCTTAAAGTTACAATTTTATAAAGATTTAGCTCCTCTGAAGTCATAGGAAAATATTGCTAAAAATAGTATCCAAAATAAACCTCTGCCTTACAGGGCCTGCTTTTCTTGACCTGACATTAGCAAGTATTTTAAAGGCAGGATTGTGAAAATCCCCTTGTACACATTAAGGCTTTCTGTAAAGGATGCAAATGATAATAAAGTTTTATTTTCTCATATATTTTATAAATTGCCTAATGTGTACACTATTCTGTCTTTAAATTTCAATTTTACTTCAGAATTTGTACAGTGTATGGCATGATGCAAGCACCTTGTGACCGCAGAAGGATGTTCTGTCAGCTCAGAGAGGTCACCTGTGCTCAGGAGCTGATACAGGGTGGTCTATTTTTTTTTTTCTTTCCATACATTTAAGTCAAAATGCAAAATTGTGTAGTAGGCAACCTGAGAAGGGGAGAAAGCAGAAGTAAAATTTTAGATTTGGTGATCAGAATATCTCAGCTAAGTGTTGAGATCAGTGTATGCATAAAAAAAGGAAGCTGAGTAGCTGTTAATTTGGAACACACATTTTGATGGATTGATCTAATTATAGAATACATATAAATATATGTAGCCGCATGAGCATACATGTGCTCTAAACAGACATCTAATTATTGCTGATTTGTTATGAAGCCAAATCCTCCCAGAAAGTACAGTAGTTTTATTATTTTTTTACCAATGTGGAGAAGCATGCAGTTGAAGTGCATCTGGATTTTCTTGCTAGTCTGTTTGTAGCATGATGCTTATCACTGAAATGCCAATTTGCCGTCATTAAAATATGTGTTTTTCCACAGTCTTGGCTTAGTCCAGGAGCCTTTGGTTTCCTTTGGTGCTCTGACTTGGGCTGCTTGACAGATGGTGCAAGGAAGTGAATGTTGTCCTGTTGCCCGTGACACCTGTCTCTTGCAAGAAGAGTTTGGCAATCCCACCTGGAAGGGCAGAAATCAAAGGCTGAAGTTAAATGCTTTTGGTGTTAAGTGAACTGGCATTGGTTCTGCCAATTACTAAATCAATTAACTGAAGCAAGTTTCTGAGATGGGATTGATCAAAAATCACAAATTCATATATATAAATCAGCAGTTCTTCCTGCTAGTAGGTAGGTTTTATATTTTTACTCTTACTATGTAAGATTGCACAAGATATGTTACTCCGTGTGGCTCTGTACTCGTGCAGACGCTTACCCCTACGCCTAAATTTAAGGCCATAGTTTTATTTTCTGTGTGACTAACCAAGTGCTTGAAAGCCTTCATGTGTGTATTTGATAGTTGGAAGCTTAGTGTTTGCATTTCAGGGTTAGAATCACAGCTTAAAATTTCTTGACACTTTTTTTGCTTATACCGTGCTTGTCAGTGTTGCAATAACAATTGCTTAAATGTGTGACTTCATAAATCTGAAAGGGAATTAAAAATAAGAAGAGTTGAAAGATGAGCTGACTTTTGTCTGGCAGGGCAGGGTATATTGTGGTGTTCCCCTTGGTTTGAGCCTGCTGGTGCCTGTTCAGTGTGGTGGCTGTTCCTGGGCTGGAGCTGGGAGCAGCTGGGTGTCCCAGTCTGCAGTGCACACACAGGCAGGGCTGCAAGGAAAACGAAGAAATGGGAACAGCGAAGGGGAACAGATTTTTACAGCAAGTGTCTCTAGATATCAAGCTGTAAAACTTACTAGATCAGGGAAAAAAACCCAAAAAAAAAAACAAACAAAAAAACCCTGCTGATGGCATTTGTAAATGTTTGTAAATTTACAAATTTATTTGTAAATTGTTAGTTTTGTTTTAATTGAAGCAAGTCTTATATACATAAGAAAGAAAAAGTCATATTAGGATACTTTTAAGTAAAATGTTATGTATTCAAGTTGAAAATCTATCAATAAACAAGATTTAACAGGGCAACTAAGCAGCTAAAGCAACTAAGGAAGTAACTAAAAATAAGGGAAAAAGAAATGTTGTTTCTTTGTGTTTAGATGTCTTACAAGTCATCAAATAAGTACTTTCAGATTCTCTTGAAGATTTCACCAGCATGAAAAATGAATCTGAGGCTTTTCTGCATGAAGTCTATGGTTACTGTTGCAGCAGTAGCATTTGGGGCCTGCTTTTGGGAATCCTTGTTGCTGCAAATGAGGATGTTAGAATTCATAACAACTGGGGAATGACTAAAGATCCTGTGACTGTACTTTGATATAGTGCTGTTGTACTTCAACTAGATGTATTTTTGAACATATACAGCAATAGAAAATCCAATATTTATTCTTTATTAATGCACCCATCATTAGATGATTTAAAGATGTTAGTGTAGTAACTTCCAAGTAAGTTGTATAAATAAATTTAAATATTGAATATTCTACATCTTACTTCAGGTTATATTCTAGTCCTTGCTCTGGGTGTTGTTTGTACATTCCAGAGTAAGCAGTTGCTAGGAGAAAATGTATATATGTAATCTAGAGTCTTCTGTACTTCCAGATAAATACTTTAAGCAGAAGGAAAACATGTAGTACCTCGCAACTATCCCTGTCAAAAAGGCTTTTATAGAGCTATGGACATAGTTGATTTGTGAGGCATTTTGACAGCTGCGTTGTTCAGGGTGTTTTACAGTTTTCTCAATCTGCTTCAAATAATATTAAATCATAGAGTGCTTTGGGTTAGAAGGGACTTTAAAGATCACCTAGTGCCAACCCTCCTGCCATGGACAGGCACACCTTCCACTAAACAAGGCTGCTCAAAGCCCCACTCAACTTGTCCTGTACCACTTGGAGAAGGGAATTATCATCAGCACATTCCAGGAACTGCCTGGATTGCTCATGCCCTGCTGTGTTGCCCCTTCAACAGGTATTGGGGTGGCTGAAGTTCCTCATGAGGACGAGGACTTGTGAACACAAGGCTGTTCCTGTCTGTCTATAGAGGGCCTCATCTTGTCAGTGTTCCTGGTTGGATGACCTGCAGCAGACCCCCACTGTAGAGTTGCCTATCTCTGCTTTCCCGTTAACCCAACCTGTAAACTCTCAGTCAGCTCCTCATCCATCACCTGGCAGGGGATGGATGCTCCACGACATAGAGGGAAACACCCCCTCCTTGTCTCCCCTCTCCTGTTCTTCCTAAAGAGCCAGTATCCTTCCTTCCAACACTCCAGTCATAGGAGCCATCCCACCACATCTCTGTGATAAGATCCTAGGTGCACATCTCTTGTTTACTGCCCATGCCCCCAAAGCCAACTTACTGGCTAGAGTGGCTGGAATTCCTTTTCCTGCTGACTTGCAATCCACTTTCAGACTCCAAGCCCCTCTTTCTGGTATTGGCATCAAACTTTGTAGGAGTGGAATGGATCGAGGTTCTGTTCCCCTGGCAACTTCAATTTGGTCAGGATTGGTGGAAAAATCTGCTTGTGTTCCGGAGTCCCTTACCATCACCCTCTGCAGTCCTTCTTGGTATTGCTCAGACTATTCCTGGCTGTGTCACTGGTGCCCTTGTGAAACTACAGCAGTGGGTAATAGTGGGCTCTACGAGGCTTGGGAGTCTCTTGGTGACATCCCTGATATGAGCCCCCAGCAAGCAGCACAGCTCTCAGGGGTGTGTCAGGTTGGCACATGGGCGCCTCTGTACCTCTCACAAGAGAGTCCCTGCTGCTGTCACCCATCACGTTCTCGTGGTTGCATTGGCTGCTACACACAGAGCAGATGGGGCTGCCTGGCTCAGCTCCAGCACCTCTCCTGATGCGATGGGTCTTTTCAGTCTGCAGAGCAGAGAAGAGGTTCTGCAGGGGCATGCCAGGCTTCAGGGGAAGTTTCTTCCTCCTGCAGATTCATGCTGTTGCAAGCTTCCATTCTTCTGCATTTGGCCCCTCTCCATTCTGTGTGTGCTGGCGGTGGAGCTGTTGGCTGGTTGGCCGTGGGCTGTGGATCCCCTGCAGACTGAGCTTGGAACCAGCTTTCCAACTCAGCCTCCCTCACGCTGCACACACTTCTCACAGCCTACTGCAACTCAGATTAGTAAGAGAAGTGGTGTGCTGTTGTGGTTAATAATTACAGCAGTAGTTAGGAAGTTGATTCTCCACATAACAGCTTCTTACCATGAAAGAAATTGTATTTTAATTCAACTCAGTTTAGATATCCAGTTGTGTCTTTCTGGGGTCTCCATGTACAATAAGTTTAGAGTATGTTATTGATGTCTGACCTTTAAATACATTATCTTTTAACTTCTTTTTCATTCTCCTCTGTTTCCAGGAAGTTGAAGACCACGTGGCATTTTTAATAACTGTTCCAACGGCCCTAGCAATTTTTTTTGCTATATTTATACTTGTCTGCGTAGAACCTGTATTTAAGAAGTTGCTTCGTATATTTTCCCTGGTGGTCTGGGTATGTCTTGTTGCCATGGGATATCTCTTTATGTGTTTTGGAGGAATCATCTGTCCCTGGGACCAGGTAAGACTGTCATTATTACTAATTTTCCTTCCATTAGGTACATTTCCAAGAACCATTCTATACAAAAACATTCACATTCATTTTTGTGGGGCATCTCACAAAATGTTTTTGGGACTAAGTGGTTGCATGCTGAGACTCCCTCCATCTGTTTTATAAATACCGGAGATGTGCATACTTAAAATGTATTAGGAAATACTAGAAGGATTTTGCTTTTATATTTTTAAGTTCCTTTGCATAATTAATACTTGTTCCCAATCACCAACTTCTCTGTAGAGTGAATATTTGATTGTAGTGACCACTTAACATGGCAGAAATTCTAGTTTTGTTCAACAGTGCTGATGCTATCTTTTTCAGTTTAAAATGTTTGAGCTCTCAGTGTAGGCTTTCTGTGGTCTTCAAGGTGTTCTCTAGCAACGCATGAGAAAAAAGGACTGGGAGTTTCCTTACTTGTCTAGAAAAATGGATGAGTAGAGAACCGGTGAAGTACCCTTCACATTTTTTAAATTTTGTAATGAAGACAAAGCAAAATATGATTGCAGCCTAATAGCAGCACTTTTGAAACATCAATAAATGATGTGCAATATCCAACACTGTGTCTGATTGATTCTTCTGAGTTCTGCCACATTATTTTCTTTTCCCCAAACCGCTCTGCATGGGCATATGGCTCATATAATATTTTTAAAACTCTTCAAAGGATGGAAAAAATCTTTTAAACATTTAAAAGTGTCTTCTGAAAATTTCATGCTGATTCTATGAGTTTAACCTTTAAATGGCATGACTCTATCCAGAATACCTTTTAGGTCCTTGAGATAGACTTGAAATAAATTCTCTGACTTTTTACTCAGATCTTGCAAAGACTTGGGCAAGTATTGAACTTCAAGTAGTTCCTTTAAACTCTTTAATGTAAATTATTTAAATTACTGGTGTATGTTGGTAATACTTTTGGAGCTTTTATCTTTGTGGGTAACTTTATATTTTCATTTTCTTGGAAGGTTGTGGGATTAATTATGTAAGAAACCTCCTACCTTGTTTGGGGTTTTTTTTAGTTTTTTTTTTTCTTTCTTGGTATTTAAAACTACCAAATCACGTCACACTTGCATGTAGTAAAAAGCAACCAGAACATGAAATACTTCTCTCTAGATATGGATTTCACCCTGGGAGTACTTGTACCTTTGTGGTATCAGGTCTAGATAATTCACATGATCTTACTTTTTTGATTTGTTTTCATTGGCAGTTGTGTCATGTCATGCTAGAATATTTCAGACTTGCAAGCATAAATGGAAATATTTAATTAGCTATGTTATTTATTCATTGCAAATGATACTGAATTTAATTTTGGTATTTGAAAGATAGGATAACGATTTTCAAAAGCACATGGACTGAAAGAGATCTAGGAGGGATACTGATGTCTTAGTCCTGGAGCTGTATTTAGCCTGTGAAAATGACTTGTCCTGCCTTGCTTTCCTCTTAGGAAAAATGTAGGCATTCCCACAGCATGCAAGGGACGTGTCTGGCCCTGTGACGGAGGAAGGACTGTGGAGCTCTGGGAAAAGGCATTGTCTTCCTGTAGGTTGCCAGGACACAACTCCTCTGATGTTTCAGTCTTTGCTTTGCGTGCAAGAGCTGCTTGGAGAAAAGGATATTTGGGAAGGAGCTGCCTCTCTTGCTCTGCCAGCAGCAGCCGGCTCCGGGCAGCCGCCTTGCTGAGTGCTTTGCAGGCTCCAGCTGAGAGCGGGCAGGGCTTTTCCAGAATGCCTGGACCCGGCGGCAGATGTTTGGCATCTGGCAGGAGAGGGGCTGTCCAGGAGTGTCCCTTGGCCCCTGCTGGGAGTCCAAGGTCGTGTGGCTCCCTGTAGTGGGACCCTTCACTTCTCCAAACGCGCTTTTTTTTTCCCTTTGAATAGCAGTGCACTTTTGTGGATTGCTTTTGTTGGCGTACTTTTGCCTAGTGTCAGTTAAGAGTAAACTGTGGAAACATGGGAATCGGTCTGGGAATTTGACACCTTACACAAAAGACTAATTGCAGGTATGATATTTTCAAACATTTGAAAAAGAGCTGTGAGCAGTAAAATACTGCCTTGTATTCCTGTGATGCTGGTGTTTTGTTTGCTCTGCATCGAGAATATGTAGGTCAATTATTGGTGTTCTCTCTTTTATGTGAAACCAAATCAGAAAAATCCTTCCTTGGTGATTATTGACAGGTTCTTTGTTGAAATTTTACATTTTGTGAATCTGTGAACCATTTTACTTGGCATATTAGAATGGTTTTGTGATTCCTTTATGCTTTTTATGAAAGAAAGCAGACACAATGTAAAATTTAAATTAGTTAGGTTTCAAATATATCTCTGTCAACATTAACTAATTAGAAAATGATGAAAATAAAAGAAAGAGTCAGGTCATGCATAGTTACTTACCAAACAAGTGCTTTATTTTAATTTGCTTCATATTTATATATATTTACTTTAATTTACTTTTAATTTACTTCAAATTACAGCCTAACTTCTGTTCTGGTCCAGGAGAGTTTAAAAATATCATAACTTTCATGTCCTCTAAATCTTAGGCTTGTAAAGAATATGACATTTCTTAATTGTACTAGTAACTATGGAAAGATAGATTTTCTGCATACCACAGTTACTAGAAAGAGCATGTTATTGTGTCATTTGTGCACAGCCCTTTGAGTGATAACCCTGAATCTTTTAAATTTTGGCTTTATGGTTTTCATGTGCCTTTTGGCTGTTTGCAACTGCTCAAGGTAGTTTTTCTCTGTTGTCTTAAGGAACCCGAGGTGTGAACTTCTGCAGCTTTTGTTTACATTAAAAATACCAAATGAGAGAGATTATTTTGGTAAGGAACTCAATATATATTTAATGCAGAGCAGTTCCTCCTTAGCCTGCAGGCACATAGCTCAAATAACCCACGATTAGTAGAGGGCTGGAAATGAAGTGGTTGGTCAGGACCATTGTTTTGTTTTATTAAGTAGAAACCTGTAGGCTGATGTGAAATAAGTGCAAATAGTAATTGGTTTCAGCTACCTTTTTGCTGTTCCTGCAAACTGCTTTTATCAGTCTCCATTTCCTTGACTCTTCTTTGGTTGCAGCTACAGCTTTGGAGAGAAAGCTCTTATCAGGTGGGTATCTGGCTGCTGTTTGAAGGGGGAGGACAGTGTGGCTGTGGACAGTTACTTTGTCCCTTGTGCCAGTCTGCCAGCTCCATGCTGGCTCCATAATTGCCTGCTGAGCCTGATCCAAAGTCTGTTATTGTCACTGGACTGCCCGGGCATCATCACTAACCCATCTATGAGAGCAGCCAGAAGATTTGCACCATCAGCCTTTGTAGCTAACTTACCTCTTTATGGGAGTCCAAACTCCCTTTCTCCTCCGTGCCAACAATGAAAAACAGTGAGAGGGAGATGGAGTGTGCCTTAGAGAGACAGTGGGCGGCTTAACATGAAAAAAATTGAAACAGTGATGGCAAAAGTTCTTGGTACCTGGCAAATTTTTTTAAAGAAGTGTGGCAACCCTCCTTTACTGCTGTCATCCCAAGTTTCTGTGGCAGTGGAGCCCCTGGTTTTCCTTGATGGCCTGGGGAACCTGGATCTTTTGTTAGGACCCACAATATGCTACAGTTTGCATGAGGCAGGAGGGAGACTGTCTGCCTGCTAGGAATCATGAGACACCTGGGTTGGTAGGAAAGAAGTAGAGCAAAGGCAGTCATGCCGAGGCTCAGAGAGAGCCACTGCCTGCTGGCATCTTTCTTCCAAGTCGAGGTGTGAGCAGTAATGTGTGGAGAAGGTTTCAGTGAGGAAAGACCCAAGGGCGATGCTTGCTTAGCCAGGCCCGTGAGGAAATCTGTGGACGGTGTGTTGGTGGAGGGCCAGCTGAGTAAGGAGTGCTGGTAAAAAGGAGTGATGTATTGATTTTATTGTGTTAGAACTCTTCCTTACTATAGTATGAAGCACCTTTCCTTTCAAAATGTAAATCCAGTACCTGTCTGTAGAGTTCCATGCTGGGGAATGAATTTAAATTAGTTTCCTCTTGTTTCGCTGACAGTGTAGTTATCATACAACAGTTGCCTTTCTGTGTCACCCTCTGACATGTCTAGTACTTCCTCAGCCTTTTATGCAGGGTATATGTAAATATGACATAGCACATTGATATCAATGGGTAAAAAGAGCTCTTAAAGCATGCAGTGGATGATATAAAAAAAGAGTAATTATGCAGCATTATACTAGTCTAATGAATTCTATCATTGCAGGATTTTGGTATTCAATTCTATTTAATCATAAATACATTTGCACAGTGCAGGCACCAGATGTGTTCCTCCTTCTCTATATTCAGTTACAGCACAGAAATTACTTCAAGCGGAATTTGACACTTATGGTTTTTAAAAAAATATCCAGAGAGTGATGTGTTTAGAATATATGTTTGATTATTTTAGCTTAAATTCTTCTTTTTGAGCTGAATTTAAAGTACTTCTTTATTTTGTTTTAAAGTCTGGATATAGAATTGGTCAATTCAGGTCTCGGAGCAGTCGTGGCTTAAGAAGTGTGGGCAAAATTTTATGTCCTAGTATTTATAATTTGCATTTTTTTGATACTGTCTTAGCACCTGGGGTTATCTGTTGTGTGCTGAGGGGTGAGGGCCTGCACAGAGTTTCTGTGGTTGTGGTAATTGGCTTCTGTATCAGGCAGTGTGGTGAGAAATTGGGTCTGCAGAAAGGGAAGGCTTGTCTTTGTGTGGAATTACATTGGGTCTGATTTCCACATCTTGCTTGGGACCTGCCTTATCTAAAGTCAGCCCTGCCCTAAATTATCAATAACATGTTTTGTGGTTAAGCAGTATGAGAAAAAAATATTCTTAGATATTTGAGGAAAACAAGGCAGGTGTCAGTGAAATTCTTGCAGCACAGGAAAATGAGGATGAGTTGATGCTATACCACTTGTTCAGGATCTGGAGTGTGGGGAAGACTCGACGTTTTTTTGAGTTCAAGATTAATCAGACTCTCAGGAATGAAGATCCTGAACAAGGAACCAAATCTTGGAGGAACATTGTTCAGTACCTTGTCGGTGAATATTCGCCTAAAAAAGGACATGAAGGAAGCCAGGAGGGTTGTATGAAAACAAAAGATACTGCCAAACAGATGACACTCTGCTTTAGGAATAGGTGTGATAGAAAAAGAAGAACCCCCCAATCCACCAGTATGTGCCATATTTTCAGTTATATTCGTGGAAAGAGAACAGATGATTTTTATCTTAATATTTTTTTAATAGATATATAAAGTCACAGGCTTAATAGGAAGACATTTAAGTGGTTTCATCAAGTCTGGTATGGTTATATTTGTATAGAAGACAGGAAAGAGATGAACTCTTAGAGGGACCTTCCAGTTATTAAAATCAGTAATACAGTAGATTAATATAATACAATAGCGTGCGAAGCCCTGACATCCTAGTTGGCATAACCAACGTGCCATTGCTAACCTTTGCTATGTCATGGCAGTGCATTATAAGAGCAGTTTGTGAAAAATTAACTTATTACTGTTTTAAATAGGGAACATATTTTTGAAAGAAAAAAAATCTGTTTTCATGCCAAACAGGAGACTAGAAGCCCTGCTAAAGGAGATGACCATCATTAAGGTAACTGTACATGTAGGTTAGGGGAGATGGCAGGTTGTGTGACTTTAGAGGGCATCAGGCAGGAGGAAGATTTCTGGCTGGATTTCTCAGAGAGCTCTCTGGAGAATGTTTCCCTTTATTAGTACTTTTTACTAGTGAAGGGGTGACTGAATGTCACTGCTATAATGAAATTTGTTGATGACCCAGTTCAAGGATTCCTAATACAGCAAAAGATCACAGTGTTATGGGGAAGAAAAGCTTGACCTTGAGGACTGCAGTAATAGCAGCTAGATGAAATTCAATAATAGGAAATATGAGGTGCCTGCATTTGGGGACTAGCAGCAGAAGTTACAGGTATACGCTGAGTTCATCAGTAGAAAATGCAGCAAGGACAAGGAGAATGAGGAGAGGAAGCATTAGCTGATCACTGGGTCATTTGGACATGTGTCCAGAAAAGACTCGTTTATGATGGCAAAGTACCCAGCTGAAGATGAATCCCTGCCTGGATGACTATGTAAACCTCTAGCTGCATTTATTCAAAAGATCACCAGGAGAAAGGAGAGTTTTGTGAGAGGACTTGAGAAGAGCTTGACTTGGGTATAGATCTGCAGAGGAGAAGAATGCTGAGAGTGGTGTGACTGCCATCTACAGATGGTCTGTGGCTGCAGATGTCAGATTTGAGGAGAAGTTACGGAAGACAAAGGATTAGGGCCACATACGCATATACGCACACAAAAATAAAAATCATCTGGCTGGTAATGAAAATTAAACTGAAAATTAGAATGCATCCCATAGCCATTGGGGCACTTGGTTTGTGGAGGTTAATATCCTCAGGATAATAAAGATTAAAATAATGAATTGGTTTTACAGTGGAATGCTGTCCTTAGTTCAGAGTCAGTCAGTGTCTTCAATCAAAGTAACGTGGACTTCAGCGGTTCAGAAGCATCCTTTTAGTTCTTTATTCCTATGCTCTACTGAACACCTGGAAACTACTTGTTTTAAATGACAATTGACTTTGACCTGTGCCTGAAGTTCAGCTAAAAGCTGAAAAGATGCATTTTCTGAATTTTAGAAGTTTATGGCTTTTTGCTATCTGAATATCTTTTATCCTTCAGGTGTTCTGGAGAAGTAGTCTCAGAATTTAAAACATCTGGGAATAGTAATTTTGGTCTGTTTCTGATCTCATTAGGCATTCATTGTAACATTTATGAGAGAGGTTTGATGTAATATAAAGTAGAAGAGACTGGATGTGTCCTGGAACTTCCTGAAAGATTCTTATGAAATTCTTGTTTTCCTGCTAGTTTATTTTCCTTTACTCCATTTTCTGAAGTGTTTTTTTCATCTTGGAGGGGACAATTAAGTACAAAGGCTGAGCTGATTGCAGTTTTCATCAGGATTATTGCATAGTTTATATGCAATGTGATAATTGCAGTACAAGTCATGTGAATGAATTTTGTCAAGGCAAATGCACATATTGAAGTACAATAGAAATGTGAGACTTGGATAAATGTCCACAAAGTGAATGTGGCAAGATTTTTCTCTTTGATGGGAAATAACATTTATCAATAAGAATATTAATGTTTCTGAGAATACTGAAACTAAGCAATGCTCATTTTAAATATCATCACACTCTTCTGATGTTGCTGAAATTGAGAGACCAAGTGACAAATGGAAATGAATAATTTAAGCCCTTCATATGGCTTCTTATGTGCTTAATAATTGATTTGACATTAGGAAATAAACATTTAATAATTTCACAGTACACGTATAGTTAACAATTACTGGAATGATGGAGCTACCAGAGAACCATTAAAGCAGCTATCCAGCACTTCTTGCTAGGAGATTTAAGGGAGACGTGCACATATCATTCATTGGAACTCTCTTTTACTCCAATGTAACACTTTGCCTGACTTCCAGGAGAGAAGGTTTTGGCATGATACTGCATTAATCTGTTGGTTTGAGCTCTTTGACCCTGCATACCTGCCTGCCATGGAAAAGCTTGTACCTTTACATGGCCACTGGACATAATACTGTATGTTTTTAGTTTTGTGAATTGGATGCTGAAAGGGGCATATCATCATAGAGCCTGACCTTTGGTCATCTTTTTGCCTTTTGTCTCAAATCTGATTCAGTTTGCAGGTTTCTAGTGCTGTAAAAATTTAGCTATTGGATGCTGTAAAAATTTAGCATTATTCTAGTGCTGTAAAAATTTAGCTATAGTGAGCTATTGAACAAAGAAATAATAAAAGAGATGGTGAAAATGTCTCCTATAAGCTGCATAAGAAGACCTCAGTTTAGTTGTTTGAGGGTGTTCCCTGTTTCTGTAGCTTTCATAAAGTGTTAGGCATAACTGTGGTGCTATATAAATGAATCTGAGTATTTGGATTGTCAGGGGATCACTTCTCTTTTAGTCTAGGAAGCAGGTGGCAGAATTTTTCGCTGTGTCCCTGCAGTTTGTAGTATACTGGCTGTGAAGTCCTTTCAATTTCCCTTATTACGATGCAAATCTACAGTTATGCAGACATTAGGAAACATTGCTTACCCTAAATTAACTACTATTTGAAAGAAAACAATATGCTAGTTTGTTGACAAGCAAGGTGCTATGTTTATAGAGTTTTACAGAAGTAAGAGACAAACAGGTTAAATACATTTGATGTAGTAAGGCTCACTCAATATGAGTTGTAGAAGTTGTATGTTTAAATTTTATATATTCATAGGAAAATATAATTAGTAAAATCTTTGTAAATTAATTTTTAAAGATATCTTAAATATAAAAATGTAGTTAGGTCATAGGATGCTGTTATTGCATGATTTCAAGTGTGGTGAAGCTCAGATTTTTAGGAAAAATATATAATTAAATGTAAGTTATAATCTATGATGTATAATTATTTATATAAGTTCATTGAGAACTAGAAAATAGATGTGCTTTCAAGAGATTATTCATGTTCATTGAGTGACTTTTTTGTTTTATTTTACTATGTGACTTTTTTTTTTGCATAGAAGTAGTGTAGGTTGTTTGTTTATTGGGACATAACTTTGATGTTTATATTTGTTTCATTCATCACTAGACAGTCTAAAAAAACTGGAAGGAGAAAAATAATGGACCAAGATAACAGTCAATTCTCAGACAACATTTCAGTGTTGATGAAGGATGATCCCAGAGGTATTTATCTTTTATGATTCTGCCTCCTCTTTAGGTAACATATGAGACTGATTTGGAGAAGGGCTGAGAACAGGAAGGGCAAGAGGACGTTCAAAAGGCAGGTTTCAAAAGGAGCAGCTTTTCAAAAGGGAGCCAGTAACTACTTGAGGGATTCATATCAGGGAGCAGGACACATCTCTCAGCTTCAACACTGCAGAAAAGCTAAGCCTCCTGGGCCAGTGTCACAGGAAAAGCCTTTTCAGTCTATCAGAGGGGAAAAAACCCCACCCTCTGTCTCTCCACATAAATGCATTCACAAGGCTTCAAAAAATAAATTGCGTTTTCATGCAGTGCAGCATCTGCTGTTGTGCCAGTTTGGGATTCTGTTATTACTCCAAAGCTTCATATTGATTTTATAGCTTAAAACAAACTTGCTGCAAAATAACACATTTATCAGTAGTGTCAATTTTATTTAATATCTGAAGTTCTTGGATTATACTGTTCTGTCAGATTTACTTTGAACAGTTTAGAACTGACTATGTATTAATTATGTTGAATTCTAGATTACATTTTTCTTATTTGCTTCTTGTACATACCATTTTAGCTAAGTTATATATGTATATAAATTCTGTATGTTACTTTTCAGGGCATTATCTTTGCTTAAATTGGCAAACCTGAATCTCTTCTTAAATATTCTGATTTCTGTAACACTTTACCTATTTGCAGACATCTTCATTTCCCAAGAACCAAAATGGCAGGTGAAGTGATGACTTAGTAACTGCTGTCACCCTGTCTCATGCCTTCATGTGGCATTGCACAGTAATTTACATTTGGTACTCTGCACAGTCTCTTTACACAGTATGCTTTCTAGATTTCTTCTTTTTTGTAGTATCCCAATTTGAGATGGCTTCTGTAATTTATCAGGTTGCACATTTGTAGTGTGAATGTCCTTAACTGTTTCTGCCTGTTTTGGTTACTTCACAATTCCTTTGTATTCCTTTTTCAGCTCTTCCTTTCATACATTTCTTTTCAAGTTTGCAACACCTTTTCATATTTACCACCATAGTTGCTTCCTCTCCCACTTACTATTGGAGACAGCCTTTCCTAAATTTATTATTTGTTACCACTCTGTATTTTTTGCCTTACAACCAGCTGTAGTCTTCATAGCAATAGTTCTTGCCTCATTCAATACAGATGAGTTTTCCTAAATAACAATCTTTAGGTGTCATTATGATAGTGATAGTGTTGCAAATTCAGGTATCTGAGGGCTCAGTTTGAGTTTGGTTCTATTCCCCTTGACCACACCTGCAGTTCTGCCTCCCCACCACCCCCCCAAAAAAAGGAAAGAAAAAACCTCTGTGGCAAGGGGTTTTTATTCTTTTTTGGTAATACAAGCAAGCAAAATATTATAGCTTTATCTTCCAGATTCTGTAATTTTTTTATTTTTTTGTAATTTGGAATGGAACTGATCCTAAGTAAATGTGATAGCATACTACCGTATGCATTTTTCTTTATTATGCTGTTATTAGCCTTAATCATAAAATCTTTTTTTCCAAATAACGTAGTTTTGAAAGAAATTGATTAAAGAGCCTGTCATGTAAAGAAGGTGAACATCTAAGTAAAACATATTAAGCATACATATGCCTGAAAACTTCTACTTCCCAGAAAGAACTAAAACAGAAAGGTATTTTATTGCTATTAAATGAGGCAGAGATGTGAGTCCTTTTTTCCCATGTCACACTCTGATTATCCATTATGACTGCATATGTTATCTAATGACAATTGCTGACAATGTGTACGTATTACTTACACACCTGTACAAACAAGTATAAATTGGTGCTTTAAATGGCTTTCGCGTAGAGCAGATTATGGTCTTTGTTAGGTAGACGTGAATGCCTTTTACTTTCTTTGCAGTAACCTGAGTTTGATCACCAGTTAGAAACTTATTTAAGAATATCAGCTACCATTTTGGGTCTTTGTTAGGTCTGATGTAGATAAACTGCCAGGTCTACTGGGTGACCCAGGGTATTGACAAGAGAAGGAAAGTATGTGGTCTGAGTGACATTAATTTGTGTATTAAATTCCATTAAAAGGTTGGCTTGGTGAGAAAGGTCATGTTTTTTTTGTGAGATGAAGACCGGAAAGATATCTTGATTGATGACAAAGCCCCAAATGCAGAAAAGTGCAGTATAAATGCATATTATCCTGTGTCAGTCATACTTACTTCTATACTATGATTTTCTCTAGATTAGCCCAAGAGTTCTATGCTCATTGGTGAGGTAGGCAGACAGGACATATTTCTCCAGAGAGGTTAGCAAAAGAATCTGTGCTTTAGAACCCCTAAATTTCTTTTCTCCTCATCTCTCCTTATTTACTTTTAATCGCATTTCAGTAAGTACTACTTTTCTCAAGCCATGTGAACATTCTGAGAATGGCATTTTATGACATTTCAGGGACATATGGCCACTGAAGCTACAAAGGGAAAATCTTTCTGGATCTGTAGAATTTGCACAGTTTCTGTGACACATTATTTAGCTGTTGGTTTTGATCACATACTAGTGATTTCACATGATGCAGAAATGCAGTACAAAACAACTTTGCCTCTTGTGCCCTTGCAGAGTTTGTATTCTCTTTCATTTACCATGCTGAGCAACCACATGTCTTATGGATTTATAAATAAATGAGATTTACTGAGTAAAATGCCAGGTTTCAGTTTTCAGTACTTTTGTTATTTTGTTGCAAATCTTACATGAGGGTTTTCTTGGGTGGTGTTTGGCCTTTTTTTACCTGCTTTATCAAAAGTGAGATTGTCAGGCCAGATGTACTGCTTTGTTCAGCAAGAGTGGGAGAGGACTGAAGTGAGGATGCATCCCACCACCACTGTGGCCTCCACCTCCCTCTGTTTCCATGGGATGAGACCTGTGCCCACAGGCTGTTCAGCGTGCACGGGCTGAGCATCAGATGCAGCAGAAATGTTGGGAAAAAGCCACCTAGAAATGTGATGAAAGCTGAGCACCTCTGCAGTGTGGAGAACTGGGCATGCAGGCAAAGGAATGGCTCGTGTGAAAGTGGTGCTATTGGTTTTTTAGCAGACGTTTTTTTCACGATACTCTGGTGTTTTCCTTCTCTCTGGAAGTGAAAGTTGGTCACATAGCCCTGGACAATAGATGGTTCCTGGCCAGCAGCATGGATGGAGAACGGCTGAAGGGAGAGGTGAAGAAGGGTTGTGTTGAAACTGTGAAGGAAATAGAGTCCTTAGTTCGGGGTAGGTTAGTAAGTAGACGGTAAATAAAACCCCCGTCTGAGTAGGCATCGAGCAGCGCGCATTTTGTTTGTACAGGAAACAGACTTTCAACTCTTGTCATTCGTATACTCAGTGGCGATGGGTAGAAATGGGATGGCAAACAACAGGAGCTATAAAAACTGGAATGATTTTGAAGTATTGAAGGTCAGCAGGATTGTGTATTTCAAGCTGCTGTATCTTACTAAATCATACAACTCTAGTAAGGTTTCTTGCTGTTAGGGAAATTGCTTCTTGAATACACCACGGTCAAGTACTTTACATAGGAAATTTTACCTTATATACTTTTAAATACAATTTAACACTTGACACACTGAAATTAATATAGCTCCCCAGGTGTTTGCAAAAAATAACACAAGCAAGAGGGGGTATGTGTTTTGAATAGAATCATTTTAATGCAGAATATGCATAAGGATGTCATTCTTTTTAGGCAGGTTCTGTTGTTGAAGTCATGCAATATAAGTAATACATTAAACTTGTCACAATTTTGGAAAGTATTTTAAAGCAAAGAGATTTTGGGGCAAAAAGAATTAGTCTAAAAATGTTCTTCTTATGAAATGTAGCTGAAAATGTTATGGCTTCAGTCTCTTAATGGTAATAAAAGTGAAGCTTTTTGCTTTTTTCCCAGTTTTCTGTATTTTGTTATACACAGATTTCAGAAAAACAAAAAAAGGAGAAAAAAAAGTTTACAAATATAACATAATTGGATTTAGTGACTACTTTTTCAGTATCCCCTTAATTGGCAAAGTATAATAATTGTCGTTGAACCACAGAGTAGCAAAATGAACTCCCAACACTTGTTTAAAACTGCAGTGCTCTAACCCTTCCTTCATCCTGAGCAATCTTATCCTTGAAATCCTCCAAAAGAAGCCACCACCTAAACTGTAACTGCAACTGCATAGTAAAATACTCTTAGCTGTGTCTATGCAATGAAAATACTGCTCTAGTTAGGTTTCTTCTCACTATTAAATAAATTGCTACTTTCAAATCCCATTTCTCAGTTCTCAGACTAGTGATACTTTGCTAATATTGTTTTTTCCGACTGGAGGCATTGGAGAATTTTTAAGGTTGAATTAGTTTTACAGAGCTTTAATATTTAGGGCTATACGTTTTTCACGCTGAAGTCCTGAGTTAGGGAAGAGGCTGCACTTGGCAGCTGGTGGGGTGAGAAACCACAGTAACACTGGTGGCTGAGCAATCCCATGGAAACACAGGTCCTTGTTATCCAGAAATGTCTCTGCTCCTGAACCCCAACCTCATTTCCTTGAAAACACAAATCTCTCACTCCTCCAACACACCCCAACTCCTATACCCCAATTATGCAATATTAAACATAATCACCACTGATTTGTGGGAGCTTCTTCCTGACCTGCTGCCTAGTGATGTTGTGGTGGGAAGTTCTATCTGATGCCAGAGGTTTGGGAATCACTGACAGAGGACCTTGTTGACACAGAAAATGAACCCTGTTGTAATATTGTACTTAGTACATTGATATGGCCTCTGATAAGTTGAGGTAATTTAAATGTAGCTGAAGCATCTGGCTGTTTCTACGTGCCTCGCAGTGTGCAGGACCCCCCAAAATGGGCCAAATGTGGTGTGGAACTGTGATTCTCTCTACCAATGTATCCAGAGTGGAATCTCTTCCAGAACAGCATCTCTGATCCAATCTGTCTATCCAGTCTCCTAGCAAAAGGCTTTTTTCTGTCCCCAGTCCAGAAGATGGGCTTAAAAGCTACAAAGAAGCCTCCTGTAAGATTGTTTTTGAGGTCTTCATTGCAGTTTAAACCTCTTGCAGGGAGAAAACAGTGTTGTAAGGTTATAATTAGACTACTGTAGCTAGAAATTCCCAGACAGTGTATTGCCATTGTCCACTTTGTCATTTTGTAGTTTTAATATTGACAAACTACCACAGAAGGGCTCAGTTGAGAGTATTTTGGAGTCATTAATCCATTGTGTTTGGGCAAGTGTTCTATCACGATTATCAGAACGTATTTGCATGAATATAGACAAAGGTTATATCACAGCCTCTTCACACTTGGGGTGATGACTTTTCAGCTTGCCCTAAGGGAAGGGAGAACAGCCGAGGTACCAGCTGGAACAATTCCAATATTTGTCGGGGCCTGAAGTCAAACAGGAAATTTTCCCTGGAGCATCAGGTTCTTCTTCTGAACATTCAAGACTGGCAAGAGTTCAAAGCCGTTCTGTGCAGTACCTCACACCTCTATTTGATCCCCTTTTGCACTTTTTGAATCTTAGTATGCAATTTTTTAATGTAATGCAATATCACGTTTTGCATTCCACGTGCTTATTTTTATTTCAAATATCTGACTTTGGTTGAATTTTGGAGGTTGCATTATGTCCCCATTTATTTAATAGGTTATCATGAAAGTAATGTGAAACAGGGATCATTTAAAGGGGATATTGTGTGGGACGAGTGGAAAGTTATTTTTAACCACAAGACTGAAGAGGAGTCTCTTCTATCCTAGTTCCCCAAAAGACAGCAATGACTCATTTACATTTCAAATGAGATACATAGATACCGTCTGTTACCAACTTCATTCAGATTTCTGATGAAGCCTTCAACAGATTGCTTTTGCATGAATAAAAAAATGGTTATTAAATATATCAACAGTAATGTTTGTTCACCTTTGATTACACTGGATTTCCAAGAGATAATCTATGTTGCAAAATTGCAAGCTCTGTTGTGACTTTTAAAAAAAAGTTATATTTATTCATATTTTTTATTTTTGCCCTTTAAAAACAATAAGGGGACACAAAACCCCCTTGGTCTCAGAAGCCAAGAACTCTCGAACTCTGTGCTTAGTATTTCAGATTCCCACTTGAGGTGTTTTGATGTGAGAGTCAATTTACCACTTGCAAATTATGAAGCTGAATAAAGTATTTCCTTTCTTCTCCAGAAGAGTGCCCTTTTTCAGGTAACCTGGAATAGGGAATTACTTTATCTGGAATCTTTTGTATGTTTGTGTAAAAGAAGGAGTTTTATGGCTAAAAAGTATTGATTTGTCTATATTGATAGTCAAAAGTGAAGGTTTCACAAATTTGGGTACTTATAACAACAGCTATAATTTTCGTGGAAGTACTGAAAATTCCTTCATGGGCCGTATTTGTGGATTAGTGGCCATCAGAAATGTTTACCTCTCAGATTTTTCAGGGAGCCCTTGCGAAGCAGAATCGATTGCTTGTCACAGTGGCGTTTTGGCAACATCTTGCTTTATTGCAGTTCAATAGCAGCATCAAACCTCCAAGGACCACTTCAAAGTGGATCAAGGTAATGCTGTGGAGTGAGCATTCCTGCCAGGTGTTGATTTCCTGGGAGAGGAAGCGAGGTGGCAAGCCTAGAGAAAGGAAGAAGTGGCAAAGATCGTGTGGAGGCTGTGTGAAACAGGCTGAGGAAGGACCCTGCAGTGCTGGAGGAGTTTGGGCAGTGCTGACAAGCTGGCAGTAGTGTTGTACAACTGGTATTGCCACTGTTTGCCTGCCAGTCCTCTGCTCAGGACCCCACTCAGGCAGTTCCTCCAGCTGGGCAAGCCTTTGCAGCTGCATCAGAGTTGCATTGTCTGAAGTACTTAAGTAGTCTAGGAGAAGAGAGAATAAAGAAATTGGAGCATTCCCATTTGGATCAGGTTATCACAGGTGGCATTGCTCACCTTCAACATAGTTCTGCCAGTAGCAGGACATGGCAATCGACACACTGGGTAGCACAGTGGCTTGTGGGATGCACACCTGTTCAGATGGTTGTCTGGAGGACAGCTGTGATCTGTAGACATGATGTGAGACAAAGTGGATAGGAGGAAGGCAGTGGGTTTTAGGTCAAATGACTTTGAAAAAAGGTGGGGGTCAGTCTCTTCTTCCAAGTAACAAGTGATGGGACAAGAGAGGAAATGGCCTCAAGTTGCACCAGGGGAAGTTAGGTTGGATATTAGGAAAAAATCTCTTCATCAGTAGGACTGTCAAACATTCGAACTTGCTTCCCAGGGATGTGGTGGAATCACCATCCCTGGAGGTATTTGAAAGACGTGTAGATGTGACACTTAGGGACATGCTTTAGTGGTGGACTTCAGCGTGCTGGGCTAATGGTTTGACTTGATCTCTGAGGTCTTTTCCGACCAAAACAACTCTGTGATAATGAGCTTCTGTGCTATCAATACAATGAGAAAAGGAAGAGCAGCAGTATTCAAATAACCTAGTCTAAGAAATGGGGTACCTTTGTTGAATGAGGATGTGTGGAGGTGGGGTTTGGCTGCAATCACTGCAGACAGACCTGTTCTTCTCCTCTGTTCCCCTCTGTGCAGGCTGCACCAGCCCTGAGTGGCTGTGGAGTGTTTGGTTTACTCAGTGTTGGCTCATGGGAGTGCTGAGGGCTGCCAGCTGCTCTGCATGGTGACCTGGGGGCTGTTTGGGGAAGGGGCTGCAGGGCATGGCAGAGAGCAGAGATGGGGATCCTGGTGTTTGTACTTCCTAGCAGAGGAAATCTTAAAATAACAGCAGCTGCTCAATCTAAAGATATTACAGTGAGAGAAAAACATGTTTCAGGGGCTGCCTCTCTGCATTACCAGCACTGATCAGTTCTCACTGCTAGTGGAGAGTTGGTAAAATGCTCAGAATGTGGGCACTGACATGTAGAAACCCAGAGAAGGTAGTTCTACCTAGTTTTGGTTGTATTGAAGGTTTCCCTGCCAGAATCCAGGCTATGACATTGACACCTAAAAAAAGGGACAAAATGCCCATTATAGTGTTGATGAATGTAAGGATAATATCATATCCTTGCTCAGTATGGAAGCACTCCATTTGTTTGTTTATCTGCCATCATGTGACAGTGGATAGTGATGATAGAAAAACACAGCAGTAATCGTATGCATGGAATAATACATACAGGTTTGGAGCAGAATGCAAACCCACTACTCCTGTCAGATGCCTCTGAGCATCTCTCTCTCTCTCTGAAGGTTCAGTACTGTAAATACTAGTTATAGATTTCTCTCTTCTTAAGGGCAGGGAAGGGATTCCGATGGAAGCAAAATAATGAATTGCCAGTTAATGTACAGTTTTCCTGTCAGTGCCATACAAAGATAATACTTGCTCTGCTAGAGGTGATCTCTCTTTTTGAAGTAGGAAGGATGGAGGAAATTAGCATATATTTTGCATTTATTGTCAGAGGTGTATGATTACAAGGAACAAGTTAAAGTAACAACAGAGAGAAATGTCTTCTTTAGATATGAAAAAAATGATTATGTAAATGGTATTTGGGTAATGCAATTTCTTCCCCCATACTGACACTTCAAAGAGCTACACCAGCACTGCAGGATAAATGGGATGAAGCAGGCACATATTCAGATCTTCCTCCACCCACTGTCCCCCGCTTTACTGTTTCTAAATGTTCATTTGAGTACTTCTGAATTCTCATTTTCATCACTGAACCAATCTAAATCCAGTCCAGGAACTACTATCAAGATAGCGCATCAGAAATCAATCTGGAAACATCCTAATAGTTATGCTGCTGTGAAATCAATGTAAAGTATACTACAATAATTAATTTCACATGTTTTTCAGTTATGTCTGGTTAGTTGATTTACCTGTGTGAAAGAATTAATGCTTAGGAGAGAGCCTTGCTGTTGTGCTGCCTTATGTAACGTTGGCTGAATTGCTACAGAAGTGACAGTGTCAGGAGGTGCAGGAGGAAAGCAGTTCATGTTTCAGATGCCAATCTGTGTGTCTATTTGTAGCTTATAGAAAAGAGTTTCAAAAGCTCTGGATCAAGTTTTATAATGCTTTCCCACTTGAATGCTGCATCTGGCAACAGCAGCAGCAGCTCTAGGATCCTGGAGTGTTTATGTGCCATTTATTGTTTGGGAACCCTTGTTCTGGATTTGTCAGGAGTTCAGCTGATGAAAAGTTGAGAGTGAACACTCATGTTTCGATTTCATGGCTATATTCTTATTGGGGTGCATACACCTGGCCTTGTTCTGTGCAACTTTAAAGTATACAGCATCCATTTAAATAAACATTTAAAAATAGTATAAGAAAAACATATCAGAGCTTTCAGTAATTCTAAAATAGCTATCAACCTGAAACATAGGAGTATTCCCTGTGACGTAGAATTTTCCTCTGTCCCTAAGCTGTGTCTCGTATAGTGTAGGATATTGCTTTTCCTGTATTTCCCAGTTGTGTTTGCTGCTCCCTCTCTTACTACAAGTATGATGGATTAGCATCACATCTTCCCATCTTTTTGTCCCAGTTCCTTACAGCCTCTTTCAGGTGCAACTGCTTGTTGTCAAATTCAAAATATCTGACTGTCTATATAGATGTATAATCATCTAGATAGTTTCTAGATATCTGGAAAGTTGTCAAAAAGAGTCGAAGATATCCTCTGTCTGATGCCAGGTATCTTTACTGTTCCCAGCCTGTTTTCTTTTCCCTGGGATATTCCATTCTGCATTTTTCTCTTAGGAGCTTGGAAAAATTCCTGGTTCCCCTTATCATAATAACTGTTGCTTGAGACAATATCAAAAGTTGAAGATTTGCAATTGCCCTTTAGCTACTTGATGCTATTGGAAGCCTTGTGCCAGAGAGAGATTTCTGCTTTACAGTTTGTAAGCCAAAGCTGCATCACAGAATTCATCAGAATTAAATCATACATGGGTTCTAAAGGTCATCGCAAATGAGTTAATAGTGTTTATTTTAGGAAAAACAAGCACCAACCCTCAAACAAGCCAGAAATTATGACACTGAATGAGAACCAGGTTGGTTTCTTCTTTTGTGGTTTCTGGGTTTGTCCTCTGTGGTTGCTCCCTTGCACAGCCCAGTTGTGTCTGTGTGAGCAGCACATACATTTTATTGTAATGTAACATATTTTATGGGAATAACTTTTATCTGTGCACCCACTTGATAATTTTAGCTAATGATAATAAGTACTAAACCAAACCATTAAAAAAACATTCTTTGTATTCTGTGATGTATTGAGTTTTCTATTTTCACAGGACAGGTGACATTTTCTTGCTGATAACTTGGTCAGCAAAGATAAACAGGACTGCCAAGGAATGGTTTATTCAATATCTGAATTTTATCTTAGAAATACGAGAGAAAGCAACCAAAACCTGCCAGTAAGTCTGAAGGTTAAACAATTATTCTGTCTGACATTTCTGACTGATTTTAAATATCAGCTTTTAGAGAAAAACAGGACTGCAGATACCATTTGAAGCTGATTTTAGAATGCCAGACTTTTAGAGTTGTTCCTAGGCACTTCTGTGAGGTTTTTTGTGCATTCAGAGACTTGAATTGTTTAGAGAAATCATATGGGTCATTGATTTACCTGAATTTATGTATGTTCTTTCATAAAACTGAAAGACTAAATCTCTCCTAAGATGGTAACCTAACTTGTCTCGCAAACCCCAACATACTGAGGGCTGAATTCCTCTGTAACAAAAGACCAGTGTAAAATATGACTGACTTTGAAGTAAATATTTTACCTTGTATTTATATTAATGTTGCATGAGCACTGAAGGCCAGACACCAAGTGTGTTTAGACTGATATACTGCTGTAGCTTTGTTAAGTGAATACCATACTGGAAAGCGCTGAACTAGAAATGAAAGTCATTAGTCTTGAAAACAGGGTCAGTGAAAGAAGTTGTGCCAACAGCAAACATTTATGGGAGACAGGCATCTTTTCATTCACCATGGGCAGCAGCAGTCCAGACAGCAAAATAAACAGAGAGAACTGTGTTAGTGCTCAGTATTTGCCTGGATAAGACTGACTCTGTTGCTAGTATATATTGATTTAAATCTAGAGGACACTGAAGGAAGGAAAAACAACCAGGACTGATGAGGAAACTATTTTAGAACTCTTCATGAATAATTCAGGAACATAATTTTATTTGCATCTGAGTGATTGATAATTGCTACTTTTTCCCCAAAACTCTCATATTGTCAATATGCAGAAGTGTTATGCATATGGTTTTCTTCTGGACAAATACTTCCATGCCTCATCTTGTTCAAGTTTATGTATAATCAGCATGGCTTTTAATCGTGGTGTAAAGAGTAGAAAATGGTTGTACATAGGTGTTTCCAAAAACCAAAAACGGGTTGAGCAGGGTTTAAAATTTTAAAATATGATCTCAGTGTTATTTTCCCATATGTAATCAGGTCCTGAAGTTGCTAGGGGATGTTTCACAGTTGGGAATGAATTTGGTCTCTGTAATTGCCAATAGGTGAGTAATGGCTTTGTGAGATAAACCATCCCTATAAATATATTGCCTGTAGACTAGAGATGTCTGGGACCTTTCAGCAAAGCACTACATCTTCCTGTTCTTCTAGGAAAGCCTATAAAAGGGGTTTCTCATTTCAAAACAATTATCTTGCAAAACACGGCTTCTAAAGAGAATATTCCCATGAAATTTTATGTATAAATTTATAGTTTCTTCATTCATTTACAGGCTAACATAAGGAATAAGAGAAAACCTGTTGTTCCCTACTGTTCATGGAATCATTTCAAGATGGACTACTTAACAGAAAAAGGTCCTTTTTACCTGATTGAATAAATGTGAATCAGACAAAGAATTGAGCTTTGCTTGTCTTTTACTTAAAAGAAGACTGACCTATGTGTTACAGATTTTTGTTACTTATTTTTTGTCAATGTTGAAAAATAAGTGCTACATGGCATCAGTCCTCCTGAGAAATGTAATCACAGCTGACATCAGTAATGGAAGGGAAGCAGAACCATAGCAGGCATCAGTACCATATTGATCTTAAGGATGTCATTTCTTGAACTGTATTGAAAATAGACCTTTTAATGATTTCAGTGGATGTGTAGTTATTTTTTTGCCAGATTTAAGTAGAATAAATTGGTAGCCTCAATGGACAGCTGTTTTTCATAGAAACTGGGAGAGAACTGGTATATAACTGGTGCTTTTACTTGCTGACGAGCACTTAAGTAGGAGGTTTCATGTGATTAAGCCTAGGTGAGTTGATGTAGTATCTCCTGTTTCATCTGCAGGGTACTTAAAAATAGTACTACTCCACATGGACTTTCCTGGCTAGCTGGTATGGCTGACTGTAGGTGTGTTAGCTGCTGGATCACCTGCCTCTTAGATGAGCTATCAACTTTCTCCCTCTGTGTTTCCTCAAAGCTTTCTCCTCCTATGGGGCCTCCTGGGCCCTCCCATATTTGAAACATTTCATAAACACTTTCACTTTAGCTCTGAGAAGTCAGAATTTCAGTTTGACAGCAGGTTGAGCCTACCAGCAGGTTAGCGGTATTACATAGTGCAGATTGTTAAAAGCTCTTTTGAGGCTATTTTCCCTGTTTCTGACAAATGACTGGCCATTGCGACGTTGCCTAACAACTTCTCAAATGGTCTTTGCTGTTTCTGTTCTTGAGCTAGAAGAAAGCCTCAGAGAAAGAGAGAGAGACAGAGAAAGCAAGTCAGCCTTTATACTGTTTAGGTCTGAGAGACTGTGTCTTCTGTGGTACATCTTGTAGGTCTGAGACCCACGACTGAACCCTGGCCAAATGGCATGTTTTGATGAGACCTGGGTGCATATCGTTCTTTCTACATTGCCATTTCTTATGGAAGGAAACTCAGACACGTGGGGGAAGGAGGGAACTGCACTGTGTTCTACCAGGAGGAATGGGTTTATCTTCCTAGGTAGGTTGTGAAGGCTCTGGGGGCCCATCTTTTCCACCCAGCACAGCGACTTTCACACAGATGTATGTTGTGCATGCCCAGTAGCTGTTTTTACAGATGGGCTGCTTGAGCTCTGTCTTCACAGTTCGCACTGTAAACTGAGAAGTCACTTTCAGAAGTAGGGAGATACTGCTTTCCTTCAGCAGAAGATAGCACCAGAAAGGGAGAAAATGCTCATGAATTGGAACATTCACAATGTTGGGAAGAAAGATGAAAGACAAGTGGAAAGGAGATGCAGGTTTCTTTACAGGTAAATCAATGAAGTAAAAGGCAAATTTAGAAGGAGGAGAGAGAATGTAAGTATTTTTAATTTTTGTGTCTTAGGATTGATTCTCAGTAAAAGAGCCATAGACTCTAGCATCAGACAATCCTGGCTTTCACCTAAGAAGGATAAATTTCTGGCCTTAATGAGTGCAGACAAAAGAGCTACAACAATACAGGGTATCATCTTCATGTGAGTAAACCAGAAATTGGGGGGAACGTAGTCTCTTTCTTTCTGAAGCAAAGCCAATCTGAAAATTTTGGTTGGTTCGTTGGTCTTTGTTTTCTGTTTTTGTTTTTGGTTTGTTCATGTTTTGTTTTGTTTGTTTTGTTTTGTTTTGTTTTGTTTGTTTTGTTTTGTTTTGTTGTGACTGCTTGGCAAACAGTACAGCAATAAGAGATAAAGTTTATCTTTGGTTTAGCAGCAGAAAGATTTGTGTGAACAGAGCTGAGTCTCAAGATGCAAGGACTTCAATAATGTGCTCGGGAACGGACAGTTTGAGAAGTAATCAGGATGTGAAAAAAGCACCTGGTCTTTTTGTGAGAAAAAACACCTTCTAAAACCCAGCTGGGACCATTTCCCCTTCTAAATCAAGTTTCACCCTCTTTGAGAAGTCTTTTTTTCAAAGGACAACCTTACTAAGCACACCTGTGCAACTGTACTGCCCCATACAAGGAAAACTGTCAGCTGGATGGATGAAAGGCCTTGTTGAATTCCATACCCTGCGAAAGAGCAACCCTACTATGCCGTTGCATTGTTTATCTATTTCCCACCTTTCATAAAACAGTACAAAACATAGAGAATTGCATCAAAAAGAGAAGATGGTGCCATGCAGCATGTTAAACCAAACTTCACAGTAGGTAGTGATTTTGTCTTTACTTCAAAACCAAATCAGCGCACTTTTTCTTTTTTTTTTTCGATCGCCATAAGTTCTAGGTAAGGCCTTGTCTCAGCAGTGGAATAAGAGGAATATTTGCATTGGAATGAATTTGTTCTTGGCAGAGATTAATAGGGAATTTGCTGGCAGAATGAGCATTTCTGAATGCTGCATTTTACCTCCTTATTCCGGGAAGATATATATGGAAGGCAGCAATCTGAAAATGAAAGATCAGTAGAATTTTGCATTAGCAATCTTCTTTTGAGAAAAATTACAGTGACATTTCATTAACATGTAGGACTACTGCAATACCTCGATACTTCTCTTAAGAAAGCATTTTACCAGACTTGCACAACTTGATTCTTCTTGCATATCAGTAGTAGTAGGCAGCTGTGCTAGTGTCAGTAATGCCAGCATTCACAAAGTCAGCGTAAATAAGGAGAACGATTGGATTGTCCAGGGGATCCTCTTCACTCCAGTGAGCAGTGTCTTCTTTCAGCAATACAGATGCACTAAAATATTCTTGCAGCCCTCACAAGATGATTTCCCTGAAAGGGCAGTTTTGGAAGGCTGTCCACTAGTTTTCCTTGCATACGTTAGCTTGGGGATATGCTATGGAAGAGGAGGACTGAGGGCTCGGGGAGGTGAGTTTTCCACTGCTGCTGAAATGGAAATATGTCTCTGCACTGGCAGCATTTGGGATATTGCTGCTCCTATTTGCCCTGAGGAAAGGAAATTATCGCATTCATGAAAGTGGAGGGATGACCCTCGAGCCCATTTAGCTCCCCTCCTTCTGGCTTCTTCTCTGTTAACTCCTTAAGGCTCTTTATCTCTCCAGTCTTGAATTTAGTAGGAGGTGGTCTTTTTTCTGCACAGCTTCAACCCCAGGTTTTAATAGGCCTTCTTTATTATTTAGGCTTGCTGGCTTTTTTGAACAGGGAAATATGTCAGAGAGTAGGCAAAACAGACTAGGAATGCTGTAGCAGTGTCTTCTTGTCACTGTTCTCATTCTGTTTATTTGGTAAATGGGGTCCTAGAGAAAGACAAGAAAGAGAAAAAGATGTTTGGATTTGTTTGAGCTGCATAGCCACTCAATTCAAATCCAAATTTAACCAGTAGGACACTGTAACACCTGCCTTAAATAAGCCTTTGAAGTAGTAAATTACTGTGAAACAGTTTAAATGAGAACAGGAAAGAAACCACATTAAGTGCTGCTGGTAACCAATCATCCTTCAATGTGCCTTCCTCTAGAAGTATTTTTAATTGTTTCAAATGACCTGGTGTTCTGAGAACAGGGCTTTTGCTTATCCTTGCTTCACAAATCGAAAAATAAAGAAATAAATAAATGAGAAAAATATTGAGAAAGGGGTAACAGAGAGAATGCTTAAGAGCTGAATTTACTGTTCCTAGGGAATTTCAGCTACATTTCTAGAATTGCTGCCTTACATTAGTTCTTCAGAGACAAAAACTGCTTTCTTCAAGATTTCAAGGATTGTAAAATGAAAATTCACATATCAAAGGGAAAATCTTAAGTGACTTGAAAGTTCTTGTAAAAAAGTTAGATTTGATGGTGGAAAATTAAAAGAAGAATCCTTTCAATAAAAGCAGAATCTGTTTCAGGCCTTGCTTAACATATGGGTTAGCATTTCATGAGCATATTTTTATTGACTGGAGATGTGAGTCCAGATTTAAAGTGGACACTTTAAATCAAAAAGCTATTTACTATCCCCATTAAAAAGGAGTGAACATTGATTTACACATTTAATAAAAGGAAAGTAGCTAAGACATCACTTGGTAGCTAAGGAAATGGGCTGAAATCTGAGACAGTTTTCTGGCAGTACATTAATTATTATTTTTCCATAACCTCCCCAGAGGATGGAATTAATGACAAACCAGGAGTGAAGTGTTTTGTTTCTAAGGTCAGTGGACCTACTTATTTGTCTAAGCACATTTATGTTATCCAAGGGAAGCATTTAAAAGAACAATGCCATTTAAAAAAAAAAGTTTGAAATTATTTTCTTAGTTTATTATTGATGTAATCAAATGGACTTAGTTTTGTAAACAGTGGAATTTTTATGTAGAATTTCGGTTCCTTATTTACTAACTCCAAAAGGAAAATTTGAAAGTCAGTTTGACTTGATTATTTTAATGGCTCATTTCAGTTTCTGGACAAAGAAGGTCACATTGATAGAATATTTCACCTTGAAAGGTCAAAACATTTTTTTTAAGTTTCTTTCTACAGCATTAGTGGGTACTTGTCATAATTACTGAGCTACATGAATGAGACCTGTGGCTTTGCACTTGGCTGTGCTTAGCTTTGCTTTAACATTGATGCTATTGTTGTACTTATTTCTGCTCTGTAAATCTGTAGTATGGGTTTTCCGATATGGAATTGCTCATTTGGGAGTGAGACTAGCTCGCATGATCCAACCCGAGGAGCTTTTTGTTATGACTGAGAAACAAATACATCCAGAGCCCAGGAGCATCAGTGGAGCACAGGCGGGGTGCAGACTTTGGCCTACCCAGCACTCATTCAGTTTTCAGCTTTTCTGCAGTTCAAATCATAGAAAAGTGGGGAAGGGAAATGTTCCAGAATACTAGGGTTTAATAATTTTTCTTTAATTAAGTAGCGCTATGAATATGTAGCGATGTTTGTTAGCTTTGCTTAGTCTCATAATTAAATTATTATCTCTCTTTGTCTTCCATTTCTGGCCTTAAAGGAAAGCTTTGTATCCTGTTTAGATTTCATTTCACTGCACTCTGATAGTACATGCAGAGGTATCTGTGCTGCAGCATATTTAGAAGAGTAGGCATTTTTTATGATAAACAGTTCTGCCTAGTACTGACAGCTGTGTAATTCTAATAGGTTTGTGTGGGGAAGCGCTCAAGAACTTTTAATCAGCTTCCTTAGAAATAAGTTCAAACATTAGCAGAGGTGTAGACTCTTGTAAATATGTATTTGCATATTTAATGATTTATAAATCAGAAGAGTTAGATACAAATGATGTCAGAAGACTTTTTTTTCCCACAAGCAGCAAGTTAACGATAAGCACAACTTCAAAGAGAGCATTTTGGGGAAGCATGTGGGGATACATGGCATGGACTCATAGTAGAGGCTGTGGGATTCTCTGTCCTGACCACAGTGGGGTCCAGATAGCTCTGAAACCAGTGTGAGCACCCTGTTGTGTGCCAGACACTGAAGTGGCTGCAGCTGCTGGGGAAGAGGCAGGCAGAGAGATGATCTTGGGACGATACAGGGAGGGAGAGGCCACTGACAACACATATGGCTGGAATTGTCCACCTGGAAGGAGACACTCCATCAAACATGGGCATCCTTCTGAATCACAGAATCATGACAGAATAGTTTGGATTGGAAGGGACCTTAAAGAACATCAACTTCCAGCCCCTCTGCCATGGGCAGGGATACCTTCCAATAGACCAGGTTGCTCAGAGCTCCATCCAATCTGGCCTTGAGCAATTTCGGGGATGGGACACCCACAGCTTCTCTGGGCATCCTGTTCCAGTGCCTCACCACCCTCACAGTAAAGAATTTCTTCCTGACATCTAATTTAAATCTGTGCTCTGTCAGTCTAAGAAGAGACTGGCCATAAGTGACCCATGCTGGGGCATGGACACCTCTGAGGAACAGTGGCCATGGGTGGCATGTGCCAGGGCAGTGCTGGCTTAGCACTTGGCTGTCTTGTTCTTTATTCCTCTGATAAGCGAAGCAGTCATCACAAGCTGGTGTTAGCTGGCACTGAATTCAGTAAAAAGCTCACAAGTGGAGATCATTTTGCCTGCAGGAGAGTTTAAAAAGAAGAAGAGTTTAGGAACATAAGTAGTTCAAGTCCAATATGCTGCCATTAAAAGCATGTACATTCTTTTTGCATTGACTGTCATAGTCCATTAACATTACAGCTATTTCCCAGTTATCTACTTTCTTTCATTTTCTGCAAATTATTTCACATTCTTTGCCTGTGTCTGTGGGTTTTGCCTTTGTTTTTAAAGCAGAATTAACTGTTTCTAGTATCCATCTGTGCTGCTGCCAGGCAATCAAAATCCCCAGCTTCCCCCCCAAGCCCCAAACAAATCAGTGAGTGGAAAAGGCAAAGGCGTGATGTAGTTATGAAGGACAGACAGCATTTGGGAAGAGGGATGTCTCTCTGCTTTGGAGGCTTAGGATCTTGTCTGTCTCTGTAATTATTTTTATGACACTAGCAGGCGTTTGGGAATAGAGGACAGAGCATTTGGGGTTAGAGAGCAGGTTTTTTTTTACAATGAACATCATTGTCCTTCATACTCTTACACTGAAAATGCAGACATTTGCTTTATATGTAGAATAAGATACCCAAACTAAAAATAGTTATTTAGTTCCCTTGGAAAAGTGGGAGTCTTGTTTTCTTATTACCGATCAGAACCTCTGTCTGTAGCAGGATTGAATGCATTGAATGGTTGAACTGTGACTGTAGATACTGATAAACTGTCTTAATAGCTGCATAAGAGCTATAAAACCTGTCAGTTCTTCGCCATTTAAAACTTCCACTTCTGGTAGCATATGCAGAATATGTTGAATATTTTAAAGATATTTTTCTATACAGCATGTGAAATGCTACAGCACAGTTGAAACCATTTAACATTATAAGTGACTGGGACATCGCCTTGATTCGGGGTGGATCACTGAAAGATTTACAGCTCTGTGGGCTGCCTGTCAGGCTTCATGTTAGAAATGGTACTGATGCTCTTCAGTCTTTTGGCAGATGATCACTTATTCTTTTGGTTAGGTGAAACTTGCATGTTTGGCTCAGTAATGGTATCCAAACTGAAATGGGGAGAAGCGTGAGGAGAGAAAATAGAAAATAAAGCACGCTGAAAATGTTCAGTTCTGCAGAAACCGATGTACTGTTCTTTTATGCCAGTGCCTAAGTGAGTAAGTCAGTGGGCCTAAGGTAAAAGCACACGAGAAAGATAAGTGAATTTAAGGAAAAAAGCACTGCACTATATTGCAAAAGAAAAGCTTTGTTGATAAAATTACACTCAGACTAATGCATGCTGTGATTTATCATTCATTTTAGACATATAAATTCATTTTCTCCCAATTGATAATATTTTAACTTAAAAGTTTTGGTACCTGTTCCTCTATGTGTTTGCATTCTGAAGATCTGGGGGTTGTGCCTCTTCTACCTGCAGTTTCACTGTGTTTATGATTTCTCTGAGTTTTGAGGGTTTTTAGCTATTGGCCAGATACTGAAATTAGTTAAATGAGAATACTGAAATATTCAAAGTCAATAAATGAAAAAATTGTAAAAGTTTAGAAATTTGTTTGACTTCCTGAATCCAAATCAGTTCCTAA
This sequence comes from Gymnorhina tibicen, assembly GCA_013399875.1. Taxonomy (NCBI): domain Eukaryota; kingdom Metazoa; phylum Chordata; class Aves; order Passeriformes; family Artamidae; genus Gymnorhina; species Gymnorhina tibicen. The sequence continues at coordinate 287,835 of VXAZ01009807.1, read as the reverse complement.
CTTTTCGAACTTGATTCTGCTGTCATATTCTTTTATATCAAAATTGACTCTCCTGCTATCAATTAGTATAACCAGGTAAGTGAGAAGTAAGCTTGTACTTCTTCCGTCCCCAGCAAGATTTACTATTCTGTATTTTGTATAAAATTAAAATATGAAATAAAAAGCCTTATTATTTAGTGAAGATGGCAAGTATAGTATGCAAAATGCCTGACTCTCTTTTGAAGATAAGTCAAGCTTGTAAAAGAGCTTGATTATAAAGTTTCAAAGGGCATGACTGATTTGGCATTTCATGCATGAGGATGGAAGGGGACTTTGAACTCTTTCATTCTCAACATTTCCTAGCCCTAGTCAAGCCTATCTGCATAAAATTCTGGGGTTTTTTTCCCTGTTACCTAGTATGGAAACATCTGTCAGAGTGTGGCAGCAACAGAGGAATGGTGCCTTTTTTTTTTCCCCTATGTGTGGGATGTGTGCTGTGAGAAGAGTCAAGTTGCTGTACTCCTTTTTAAAGTTTGATAAAAATAAATTGACTCTGAGGGGCATAGTTTTTGACAAACAAACCTGAACTCGCATGTTAATAACAGTTAAGAAGAGGAAGGGAATTACTGAGAAAGAAGTACATTGCTGTAATTTTATGCGATAACAAGGGAAAGCTGGTGTATTCCAGTAACATTGTCAGGAGTGAAAGAAACTAGCAAATTTATTTCTTTAGGCCATGAATCTCCAGGATACAATCTGAGGGAAAACCCATGCACCCATCTGTAGTAATATCACTGGACATTGTACTGCTGGGCTTTGACACCAGGAACTGGGAGGGGCTTCCAACTCAAAGGATTTGTGTGTTGGGGGATAGAACAGAATATAGTGTCTCATATGAAGATGTAAATGAAAATGCCCTGATCTGGAAAAAGAAACATTTGCATGGCTTTTATATACACTAAAAATGTCTTAGGACTAAAAATTACAGTATCTGTGGTAAAAAAGAAAATTGTACTTGCGATAACAATAATTTCACCTAAAAATAGGCAATGGGGGTACATAAATTATCTTTTTATTCAAGTTCTGTGAAGTGGTGACAAATACTTTCTGTCCTGTATATATAGTGAGCTGTCTCTCTTTTCAGATAAGCAATGATTGTGAAAGGGGCCACTGAAAGCCCCACTTTTTATTGTGGTCTGTTTTTACATTTTATTGCTGTCATCTTTAATTCATGCTTCTTTCCACTTTTATCTAAAGCTTTCAATAAACTATTCCTTTATGAAAAAGCTTCTTGCAGAGATGGACTGGGTGCAGAATGAGATTTGTCCATTAGTACTTCAAAGTGTAGAAAATTGCATCTCTGAGCTGTGGAGTTCTGCTTCAGATTTCTCCTGTCATATTGGCGAAATAATTACAGTGTCTGTAAGATGTGTATAATTAGATGTTGTAATGGGAGTTCAGAAGTACTTTTATGACAATTTAGAAGTACGAGTATGGGGATGCTGGAATCTTGTGATACCTGATGTTCTCTCTGTTTCCCTTTCTTGCTAAGGACTGTCATAGCTCTTTCAGTTGCTGTCAGGGTGTACTGGCATAGGCTGTCTTATTTCAAGGATAATGATATTTATCTAACCTGTCTGTGACTCTGTGGAGCTTACGATTGCTATGTCGTGTTCCTGACACAGTTATGCTGCACCTTAAAATAGTAGCATCTGTAAAATTGGGAGATACTTATCTATCAATGGATTTGAACATCCAGTGTATTAAAAATAATTGTTCTCCATTTCCTGCATGGCATTTTGGTGCACCTGTGTTGCTTTCATTGACGTCCTTAGCATGAAAAAACAGATGTGAATTATGATTCTTGATGCAAGGGAATAGATTAAAGAAACTGAATTATCTTCATAGGTACTCCAAACTTTCTGGAAGACTCTTGGAGATAAGGTCATTGCCCACGTGTTTCTGTGCTTATCATTGGAAGACATCTCTGCCACACAAACTCCAGCTGGCCTAGTTTCCAAGCATTTTATCGAGTGTGACACTTCTTTTTACATTCTTTGGAGTTGTACTGAGCACTGTGAGAGTATGATTGTGCATCCCATTTTTAAGGTTTACCACTTTGGCAGGGATAGTATTTGCCAGTAAGCTACCAATCACCCATAACACAATTCAGGTTAAAATAATTGTAAAATAAGCAATTTGTTTACGAAATAGGAATAGAGAAAGCTACTTGGTTGCAAAGGTTTTTGAGATGGGATGCAAGAAGTAAAGGAAGATCACACCTAGACTGAGTTATCCTTAGATTAGCCCCGGAGCTTCTCTCCTTCTGTCTGGTTGTTTGCAGCATCCATCTAATTGTGTGGCTGGGCATGATGTTCTTATGCAGAGGAAACCTGTTCTTACGCAAGCTCTACATTTTTATTCATGGAACAGAAATTTGATCTGGACGTCTAAGTTTTCTTTACATCCAATCAGGCCTACGGTTCTGTTAAGATTCACATCACCATCCTTTTCTCCTTTCTTGCCTGGATAAAGCTGTTCCTACCTGAGGGCAGAGAATTATTAAGTCTCCTCTCACTGGACCTTGCAAAGACACAGTGCTGTGTTAAATTATTAACCTACAAATTGCCAGCCTAATGTGAGGTGCAACACTCTCCTCCACTGATCTCGGCAGTGTTCATGCTCCATGTACAGCCTTTTCAGTCTTTGAATCTTATATGTTACAGCTGTAGCTTGTCAATCTTGCTGTATCCTCTCATTAAAGTGGAATTAATACCTGTGGCTCACTGGTGCAGTTTAGACAGAGTGATTGCCAGTCTCTTTCCTGACTTTTAACCTGCCCCAACAGCTGGCATGATGACGAGTAGAAGGAAAAATATATCCCATTGCTTCCAAACAGTTCCCACCTTTTCTTTTCTTCTATCTGAAAAAAACACAAAGCAAAACAGAGGAAACATTTCTCTCTGACCTTTATGAAACTTTCTTTGTGCTGGGTGTTGTCAGATTCCTCTCTACCGCTGACCAGGCAGCTGTGAATTCATTCAGAGAGAAGGAATAAGGCGGTTTAGTAAGAATGTGTGTTGGTATCGGTTTGTTGGTGATGGTAGTGTGTTAATCCTATGGATAGGCTGCCTGGGAAAGAAATGTATGATGTAGGACTGATGTTTAGTTTAAATTTTAATTTATTTCTCTGGCTTTTTAAATGATCAGGGCTTTGAACTGACTGCAAGAATAGATTTTTTCACTTCAACTGTCGAGAAAGTGGTGTCAAGTCCAGCAGCTTCTCAGGTGCACAGCATGGGGTTTTTAAAAAAAATTTACTTTGTTAGCACTAAATCAGGTTTGCAGTGACTTTGGATTTGATACAGCACACTTACTTGGAGTTGGCCAGTCATCTCAGAAACAGATTAGAATATCATCATTTGGCTGTATTCTTCTACATGCCATGCATCGTTTCCATTGATTTCTGTGTTATGACCCACAAACATTGACTGGGAGGTAGCATGTAGCCATTTCTGTTACTATGGCTGTCTCTGTGTCTGCATGTTTTCTGTGGATATGAACGATCAGATGGCAAAATAGGAGGGAAGATCTCTACTGTATTGTTGCAATAACTGCAAGGAGCACATTTGTATTTCACACTTCTGTTGCAGTGTCTCTCTCATTACATTCCCAACAGTATCTGCAAATTCTTGCCTTTATTTTCCTGCTATTTTTCTCATGGGCAAAGTTGTGTGATTCCATTAAGTGAGACTGTGTGAGAATTTAGGCAGAATGTGACCATGTGTTTTTTGCCATTTTGTGACACATCTAGTCTTGGCAGGTTCTTCCAGTTGTACACGGAGATTGGGAACTTGACTGGATTTGGGGGGGTCTGTCTTCAATAGTGTTTCGGGACTGGGTATTTCACTAGAGAGATTAAAAGTATTCTGCTCATTTTAGGGGAATTGCCTTGTTCTGTTCACCTGCAAAATTGAATATCATTATTGATAACACAAATGCTATTTCCTACTGTAAGAAGAAATATTAAAGAACAGTTTAAGTTTTTATGTTATATTTCTCTGTTTAGTGTCTCTTTTAATTAATTCCACTATCTATAAAAATACATCGTTTTGGGTAGACAAAAATTAATTGAGATTTGTGCCTATTATATGAAGTAATTTGACCATTATGTGTCTTTGAAACCAGTCAGGAGGTTGGACATGATGACCTCCAGAGGACCCTTCCAACCTAAAATTACTCTGATTCCAGAGTAGAAGTGAAGAAATATGCCAAATATTTCATTGTTTGATTCAGATAGTTTTTCTGGATATGTGTGTGGTGTACACTACCTAGAGAGATTTCACTGTAAAAAGGTGCTATTCTGATTCTCTTGGAAGTTGTGAAATGGGATTTTGAGTAAGCTAGTTTTTTACTTTGGGGATCCAGACTTCCATACAAACTGTTCCACTGAAAACTTTTGAGGAGAAAAAGCTTTGTACCGTGAAAGGTGTAAAATGGAAGGTGTGAAACAGGAAGTCTTTTCAGCAGGCAAGGCAGAACTTTCTGCAAAATAACACATAAATTAATTGTTGACTAATTTTAATACTTGCAACGTGGTGAGACATGAAATCCTATGCTTGTTAAACCAGATTGGAATAACTTTATCTCTGTATTCATCCTACTGGGATTAATTTAGTCTACCACATTTAACTAATCCTACAGCTACATAATGAATCTCTTTGGAATTATAAGATAGCTACATTTAAGAGTTACAGATGGAATCACATCACTAGTTCATGAGTAGCTGGGCCTACCTTATTCATTAAATCAATGAACATTTTATAAAAATAATTGTAGTATTTCAAATATGAAGGATTCTGAAATTTAAATCAGGATTATAAAGATTAAGACCACCCAGCTTAAGGAAATGCTCCACTGCTGCTCTCTATTGCAAAATTACTTTAAATTTTACATAACATTGTTTTAGATGCAGATGTTACATTGAAGTAATATGATTCTATATTTATTTATTTATATACTGAAATGACTAGTATTACATTTTTAATTTCCATTATAAAGTGTGTGTGTATGTGAAATTCATCTGAGAATTTCTCACCTATAGAGACATTATTTATAGAATAATTTTGATTTATTTCCACATTCCTATATTCACAATTCAAAAAAAACCCACATATCTGGAGAGTAAGTCCCGGCTGCAGTATGACAACAAGATTTGGATTCAGAAGGAAAAGAAGCTCATTGTGGAAGACCTGGGCTGAGGAAAGCATTTGACCTTGAGCAGGACAGAGGCAGGCAATGAGAGAAGTTTGAGATGACTTATGTTAATGGTGAATCTGCTTATCTGTCAGGTTAAACTCAAGCCTTCATATAATTTCTGTGTAAACCCTTTCCAGTTTAATCCTCTTTCTCCTTTAAGTATTTATGTAAAACAGGGTAAACCTCTGACAGATCTCAAGTGAAGGTTTATCTATGTTATTAAAACAGGTCAAATTTCTATGAATTACCATGAAATTATTTTATCTACTTTTTTTTTTTGTTAATTTCAATTGAAATTAAATCCCTGTAAGGGAATTAACAGCTTTGATCTATACAATGAATCTAGTAGGGATTAGTGTTCCCAAAAAAGGCAGTTTGAAAAATTTGGCAGTGGAAAATAAATGTACGAATACCTTCTCCCTCATTCTGTTTTACATGGGAGAGTGTTATGAGTAAAATATATGGAATTTTGCATGTCAAAACTGGAGAAGAGACGATGATGATTTTTATTGCCATAATCATTACTAGTTTTGGTACACACATCCATTTCTACATTGATGTTCAACTTTTGCATCCCGCACCTGTGCCTTTTGCCCTATAGAAAGGTTTGTCTGGAGGGAAAGGGGAAAGAAAACCTCTTTCGTGAAAGACGGCCTATTTCACTACTTCCTCTCTAAGGAAGAAGCATCCAGAATGCTAGCAGTGTTGGTCCCCAGTGTTCCTGTAAAGGCTATCCCCTTAGTGGCTATCAAAATCTGACTACTTTCTGAAGTTAGAAATCACTTTGGAGGCTCCAAAAGTTGAGGTGAAGACAATTGAGTAAAAAGTGTTGGGACAAGTTCTCATGGATGAAGATTTATTGGCAGGGTTTGTAGCTGATGGCATGTGCTGACTCTAATGGTGAAGAAAGAGAAACAAAATAGGAAAGAGCAAGAAAAGTGAGAAGACAAACCCTTCCCAGAGGCCAGCTGGGAGAAGAAGCAACAGGGGCACTCCAGATCAACATATTTTCCTGTGTGTCCCATCTAGTGCAGCATGTGGCTCTCCCTGTGATACTTAACCCTGTAGTGACTATATGCTTCTCTTCAGGAGCTGTGTAGACTCCTGGATGATTGTTCCTGCATGGGATGCTGGTAGTGCTGATTAGAACACGCTGATGTCAGTGGCTGCTGAGATCCCTGGATGCTTGTTATTGGGTCCCCTACTAGAAATCAAACCCCACAGCCGAAGAGGAGGAAAAGGGCAGGGGGGAAGAGGTGGTACCCACGCCAGTGGCAATCCTTTTCCGTGTCACCCAGCACAGCAACACTGTTTGGGTTGGCATTTCAGGCCCATGGCTGTAACAGGCAATGTTGCAAGTAGGAAGCTCTGAGCAATAGGAAAAGGCTGAGGTCCTAAAGGCACTGTGCAAGAACCAGAGTGGTAATTTCATCCTGTATTAAAGTCTCTGGGAAAGTTTTAGCAGACGATTTGAAAGTCTTTGGGAAAGACAGATGTCTCAGGGAAATAACACAGATTTTTGAGTAAGTGCTACAAAACCTGTTTTAGCCTCATGACAAATGCTGTGATTTTTTTCTTTTTTTTCCCCCCTCACAGTTTAGTTTCTTTGAACATGGTTTTGTCCACTTTTTTGATGTCATACACTTCTAGACATGTTGTCTCTATGATTAATAAAATTTCCCAAGGAGGTGTTATGTCCTATTTTGGCAGCTCTCCTAAAGAAGAAATCTGTTTCCTTCCTTTCCCATTAACATTTTGCTACTACCACTGCACGCAGTTACAGTATTTCACAACAGTCATTAAGAGGCTCCTTTTCTTGGCAATGTCTTGTGTTTCTTTTCTGTTTTGCCTAAAAATATATGCTTAGAATAAATCACAATTTGCAAAAAACCCATCTATTCAGGTTATCAGGTTTCTGTAAGCAGTTATATCAATTTACCATGTCTTTCTTTTGCAGCAGTTTCTGGCTTGAGCTGCTATATGAGGCTATTGATTTGTGCAAAGGAACTCCAAGTTTCCTTTGTTCAGGCACTTCACTCATCTAAATTTTTCTACCAGATATACTGCAACAATGACCCTTTATCACTGTCTGGTTATTTTCCCTTAATTCTGACACCTGCCACAGCAAATGTCAGCTCACCAGGGCATGTTGCCCTTTTCCTGACACTTGAGTATCTCAAGGAGAGGAGGGCTTCTGATCTGTAAAGGAAATGGCTACTCAATGTCACCATCTGTATGCTCCTGCTTCACTTCTTCATTTTCAAGCACTGCTCTTGGTGGGTTCTCTGACGATCACGAACAGAGATTTCCAGGGCTTCTCAATGTGTTGTTAAGGCTTCTCTGATGGCTGCAATGTTCCTGTGGGTCAGTATGTCAGAGGCATAGGACATATGTACTGGACTCCCCAGTACACAAGCAATACAGTTTTAAGGGAGTGAGTCCAGTGAAGAGCCACAAAGATGACTGAGGAACTGGAACATCTTTCATTTAAAGCCAGGATGGGAGAGCTGGGGCTGTTCAGCCTAGAGAAGAGAATGCTGAGGGGGATGTTACCAACATGGTTTCTTTTTCCCTTGAATTTTTTTTTTAAGATGGGGAGAGAAGCGCATGAACTATTCAAGAAATGTGCACATCATGGATTCATGCAATGTCATAGTGATGCTTGATTTTCTATTCTTTTCCTAATAATAGCTGTCCTTTTATTTGCCTTTTCAGCCCCTGCTATCATTCTTTTTTTCAAAGAGCTATTCACAGTGAGTCTTGTATCTTTTTCAGAGGATGTAGTAAGTAAGGTAAAGCCCACTTTTGGAAATGTTCAGTTAAAGTTCTTTTCTCCATTCCTATTTTACATTTATTGTGTTGGATTTCATCGCTATGGCCCAGTCACAGCAGTGTGAATCACTTCTGCAACTTTTCCCATGTTTTGCTGTTTTTGAATACCCTGAACAATATTAAGACCCCATCAATCATTGCCACATCACTGTTCCACTCCTTTTTATTAAACATTTAGGAAGACATTGAATAAATTCTTTGAGTCCTCTAACACAGTCCTCTCTGTGTAAAATTGACCATTTATTTTCTGCTTTCACTTCCTACTTTTACCTTTTACCAACCTAATTTTACCTCAGTTCTCTGGAACTGGCTTGGGGTTTAGGAAGTATGGAAAATAAACATACATAATCATGAACTCCCGTAAGATGCTTGAGCATGTTTTATTGGACCTGCTATTCCAAAATCTCTCAACATTAGTATCTGTGGCTTTATATATTTGTGAGCTAATATTTTGGAGCATGAAACTGTACCACAGTTATTGTTTAGCATGATGTAAACATCCTTTAGCTTTTCCCTTGAAAGAGAACGGGCATTTTTATTTAATGGTTTTGCTTTTCTTTTGTTGGAATTAACAGTTTTACTTTCTCTCATAATAGTTGGTAAAAGTCACTGTTAGCCTTCTTTTATACCTAAGATGTAGAAAAAACTCCTTGGATCTCCTGAAATGTGGTATATTCTTCTTCTGTCGTATAAGCTTATTTGATTTTTTATTTTAATTAATTGCTGTCATAGCTCCTGTTTTCTGTGTATGTGTGAGCATGCATAGCTTAACATGGATTTTCATGTCCTTTATAACCAGATAAGGCTTTTAAGTATTTTATGTTGTGTATGACAGTTGTATATGTCTCGTCATAGAAATTTTGAAAATGTTTTCAATGTATGTTCTTATTTGACTCCCTTCAAATTTGAGGTGTGGTGCTTGAGTGTTGTAAAATTACCTCCTTGATAGTCCATGTGAAATTGCAGTTTAATCGCTTTGGACTTGAGTCTGTTTACATATATTGTATAATCATTTTGATCTTTCCACTTTTAAAATGTGTCAATTTAATTGCAGTTTAGACTTATATGGTATTGTTCTGAATAGGATGCAGCATGGTCTTAGTCAGAAATAAATACATTTGGTTTTACTTTTATGGTGGCATAGAAAGACAAGGTTTTGGTTTTAATAACATGCTATAATGCCTTTCTCACTGTCCTTAGATTAAAAAAAAAATATTATGATAGCATGAAAGAGGGTATCAACTGTCTATTTTAGAGAAAATGCTTGCTGCGATGATCAGGAATTATTGCTGCAATTGTGGGTTTCTGATTTTAATATTTAACACAGGAAAACACAGGAGGGAAAAATAACAAGGATGAACAATGAATTCACTATCTCTGATGGTTTTCACTTGTCTCATCAGTAAAAAAACAAAGGCATGGCTTATTGTCATCTGGTGCAGTTAAGAGTCTCAAATCATTGCAAACAGATGCCATTGCTGGGTTATATGGTGCGTTATGAAGTTGTCTTTCCGCTTGCAGGGATTTAGCAGTGGTGCAACAGAACAAATCTGACTTGTTATCTACTTCTACTATAATGTGGTTGAAACAAGGGTGGAAAGGTACAGCAGAAAGAAGATAATTAAGTGAGGAAGAGAATGATGCTGAAAACAGGTGTTAGGAAGTACACTAAATTCTTTCTTTTCTGAGTGTGTTCAGGAATAATCTCAAATCTATAGAGGTGATGGTAGCTCAGTCTCCTCTTTCTGTAGCAGGAAGGACCAAAAATTGTTATGAATTAGTGAGTCACTGCTGATGTTCCTTGGGTCACCCCTTCAAAATCTCATGTCTCTCTTACTGATCCCATTCAGTGAAAGCAAAGGTTCTGTGACATAGAAAGCGATCACACAGTAGACAGCATGCAATCAGTTTATATCTTGATTATTTCAAATAGAAATTTTCCTTCCTTTTCTGGAGTCTTTCATCTTATTGTCACATTAATATGTGACTTTAGGAGCACATTTGAAGGTCTCTTATTGTAAAATTATTTTAAAATATCCATTTTAGTGCAATCAACTTGCTTTTATTCTGTCCCATTTTCCTAATGATTGTTGTTAATTTTTTGGCAGAGGCTGCAATGACTATTTCCTGGTGACATTTAAACCCAGAGCTGTGCACAAAAGAAAGGGATTATTAGTTTGAGAGTTCTCTATGATCAAGAACAAGGCATGATTTACAGAGTTGTTTACTACTTCTATGACAATTATTGGAAAATAAAACTTTATATTTGGTAAAAACAGTGAAGTAATAATTTATTGTGGACATAATTTTGTGGATTGAATCACTAACAAATCTTCCTTTTTGACTTTATTCTTGAGGTTTATGGCATACCAGGCACTTGAGAAACATTGATTTTGTACAAATTAATATTTAGCTTCTTGTATGTTTTATCCTGTTGTTGCTCAAAGTTCAGCTTTCCTCTCCCAGTTCCCTTCTAACTACAGAATGGTTCTACAACTCTTTCTATTCATAGTCTTGCTGGGCTTTCAGTTCTTTCTCTGAATTGCCTTGCTTTATTTTAGTCAGGGAGGGTACTGTGTCATAACTGCTTTATCCTTTTCTTTTCCTGTGAAGCCCTCTTGACTCTTAGCACCAGAACACGAGAAATTCCTGCAGGGTAAGGTCATGGTCCATCTAGCACAGTAATGGGTCTCCAAGAACTGCAAGAGAAGCTGCTTCTGAAAGGGAGCACACCAAACTGATCACTTTGTGTGGTCGGTTTCCTTCATACCTTGCCCAGCCTCCACACATGTGTTAGTTACAGCAGAGGGTACATTTCCCTGCCCTGTTTTTTACTATTGGTTTATGGACAAGGTGTCCATGAATTTGTTTAATATCTTTTTGATCCTGATAGTGTATTGCAACCTACTGTGGCAGAAAGTTCAAGAAGGTCACTCTCCACTAGGTAAAGGTGTGCCTCCTTTTCACCTTTTTTCAACCAACCTTCTAGTTTCATTGAGTGCCCATTCTTCTGGTGTTTCGGGGTTTGGTGAACATTTCCACCTCACCTATCCAATGTTTTCATAATTTTAACCTTTTTATAGATGACTCAGAACAGAAGCTGCTTTTAGTACTCAGTGAATTTTTTTGTTTTATGTGGGTAGCTTGTTTTGTTCTTTGAATATTGCCCAGCTTTTAGAAGTTTGAGGGCTGGAATTCAGAAGTACAATAGCAAAGAGCTTTACATATTTGCAACTTTTACTCTGCCAACATAAAGTTTTAATATACAGTTTATAGCTTGTATAAATACCATTCTGATGCCTTAAAACATATATTGTATTAAACCATGAACATAGTATTTGTAACTATTTGTTAAGATTAGTAAGCCTTACCAAATGTTATAAAACCTATAAAAGCTATTTCTTTAGAAAAGCTGAAGTGTCTTCTGTGCAGTTAGGTATACAGACAACATTTGAAATCAGTGGCTGGAATCCAAGTGTCTTTCCAAGAGAAATTTCTTCAATTAGCTGATGACTTTTTGCTCCCGTTACACAGTAAGGGGGAAGCTGATCTTGAAAAACCTCTGAAAGTGATCCTGTAGTGGGCTGGCCACTTAGTTTGAGTTTTTGTAGCCTTTATAGTTTAATTATGATTACTCAGTGAAAAGCCAGCACTGTTTCAGTTGTCGCAAAGAACTACAGATATTTTACTAGCTGTAGCCTCATTACTGCTGGCTGTGTCCAAAGCAGTGCTTTCCCCTCACTCATACTGAAATGGTACCTTTAGATTTGCAGGCCAGCATCAGTGCCAAGGCTCCTCAAGGGGAAATTCTGGTCCAAGTAACATTGGCTTAAGTGAGTTTTACACATGCCAAGCCAGTTTTGATTAACCATCTTAGCACAGTTTAAAAAAGAGGCTGTCTAGGTGGCAAATTGTGAATCATTGTTGGAACATTATTTGTATAAAATGAATGATTAGTATCTTTTCTACAGTTATTCTCAGTGCCAAAACAGCATCCCCTGTGATATCCTGTGCTAGGAAAGACAATTTTAATGTGTAAAATATGTTAAAATTTTTACTCCACATACTCATTACATTCTAGGCAACCCCACTCAGGAGTAGGAACAAGGTGACACAAGGGAGACAAAGTTTCTGAGAACAGATTGTGTCCACAAAAACCAGCATGGGTTGATTCATGGCTTGGGTCCACTGTAGTTTATGCCATCACAATAAACTAGTGACATTTCCAATAGCAACCTCTGTGAAGCATCAAATATTATCACCTTCACACCAGTTCTCCTAGCTCACAGTCAGCAGTACAGAGTAAAGGCTGCAGTAGCCAGTATACATCTAGAGGTGCTGGGACAAAACTGCCAACATGAAAAATGCTCAGAATGCATTTAATTTAAAGAAGGATCTCATTCTCTATCTTGTGCAGCCCGAATCTTTCCATTTTGCATGATGCATGAAGATGTTTACTCATAGTTTTATGTTGTGTTCTGTGACAAGAATGAGTTTTTGTGAGGGTTCGTGATCATCACTGGTATCCCACACCATGGTGTCATTGTACCATTTGGTGTCCAGCTCTGTCCAGTGGCATCACTACAGCAATCTGTATGAGAACTTTTGCTGCCCTTCTTAAAGCAGCTGCAAAAAATCTGCAGAAAAATTATCTGTTACATACCCATCTAGGCAGCTACACTATGGCAGTGCATCATCCTTTAAACCCCTGTGGAAAAGAACTGCTCACATAATAGATGACAATGTGGCCCTACTGAAGTATGGGAGAAGAAATACAGAGAACAGAAAACCCACTCAGTTTGCTAAGCTCTGACAGTCAAGAGTGATGGGCCAGAGTCCTGGATACCCCTCAATCAAAACAGGAAAGCCACACAGTTCTGTGTAAGATGTTACAGCAGTGTTAACCAAAAGTGAATGCTACGTGCTGTGATGCACACTATCAGTGCCCAAGCACTCCCACCTTCAAGGTGTGGATAACATCAACTTATGGATAAAGTATCTGAGAATCAAATTCCTTAAGCAATGTAAGTTCAGATCAGGACAAAAAGCATGTTTCAAGCAGGCAGTTGTAGTGATGGCTCACACGAAAGACTGCTTCCAACATAACAGCAACAGGCCTTGTGATTATGGCACAATTTGGTGGAACGGGCTACTTTTAATAGTGTCAAAAGTAGTGCACTGTAAGTTAATGCTGTGTTTACTGACAGGAGCACACACAAAGTGCAGGCATGCTGTGATCATTAGCATTAGCAAGCCTTGCAATGAGCTAGTTGGGTCTTTCAGAGCTTGGCATCACTGCTTTTTAATGTTAGTATCAACAATAGTCTGCCAGTTCTTACAAAATTATAATGGAAAGGGCCATTCATGATAAAGATCAATGGAAAGGGCCACTGACCATTCTGCAGACTGTGACTCAGACCAAGAAGCCTGTTCCTCTTTCTACCTGCTCAAAAGCCTTTGTGTATTAACTTCTACAATATTAAACTTTAACACACCGGCATTTTGAAATATGTTGAAAGGTTCCAAGTCCATACATACTGGGTATGCCTGCGATCAAGATGAAGGGTAGAAGCATCTTATTTCAGGGCTACATGGGGAAAACACTCTTGAGCCATCGTGAAATAAAAAGCAACCTCTGAGATAAAAGAAGCTCTCTTGGGTCATTAGACTAGTACTAGAAATAGGAGAAAAGCAGTGTGGCCAAGAATTAAAGAGCTATTGACAGATGCCATTTCCTACATGTATTTTGGAGGAGAGTTTCTATCTTAGCATGACTGATAGGTGTCCTGCTTTGCAACAGCATTCTCATACCAAATTTCAAGAATGTAAATATATGCAAACATAAGAATTGACAAGTCAATTTTTTTTCATGCAGTGTTCTTTAACATAGTTCCTGTGCAACCCAGCCTATTTGAATAAGTAGTGTCAAGAAGGGTTGAACCTCCTAAAAATGTTCTCTGACTGTAGTTGTTGAGTGTTGAACTTATCCATTTATTTTGACCAAGGAAAGCAGGGAAGTAACTTATAGAACAGAGAGCTGTTCACATACACAGCGAATTTGGAGCTGATACAGCTGATATCACTAGAAGCACTGCAAAATGTCAAAATCTTGTTCCCATGCATAGTAGCTTGTTTTATGTCAAAGTTGAAAAGCAACAGCATCATATTCTCTCTTACATACACTAATGAGTTTTGAAAAGTACTTAGCATGTACCTCACAAATGGAGTGAATCCTTTAGTTTGGTTATAAAGTCAGATATCAAAAAATATGCAAGTTCTATTTTTTTGAGACAAGCCAGTTAAAGAAGAATATTTTTTTATTTTTTAACAATAAAATTTTTGCAAATATGTGAATGCCACAGAGGCAATGAGAAAACTAAACATGGAAACAAAACCTTGTTTTCATTAAAAATCACTGAGAATGGGGGTGTTTGAAATCCTTCTTCCAGGACTTGGATCTGGGATGCTTCTTCAAACTATTTTTTAATAATAAAGTCACAGAATGGTTTGGGTTGGAGGAAACCTAGAGATCATCTGCTTCTAAACCCTCTGCCATGGACAGGGCCGCCTTCCACTAGACCAGGTTGCTCAGGGCCCCATCCAGCCTGGCCTTTAGCTGGAAACATGTTTTAGGCAGTTGGTCTTACATGCTAGTAGGGTATTTGCCTTTGGCATCTGTTCATCTTATGCTGATATTAGAGGACCTTTCACATCCCTTGTTGCTGCCTGACTCATTATTTAGGTTTTCCCCTATACTGATGCCTGTTATTGTGACAGAAGATGTGATTGCTTTGACATATTTGTTCTCAGCAAAATCACATTAGCTGTTACCTGTGTTTTTCTTAACTTATCAGGACTCTTGATTATGAATTGCTGTATATGCACTATTATTATCTGTTAATGCCATAGGAATTAAAGTGAAGTTGATGAGTTTTACCCCTTTTCCCAGCCTTTCAAAGGCACATGCTGTTTCCCCTTTTCCCAGCCTTTCAAAGGCACATGCTGTTTCTCTTTTCTAGCCTGCCAGAGCTTTCTACATCTTTCCCAAGTTTTAAGACTATCAGTTGGTTCTGGCAGTATCACAGCTGATTTTTCCTCAGCCAGGACAGTTTTAAAACATCATAGTGGCATAACCCTTCTCTTGCCTAGACCAAGTTTGTACACCCTTGTCTTTGCTGTTGCTTTTACTGACATCTGATCACCATGGAAACTTTTAGGGAGAACTGAAACCAACCAGGTATCAAATACTTTTGTTTTCTTGTGCTATCTGTTGGTAGATTGGAAGAGTAGAGAGGCTCCTTTCTTGCTCTGTTTTCTTATTATCTCTAATTTCCTTTGTAGTTCTCTTCCATTTCATGCCTTTGAACTATTTGACTCTTGAGCATATGGCAGAACTGGCAGTGTTGTAAAGGGTATGAGAGATCAGGAAGGAGCTGGATTGATCTTAATGGAGGCATTGGAGAAAGACGAATGGATAGCAGGAAGTGGGCATCCTTCTTCATCGGGTTCTGTCTCTGTGATGGAGAAGAATGCCTCCGCTGTCCCATAGGTGCACATAGCTTAGCGTTCATTTTTGACTATGTCATTATCACCTGCAGATGTGAAGAATACAGACTGACACCAAGGGAAGTGAGCAGCAAATTGCTGTTGCTCATACCTGCCTGGGAGCTTTCTGAGTTCCCTACTGTGTGTATAAAGCTGCTGGATGGTGAATAGGCTTGCAGGTCAATTCAAACTATGGATAGCCTTACATGGAGATATAATTATACACAAGCTGGCACATTTTCAGAATCGCCTGCTTACTTATGTATACAAAACCTGTGTCCCAAATCTAGTTACATTTTCTCAAATGCTTGGTGGGGTTTGGAACATAAGCATACCATCAAATATATATTTTCTATGTATAGTGAAGGAATCCCTTTTGCTGTTATGGGCTGGGCTGTGCATTTATTCCCCAAGGTTAGTTTGGGCACTAGTACCCTTTCAAAGAGGCTGACAGGAAAGTCTGCATATGGACTGTGATTTTCTGAAGCTGTTTTTCATGACTAAATAAATGTATTACCTTAAAATGTAGTGTTTTTATGGAATTTGACATAGGTCATGTAGATACACATGAAATATGATCTCGTTAAACCAAAATGCTTGGCTGAACTTGGACTATTTTTTTTTTGCATTATGCCATGTATATTAAATTGTGAATTTTTAGCTCATCAGGATGTAAAAAATCTCTCTGCATTGAAATCAAGGCTCTGTGAGGAGTTTGGCAGATTGTTTTGTAATGTAGGTCACAATCAGAATTGACCAGTCCTGGGAGAAATACTCTTTATTTGTAAACAGAATATTAATTAAAAAAAACTTTGAAAGTATAAATTTGAAGTTAAATTTGAAAAATTTGGAGTATTCTGTAGGTCTGAAACCATGATTTAGTATCTTGAAACTGCACTTAAGTCTAATATAATGTAAATTTTCCAACACTCTTAAAAATCAATTTTTTCTAAATCTATTTTCTTCAGTGGTTAGCAGTGACTTTCCTGTGAAAAACTGGCGTGTAACTTTATGCTGAAGACAGTTCAAAATTAAACGCTATTTTTTGGATGTTATTCCGAAGTGAATTTGACATGCTTCTTTTTTGTCTTGCTGTCTTGCACAGGTATCATTTTTCTTGTTCATCATTTTTGTGGTGTACACCATGCTGCCCTTCAACATGAGGGATGCTATAGTTGCCAGCGTCTTGACCTCTGCATCTCACACGATTGTGCTGAGCGTCTGTCTGTCAGGTACAGCCGTCGTAAAGGAGCACTTGGTTTGGCAGGTAGGTGCTTTGTGGAGCTAATGATTGACTGTGCATTGAATAGCCTGGTAAATGAGCCAGGAGTGCCTTAGTGCGTGCTTGGGAGTGTAAACTTATTTCTGTCTTGATTTCTGAATTGCTAATTCACAGGTAATTCGCTTTCTAATAATGAGGGTGTCAGTAATGTTATATCTTCCTAAATTACACACGGAAGTGGTGGAAACTACATACACGTAGCACTTACCAGTGTGAAAACTTACACTGGTTGAAATAATATGTGATGCAGCTGTACTGTGGTAGATGCATTACCCCTCTGGTTTGTAAACCACATTGTTCATCTCCTCACCTCATTAAGGCCTTGCTTCCAAGACCAAGGATTTTTTCCAAGCATCAAAATGTTATCTTTGAGACTGGTCCTTTGAATGAGCTCAAGTCTGCTGGGCTAAAGATCTGCTGGGAAGACACTGCCCTCTACAAGTCTGCTATAGGTCTTGTCCTCCTTCTGTAATTGTCAGCCATTTATAGTCATTTTACAGCCTCACCCTGACTGGTCCCAGTGATTGAAGGACACTGGCTGGCTCCAGACTCCATAACATTTTGGGAACCCATCTGTGTTTGCAGTTGTGCCTTGGATTGTAACTCAACTCTGACAATCTACCACATGACATTCTGCAGATTAATAATTTGTAAAAATCCAAATATTAAGAGTTGTTTTTCCTTACTGTTTTACAGAAGATCTTTTAAATGGTGAATTACTACAGTTTTAGTTGTAGTACTGTGACGATCCCAGCTGTCATTGATAGAAATCTGTATTTTTTAAGGAAAACGTAAGATTTCGTTCTGAGAAACAAATACATGGGTTTGGTTTTTTAGTATAGTTATGCCATGTTAAGGAAACAGAATTTTTTTAACTTTTGCATCAAAATGATAGTGAAGCTTTAAAGTAAACACACTTTTATAAACATACTAATAGAACAAGAAAGACAGACACCTTACTATTTATTGTGAATCACATTAAAAACAAAGCAAATGATAGGTTCTACTTACCTTGTAGGTTACTTACAGCTTACTTTGAAAAACACTGTGTCTCAAAGGATAATTGCAGTGATTATGTCCTTCCTTGTAACTTGTTGTTCAGGAACATACATTTTATTTCCAGCTATGGCTGTAGAACTGTGTTCTATGGAATACTGAAATTGAAGTCTGGTAAACAAAATATATTCTAAGATGTAATTCTCTGTAGAAATTTTAAATGATGAGCAAGGTAGGTTTGCTTTTCTCTTGATGATTTGGATTAGTTGAGTGGTTTTTTGTGGAGGTTGCGAAGTTATGCTGTATGCTAAGCAAGAACTGTGGTCACCTGCAGTTAATGTAGTATTTAAATAATTCAGTAATGCAGTTATTGATATTTGTAGTGGAATAAATCAGGGACAATATAGCTCTTTGGTTTTTTGTCCACCAGTGGCTTTTATTGTGGGCATAGATGCACTGCTAAAGCAGTATTAATGATTGCCACTCCTTCTCTAAAACTGTTTTGAGTTAAAGTTGCTGTTTGCGAAAATTATTTATTTTTCCTATCTTTCTAGATCATTAACATCTAAATATTATTATATAATTAATATCTAAAGCAATACTTTCAGAAGATGTATTTTTAGACACATCACATCCACAGAATCAAAAGAAATAAATCATGGTCTGTGGGGCACAATTACTGTCTTTCATCTCTCCTGTAACTTCCTGTTTCATTCAGAAAGAGTGGAAGTCTTTCTGCAGTTTGTAAATTTGTTAAGAGTCTTTAGTTTCTGGGTTGTTACTAGTTTTTTATTCTGTCTTTGTAAAATGTGTTAAGTGTTGTGAATGGCTTGGCAGTTACTGGAAGTACCGAGTGCACTGCATTCTTGCAAATTTGTGGAAAGGACTAAATGATGCTCCCTCATTTCATTTCATTTGCCCTCTGTACACTCTTAGATTACTGTTGTTTATACTTTGGAGTGTAAGCAAAAAAATGTTTGTTTTGTGCTCTTTGCTTTTGAAAATCAAGACCACATATAAGGGCTTAGACTAGAGATACTGATTGCACTAAAAGGAGAAATAACATTTGTCAATTGTATATCTTAAGTTGATATAGGATATAATAAAATATATTTATCTTGTATATGTAGCAAGCATTCTTCTGTAAAGAATACCTGCATCTCCTTTATAATTATTTCCTATGTTTTGAGACTTCCATTGTATCTTCTCTGAGCTTTCTCTTGGCTGAACAAACATTCTTTCAGTCTCTCTTCTTATGCCAGGTTCTCTTGCCTTATAGTGATTTTGACAGGCCTCTGCTGGACCCTCTTCAATTTTTCAGCATCTTTAAGTGACTGATTGGCATCCCATAGCATTTTAAAAGTTAATCATACCTCCAGTCTATGAGTAGAGAAAAATCAATATTCTGAAGCATTCACTCATTTTGAAATTTGGCAGAGACTATCTGACTGGTTTTGTCATTCCTTTGTTATCCTCTGTAAGATTTTATATCAAAAAAGTGGCTTCCCTAAAGACAAAAAGCTTAGGATGCTCTTGATTATCCAGTGCCAGTTGCAATTAAAGATACTGAGATAAAAGCCTCCTGGTGGGATAAAAAATTCTTCAACAGACTCTCTGCTGGTTACATGAACCAGTCTTTGTTTGATCTATATGTCATTTGGGAAGAGGGAATCCACCTCGGTTTAAAAATGGGGAATGATGAAGATGTTCTTCCACAAGCCTTCATATTTTTTCCATGGCTGTTGAGCGTCAGTGTAAGAATTCTGTTCATCTTCCATAGTAGGAATTTGTCTAGGCTTGTCATCCAGCTTCTGGATCTCATTTTTTTGGCCGGTAGGCTGACAGACCCAACAGGATCCAATTTCTGTTTCTCCCATGAGAGTGCTTCTAGACTATCATGAATTTGCCTCATAACCTTTTTGTCAGTAAAATAAACGAGTTGCCTGCTTTTGCACTAGGTAAGCCTTTCATCACTTTCACAGTTGTTCTTTGAGTCCTCACTTGTGCTTCATCAACACCTTTCTTGCAGCGTGGGCATTTGCCTCAGAGGAGCGTGCCAGGAGCAGCCGTGCCAAATGCTAATGGGGGCCAGGTCTACAAAGGGGTCAGTGTGCTGCTGTGCTCAGCACCGAGACACAGCCTGCTCAGTGAGACACTCGGCTCAGTCTCCCCGTGCCCTTCTGGGGGGAATTCAGTGCGCAGCTGTGGGATCTCTGACGGGAAGGGGGGAAAAAGAGTCCTGTGTTCCAGCCTCAGTTCATGAAAAAAAAACTGTGTATGTATGTTTTGGGGCTTTTTTTCTGTTGAAAATTTGAATCCTAACCTTTACAAGGCGCACGTTCTGGAATCTGGGACTCTGCCCCCTCTTTCCAGGTGAGAATCCTGCTGCCAAGCAGAGGATGTTGTTCTCTGTGCTTCAGGACTGCTCTAAGAGAACCTAATTCTGGTGTTAAGGCATTTGGCTCAGAAGACTTTCACAACTTTAACGTCCATTCCAGTTATTCCTGGAATGGAAAATATTTAACTGCCATCTCTTGCTATAAACACGTAACCTGTTTTTCCCCCAAACAGAACAGATTCTAATCAAATACTTGTGTTTTTCCTGCTCTATTATCAGCTAGTCAACCAATGGCTTGATACTATCATTAGAGGTAATTTTGTTCTTAAACTGTTAAAAAAATACATAACCAAAAGAATTAAACATCCTATAAGCTTCCATTTTTCTTTTTCCCTATGATTTATATGAGGAGTGTGATTTTTTTTGTTTTAGTCTTAGTTTTACTTTCTCAGTAAGCAATTTTGTTGCTCTTGCAATCATTTTTCATGAGCTGTGGCTAAGTGTTTTCCAAACCTTGGCTAAATCACTAAAAACTCTTTTTTTTTTTTTTTTTACGTAGTCTTCTTTACCTTAGTGGATTTTTTTGGTGGCTTCTTGCAGCTCTGTAAAAGGGGTCGCTTTTAGAGGCACGAAATTACAGCTAGGCAGAATGCATGTGTGCATACATACAATTTTATATCAGCTTTGGACTGTTCAGGAATGCATACAGCAAAAGGAAATAATTTGTACCAACTTTTATGAAAGTGTTTATTTGTGTGATCTCATAGCCTGGATAATTCTTAAGACAATAATATGTTGTGGTGGAAATAAAACAAATGCTAAATGAAAAATTTATTTTCGGAATGTTTGATTTGGGAAATTCCAAGGCTACATCCACAAGACCTTGTGCATTTGCCATCAGCTAAGCCGAGGTCTCCTCTTACAAAATTAAAAATCAATTACTCTGGCCTATTTAGGAAAAAAAAAAACAAATAAACAAAGCAACAGTGAATTGAAAAAGGGAATGTTTAATATTAACATTAAAAAAATATTAAAAAAAATAATTACCCATTTCTTCATCACTACACATCTTGAAACAAGTTATATCAAAAGCTCATAATCAGAAGTGTAGCAGGATTTTCAAAGATGGACAACATGTCATCTACAATATATATTCAGAGGTTCTAAACCTCATGCAAGATGTCATGCAAAAGGCATATACCTTTTGTTTAGAACACTGATTTAAACTCATCTGTTAACTAAATAACTTTAATAGGTGATGATATTTACAAAAATCTCTTTTATATAATAGAGTGGCACAGCAGAAAAATAAAAATAAAAAGCATCAGTATTCATTGGCTTATAAAAGAAGAAAATGTACAGCTCTAGGGCTCAGAAATAGAGTAGGAATTGGTTTATGCTGTTATCACAGGGTGTAAGAAAAAATCATGTTTATTAAAAAAGTCTGGGAAAAAAGCCCATGTGTTTAAGTACATCCAGTGCTGTACAACCCCTGAGGCTGTAAAGCTGCACAGTGAAAGTTTAAAGCACACAGGAACTTCATTCAGTCTGAATGTCTAAAAGCTGTTACTGTGGGCTGAATTTATCCTTTTTCCTTGAATACCTCTTTTTGAAGGAGATGGGGAAGGGTTATTCATGAAGGTAATGCAGCTGAAACAACCCCTGCTTCCTGCTGCTCAGTTTCACGAGGTGAATTGCTGTTGTTCCTGCTGCAGGTGTGGAGCGCAGTGACCGCCACGGAAGGAGGGAGGCTCTAGTCCTTGTATTCCTTGTAGCAGCAGCTGCCACTGTCCTGTACCTTGTGCCTTTTCCCTTTGCTCTCCCCACCCCAGCAGCAGTCTGGCTCAGCACATCGTGCAGCAGCTGCGAGCCACTTCGAGAGGGGAAGGCTCTGTCCTGCACAGCAAAATGCAGCAGGCGTATCTTTTATTATTGTACCTTTTCTTTACTCTTGATTTTATGCTTAGTCTAGGCAGATATTGAAATGCCATCTGCTGTGGGTTTTAAACTAATTTTCGCAATCAGCAGATGTACTTTGGGTTTCACTGATCCTTTAAGACAGTCTGTACAGTTTGGATGTGCTTATAAAAAGGCCACTTGCCTCCAAGAGTGTAGATATGTAGGAGAACGTATAGTTGCATTTCAGAGTATTTAAGCATAAACATGGAGAATGTGAACATCTTCCAAAAAATTCCTGAGGCTCTAAAGGGAAGACTTGTTATACTTAATGTGACGGAAGATTCAGCAAAGTCCTAGAATTGTATTGTGAAATACAATCATGTGTGCAAGTGGCCATGTGGCTTTTCAAAAGCACCATTTACCTGCAGCCCAAAATCAGTATCTAAGAAATGCATAGAAAATAGTTTTGGTGAGATGTGTAGGAAATCATCAAAGCGCAGAAGATAGGTAATAATGCCTTCTTTTTTTTAAATTGTGGAAATATCTCCATGAGTTATCAAGTAACTCCAGTTAGCATTGATTCTTAAGCTTTACTGAAAGGATCAGATTGACATTTGTGTCAACTCCATTGAAGTTAATATTTTTGTCAGCAGCAAATATTTGTTTATCACTTTAATACTACTTTAGCTTACGTTTCTTATTCTAAAAATGACAATTTCTTTTAGCAATTTTAATTTTCCAAAATACAAATTAATATGTTGAACAAGCTCCCAGTCCTTCAGTATGTCCATGAAATTAAAAAATGTCTATGTCAGAATGCTCAATCTTGATGCTACTATACTTCCAAAACTGTAAAAATTTAAAACAGGTGTTTGGAAATTCCAGTACTTCTAGGCTGGAGCAGCAACTAAATCGTCACCCATACAGCATATCTTTTGCAAGGGAGTTGTATTCCATATCCTTTTAAAGATGACTTTAATGTAAATAACTTATCAGTAAAAGGTTAAACCCATGAATTCAGGATTTTGTAATACTGTCCATCCTCTTGGGTGAAGAATCTTAGTTACTTCATCTGAGTTAGTTTTGCTGATTCCCTTCCATTTTCACAAACCTTGGCCAGCCTTTTCGGTTACATAGTACTTTTACAGATTGGTATTTTTTGTCAAATTTATTATGAATTAGTTCTCATCTTATTGCAGCTGGAACATTAAATTCTGTGAATGACACTCACTTTAGACATGATGCTTTGCCATTTCATGTGCTCAAAGAGTTACCGTCTAAGTCTACATGTTATTTTTAAGAATTCAGTGGAAGAAAAATGCCTTTCACTATCAGTACGTGAATACATTTCCCCATGCCATCAGCTGCTTTTGGTGCAGTATAAAATATGGATCAGGAGCACAAACACCTGTTGTTGTGTAGAGAAGATTTTGGTGAGTCAGAATCCAACTTGCAGTGCTTCAAGACCCCATCTATTGTAGATGTCTGCATTAGGATGAATCTCTCTATTTGTCCTCTAAGCCCTGCCATCCACCAGTGCTAAGCTGCTGGTCAAGTAGAAGTCCTCTTCCAATCGTCTTCCAAAATTTGCACTCCTGTGCATTCCTGGCAGTGTGTGCTCATTCAAGTCCCTGGATAGCCCTTGTTTCCCTCAGCACACTTCTGCTATGTGTTTTGGGAAAATGCTAGCTGCAGAACTGCCTTAACTACGGCCTCCAAGTGCCCACCTTGTAGGCGCTGTGTGTGATGGAATCAGTTAATGCTGCCAAATAAGCATGTGGAGGCCAGAAGCAAAGGAGGTGAACTTCTGCACGTGTTTTTGGGTTTTTTTCTTAGCAGCTACAGCTATGCTGCTTGTAAAAGGGGAGCTGTTTCTGGCCCTGGAGCTGGTAGCACAGCACAGCTTTTGTTTACCTGCCTAAACTCCCGCCCCTTTTCCCTTCCCCAAACACGGCGGTCAGGCGTCAACTTCTTTCAAAACATTCCTGGCATATTCTATCCTCTAAGACACGTTGAGGCTCTGGGAAAATACTGCTTTGCCCAGATCAAAATGGGGCTAGTGAGCAGGGTAACAGCTACACAGAAGTGATGATCGTGCAACTCAAAACTGCCTTCCACTCTGCTTTACCAGCAGAGACACAGCTGGACGACACCATCTGCAAACCTTGAAGTAAATCTAGATCTGGTGCTGGGTGATACAGCTTAGATTAGGGGTTACAGTGGTAGTGCTGGGTGGACAGTTGGACTGGATGATCTTGTAGGTCTCTTCCAGCCCTGATGAATCTATGATTCTGTACATCCATGGATTCCTAATTCTTCACAGGGATTGCACCTTTGGTAACTGCACTGCATATTCTTTCCCCTCTCAAGGTATATGTGTTCTTGCATACCCAGCGAGTGGCATCATTATTTGTTCTCTCTGAGAAGGACTTATGTCTCTCCTGTGCCTCTCTAATTATGTGTAATAAATTATGTTTATCTGCCATCAGTTTAGAACAGGTTCTGGGTGTACTAAAGGCTGCATGCTGCGTATTTGCTGCAAAGGTCACCTGCCTGGACTCTGCTAGCTCTT
Organism: Gymnorhina tibicen; assembly: GCA_013399875.1. Classification (NCBI taxonomy): domain Eukaryota; kingdom Metazoa; phylum Chordata; class Aves; order Passeriformes; family Artamidae; genus Gymnorhina; species Gymnorhina tibicen. The sequence continues at coordinate 263,133 of VXAZ01009807.1, read as the reverse complement.
ACCTGTTTCTGAGTGGGGCAGTATTAGTTACAACTTTGACTGCAGCAGTCTGCAAACAGCACAGGCTGTGGTTTATCAGACATAAAGTTATGTTCATGGATCTATTTGCAGTTTTATTTTCTTTGTTCCTTTGAAGATGTATTTTCTCACAGATGCGTGGCAGTCTTTCAGCTCAGAAGCCACAAGAACACAGGTGTGAAGTAATCAAGCTGTCTCTGCATCAGGCTAGCTCAGGTCCACAGGCTTTGGGAGCTCAGGCTGCATGAAAGCACTTATGCTGCTCTGGAAACACAAAGCTGTGCAGAGCTCTGCCTGAATCGGAACCTTAGGCCAGCTTCCGTGTCTTTGGATATAAAATAGCACAGTTAATCCACAGCCCTCTAGTCTGTTTTAACAAATAATTAAGGCTTACCAATGTTGAAATAGTGTAGGTCTGCAGAAGATTCAACTGCTTATGGGTGCCCAGAACTAAGGCTGATAGGCCATCATTGACTGAGCCCTCAGCAGGACAGGAAATGAACACCTGAGCAAAATCACCCTAAAGGATCCAGCAGATGTTTGTTCTCAATGCTGAAGAAGGGAGCTGGTGCCCTCCACACCCTTATCAATTTTTATCAATCTGACCCAGAGAAATTTTTCTCTCTTCCAAGCAAGAATGGTTGGTTTCATTGATCCTGTAAGTAGGAAGACTGCCATGCATGCAAAATATTAACTATTCAAGATCCCAGTGCCTGTCTTTCCAACATTTGTTGCCACTATGTGCTGCTGCAGAAGAGGATGAAAAGAAGGACTTGAAAGTTCATTGGGTCAGTTTTAAACTGAGGGAAATTATTTCAACATTAATGAATGCAAATGAGTAGGTCAAATTCTGAAGCATGAGATTCTGAGTTCTTCAACACAGATACTCTTTTATGTTTTAGAAGCCAAAACTGAGTTTTGCTCCAAAGAGATAAATCAAGTTTTGCTGTGAAGAAACTTGTTCATTTAAAAGATTTCTAACGGCCACCTTAGAACAATCGTCTTTGTCTTGAATACTGTCTCACTCTGTATGGTACTTTAACAGCATCTCTATCACAGCAACAATTGTTCAAACCACAGCAGGATTGTCTGTCCTATTTACTAGTGTTATTTGCTACATTTTGCCCCTAGACACGTAGAGATGAGATCCCGCCCAAATTACTTTCAGACAGGAAAAGACTGTGTCCTGACGAGCATTTGCTCACATATGTACTTTTAGTAAAACTGTTGGGATTGTTCAAGGAGGTTTGCAACAGCTTGTGTGAGAGAGCTTCACACTCTGAATGCAAATATGAGGTGTGCAATTATTCTGTTTCCTCTAGTATGTAGGTGATGAGACGGAGTTTTAGCTTCTCATGGAAGTCTGCTGGGGTTTTGCTGATGGTCTCTGAATGCTGACTGATGTTGACCTCCATGTACAGACACACACACTGCTTGGCCTGTGGAGTGAGTCATTAAAATCTGGCCTGTGGAAAGAATAGCCCATAGTGGCAAGAAGCAATGCTCCCACGTGGTCTGCCTGCTCCAGCCAACTCACACAGGCCAGTGGGCAGGAGCAGAGAGAGGAGATGGTGTTCTCCATGTGTGACAGAGGTTGTTGCTGTACTGATGGTGTCCTCAGGGTCTAGCGGAGCAGTGAAGTGGTGGCATTCCAACCCCAGTTCTTTTGCCCTAACAGACTATTTAGAGCCACTCATTTATCATGTTTAATTTATTTCCTAACATCAAATACAGTCAGGTTGGTTCAGTTCCTTAGGGCTTGTCTTGCCCCCCTCTCCCTCTCCCCCCCCCCTCTTCTTTTTTAATAAAATAAGCACAGGATAACAATTCAAAAGTCTTGAAAGTACAGAAATGGCCACAATGTCTAAAAAAGAAGGTACAGCAAAAAGGAGGGGACAGAGATGAAACATTAAATTATCTGTGCGAAAATGGGGACAAAAGCATAAATGTTGATAAGTAGAAGTAGAATACTGAAAAGTTGAAAGGTGGGTAATGAGGTACCTTTAATAATGTTCTCTATTATTTGCTCTATGATTTTGCTTTTTTTGCTGTTCAGTCACCAGCAATGACACATTTTTTTTTCTGCTATCCAGTCATTTAGACAGTAAATGCTTTCCTTGGGTATTTGGAACTTTCTCACCTCAGTTCAGTTTATTGATGCTGCACCAATGATCTCTGAATGCAGAGATGATTCCCATTCTACACTTATTGGTATTGACTGCATCACTTCAGAATCTCTTGCACATGGTGCACACACAGTGCCTGAAATCATTATCTAGTTATTTTCTCTGAACTACATTATTTCAGCTTCCGTTGAGCTGCATTTGCTAAAAATATTCCCGAGTCAAATCCCGGGGTTGCACACAAACAGGGCTGGCCTGCCTGGGACAGTGAGGGAGCAAGCAGTAACCTTTGTAAACATGTTCTGTATCCTCCCTGGACCTACCTGTGTCCTCAGTCCTGGGTTTTGTCAGTAACCTTTAATTCCTGCAAGGTTAGAATGGAGTACAAATAAAGATCCCACTTTGCAACCCTCTTTTCCTTAGCAGAGTCAGTGTTAAACCCAGCTCTGCATTTGAATCATCTGGTGCAGGTCTTGAATGAGAGACTGATACTGATGGGTCTTGAGTGGCAAATTTCTGCCCCTTTCCCTCCTCCAAGGGGAGGAGACCACAGGCAGCAGGTGTGCTGGAGAGCCATTTCAGTCCTGCTGGAGCAGCCCCAGCAGTGACTCCAATCCTTCTCATATTACTACTGGGATAATCATTGCAGCTGCAACCAGCTGGTCCTGTCTGGAAAAAATGTGTCTCTACACATTGGATTTGGATAATTTGGATATTTTCCTTGTCTCAACCTTCAGCTGATATCCATTGTCTGTGCTTTCTAAACTCCACTGACTCTTAGATTGGATTAGCTGTTAGGTCAATGTTAATTAAAAGTTAATCTGCAAAAATATGAAGTAGCAGGGAAGCAGTGACAGAGAAACCCCAATAACCTAATCAGAGCAAATTGGACACTCAGCTGACTTAGGATGGGATGTTTAGGGGAGGAAACAGTGGGGAAAAGAAGGGATCATAGTGGTTTGGAGGAGGAACAAATGTGGGAGAAAAGAGGAAGAAGGCAATAAAAGGGGTTGACCGTGTGATAACAGGCTGCTGGGCAGTACAGTTATCTGGCCATGCCCTGTCCTGGACCTATGCTGCTTGTCCTGTCTTCTTCCCAACCTTCACTTCTAACGCCTATTCTGTGTGCTTGTGCCTGTCTGTGTGGGGAGACCATGTGCCTCAGAGTCCCAGGTGTTGTAGTGGAGCAGCTGGAGATAATGGAGAACTCTAGGTACCTTCTGGTACTTAGGGCCGCCGTGGGTCAGACGGGCTCGAGAGCTGGGGCATCTGCACATGTATTTTGTGGGTGTGTATCCCAGCATGTGTGATCACTGGTCAGGCCACACTAGTGGTGAGTGGGAGATGAGGCCATAAGCCTGGGCTGGATACTGGAGAGGTTAGAGGCCATGTGGCTTGACTACTGGAGGAAGCAGGGAGCCCAAGCTGGACCAGAGACAGACCTGTTTGTGCAGGTGGATGATGATCCAGAGGCTGGCTACTGAACAGGTTGGGTATCTGCGGCCAGTTCCTGGAGGGATATATAACATATCTATGTATGTATTCTGTGCTAAATTGCTTTCATCCTGGTCAGCCAGAGAGGGGAGCAGGACCAGGATGTTGGTGCAGCTTGTGTTTGCCTGAGTTCTGCGTTGATCTTGTGTTTTTTCGTGTGGTTGGCTATGGTTATAAGTATAAATGCAAATGGGGTTCCGTACACCCCACAACTGGGTGGATGTGGGGATGTGGTGCTGCAGCAGGTGTGCCTCTGTCAGGCTACCAGAGTCAGCAACCTCCAACATAAACCAGAGCCACATATTTTCAAATAGAATTCCATATGTTTGTAAACAGCATTATGACTTTTGTCTAGGAAGTGGTTTTCTTGGTGAACTTGATGAAGACTTGACTTTAATATCTTTACAGTGAATAACACAGACAGTTTCTCCTTTGGGCATCCCTCCCCGTCATATTCACACACAAGATGTGGTAATCCATAAGCCATGGTCCTCATGAGAAAACATAAAACTTTCATGTCTCTTGGGAGCTGCAGGCATGTGTATTACTGCATGATGAGGTAGTTGATTTTTCACTATACATTTGCTGATCAGTGTCAGAGTTTCGGGCAACCACAACAGTATCAGAGTTACAAAAGAATGAGTGTGAAAATGCTACTCCATAATTACTGAACTGATGTGATACCTGACAATGAAGGATTGCTGCAGGCAGTCGCTCTGGGGGTGCGGAGAGAAGGGAAATATTTTCTGATGCAAACTGCCTAAGCAGACAATGCTGTCCCTAGAGAGACATTGAGCATTCAGGTAGTGGAGCACATTTTTTTCTCTTCAATGTCACTGAAAGAAATGTAAGGATACAGAGCAGAAGTGAGCACAGAGTGTTAGAGTCAAGCCAGAAAGGTTTGTTATTATTTTTTGAGAAAGATTGAACATAGCTTGTGAAAAGGGATTTACAGTAATGAATGCTCTTTCCATCCCTGAAATATCTGACAGTTCCTTCTGTTCTTATTAGAAATTTATATTACTTGTTAGTTAGTTTGTGAAAACAGCACCAGGAAGGTAGTGGTGTTGAGATATTCACTCATGCTAGGCTCAGTTTGGATGATTTTATGTGAAGCATGATGGGGTGTCTCAGAGAACTGAGGAACTAAGAGGTAGGGCAAGAGTTGGACTTCAGTGCTTCAAGGTGGTGCTCCTCTGTGTCTGCAATGCTCTTTTGCAGTTGAAGTGTGTGCAGTTAAATTGGCTTCTTTCGCACTATGGAAAGAAAAAGAAATCTTCCCTTGTTGAAAACTAGGACTGTTTGCCATCATGTTGATAGCTCTGAAAGTGGCACCGTTTGGTTAGCATTGACTATCAGCTAGCAAGAGTCAGAAGTCTGGAGATAGTCAAGAACCATCTGGACACAATCCTGTGCCATGTGCTCTAGGATGACCCTGCTTGAACAGAGAGTTAGGGCCAGATGACCCATTGTGGTCCCTTCCAACTGTACCCTTCTGTGATTCTGTGAAGTCTGACATTTTATTTTAGCTTTCAAAATTCAAATTGCTCCTTGTAAATAGCTGGAAGTTTTCCCCCAAGATTTATGTCTTCTTTCTACTTCCCTCACACCTTTGTTTGAAATCCATTTTTACTTATTTTTTACTTATTCTTTCTTACAAACCTGTTTTTTGCTTCTTTTTCTGACCTAGCTGGGCCTTTTTAAAATTTTGATTTACGTTGGGTTTTTTAATCCTTCAGTATCGTGCATCTTGCTTAACAGCTTCTTGTGACAGAGAGTTCATCTTGTGACAGGAGAACCATCTTTTGCTAGTTTCAAACCTGTCATCTGTTTGCATCCCCCAAATTCTTACACTGGAAAAGACTGAACAGTTGAGCTCAGTTCACACTTTCCAGATCATTTATGATTTTATAAACCTCTGTCACACCTCCCCTATCATTTCTTTCCCAGCCTGGAGAATTGAAAAATATTTATCTTTCCTTGTTTAGAAGCCATTCCATACCTTTGATCTTCCTTATTGCCTTTCTCTGATCTCAAAGTTTTCTCTTACACAGTATGAAAGCACAGTCTGCAAGACAGAAAATCCATTAATACTTCATAACATGCTTGTTTAGTAAAGAAGTAGGTCATTGTAAATTCTGATGACCCTGAATGAAGAGAAAAAAAACGACTAGACTGATGCTCAAGGCAAGCACAAATTAGCTGAAACGTTACTTCTGAAGGAAATGAAAAATCTGTGACCTGACCCATGCAATCTTGAGGGGAAGACTTGGAACATTTTGCTTAACAAAATGCACATGATTCTGTAGTTTGTGAAGGAGGTTCAGAAGAACTGTTATGCATTAATTAGGGTGAAGTAAGAGAAATAAATATGTTCGCTTTTCATGTCAGAAGCTAAAATGTTGAGGTCTGCTTGTACTAAAAATAATTCTAAAGGAGAAAATAGTGGTTCTGATTATACTGTATTATGCTAAAACCTGAGCAGCTAGGTTTGTTTCTGCAGGCTTGTTGCTTATTGGATTATTATAATTATTTTTTTTTAACAATTCCAATTTAAGAGTTGTGAAGGAATAGGAATAAGAAAAAATAAGAATAGGAAAAAAAAAAAAAAGCTTCTATATCCATATTACTAGGGATGTGGGAAATGAAAATCTGTACTTAGAAGCAAAGAATCCTTCCTAGACCAGGAGGAAAAATTTGATACTTCTTTTTTTCCTAAATTACTCTATTCCTCTTTAAAAAACAGGTATTTCACCAAAAAGAACATATAAATAGAAATTAATTTTTAAAAAAGTTAAAATTGCAATGTGTCTGAATGATAATGCAGTTACTGTCTCATTAACTGGATGCCAAAAGAAGGCAGTGATAATTGTGTAGCTGCTGCTAAGAAAATTTTCAGAATGCATTATGGATGTTGTGCCTCATCCTGACAAAGTCAGTTCACAAAAGAGCAATAAGCACTGTCTCAAAGGAGTGTTATGTTTCAGATATTAAAGTCTTCCCTTAACAAGCGTCCAAGACATGGATCAAAGTAGAACTACAGTGTGTATGGCTTGAAAGTCATACGTATTTTCTTTTAGGATTGCAGATCTGTTCATATTTTGGAAATGATTTAATTCCAGAACTTTTCAGGGAAAGTTCATGGTGTGTTCTGTGGTATTCAGCATTTTAGCAGTGATAAAATGCTTTCCATTGTATGAGGTCTTGACAGTATTAGTGCCTGTATGTGTGTATATATAATATGCAAAATTATAGATACAATGTACATAATATAGATAAATATATAAATTTTCCCCTCTTCTACACATGTTTTTTTAATAACAAATCAAAGTCTCTGGACTATACTGTTGTGTTTTAGCTGTGATTGGTGAGGTTTTTTGATTACATTTGTGTCCAAGTACCTTCCATTTTAGTTCACTGAGTCCAGTTGGAATTACACACATCTTAACATCACAGGACATTTTTGTAAGTCTGAACCCAACTATAGAAGTCTTCTTTCCACAAATTCTCTTTCTTCGTCAAGTTTGTGTACTTTGCCATGATGTCAGCAATGGACCATCAAGTTGGACTACTGATAGCTTAAATCACAGACCTTGTGAACGCAGTGCTGCCTCTGAGAGGGGCAGAATAGGCTTGGACAAGAAAGTCGTGTATATACCTCCTAGATACACTGTGACTGTAAATGTTCAGTTTTCTTTTACTGCCATTTACAGTGTTTTAGGGTGGTGGAGAAAGCTGTGGTAAGGGACAGGGCTAAACCATAGTGTACGTGGAAAACGAATAATTTATTTTTAAAAGTTGGTAAGTCTCCTACACTGTTACACTTACATAAGCAAGCTCATGGAAATAGAACAGCAAATATGATTAATACTATTTTGGGTGGTTTTGTTTTCCCCTTTCCCTACAGTGTTGTAGAGAATCAAAATCAAAGACATTTAACAGAAGTTAATTCTCCTCTACTCTGTGAAGTTTGTTGAGCTGGATAAAAAAGGAAAGTAAATCCAAAGCTATATTCAGTTACATAACTATTTTAAAATTCTATGTTTTCCAAAGGTAGAGCAGTGGTAACATTTCATCAGTGCCAAAGTGCCACAGTACATTGCTTTGGGATTGAGAAGAGCTGACCCGTGTCTCTCTGGCTTTGTCTCTTGAAGTCGTGTTGATTTATTTGAAGTCCTTTGAAGTGTCATCTTTATGCTGTATGCCTCCATTAATTCCATTTCCTTGTTGGTTAAATGCTGATTTTAATATGTGGGGTCATACAGTTTGACCTCAAACATCCTATGTTACCTTTGTAGCATGAGGACAATTAATGCAAAGGAAAAGCTCAGATCCGGAGTGGAAAACAACATCTTGTATTTGGCCATATTCTTGTCTATTCTGAGCAGATCTGATGAATATCATTATGTATTTTAGGATCTTTCATATGGTACATAAAAAATCATCTTGCTTTCTTAAAGTTTTTTAAAAAATCAATATAACCTAATGGGTTTCCTTACTGTAATTTTGTTTGTTGTCTTCACCTGCACTGTGAGGAATTTAATGACTTTGCATGACAACTTTTAATGACTTCCGTAACGTGAAGTGTGTTCTATCTTCAGCATGAGCCTGGAAATCATTATAACCCTTACTTGTCCAGGGCCAGAAGGTACCTTAGGGTCTAAAGTGTGCTATTCAAGCAGAAGTAGGGACTGATGTGTAGTTTACAAAGCCAGAAGGAGCTGCAAGGATCGTTTGGTGCCACAGTTTTGCTGAGATCAATATTACGTTCCTTACCTGACAATTCTCATCAAGGCTCCCTCCCCATGCAGCCAGTGTTGATGGTGATTGCCTTTGACAACCTTTGAAAGCAGCACAGAAAGAAGAAAAGCAAAATCTGTTTCTGCTCGTCTGTCACAGAGCTTCTAAAGAGCCTTTCTGTATCCAGTATGACACTGCTATACCTGCACCTTAAAATCCAGATTGATTTGTGTCTTTTAACATAGAGGAAATTCGATTCCAACATGTGAATGGATTTTCCCGTCATCATTAAGGCTTGGAGATGTTTGCCACGACCCAGGTCATGCTGACCTTAATTAAAGACTGAATCACCATGTCTCAGTTAATGTCACACACTATTTTGATAGTCCCTTGCTGCAGTAGTTCCTCAGAAAGCTAGCAACTGAGCACAGCACAGGCAAGTAAAAGACATGCAGTTAACTTGTTTCCAAAACATCTTTATTCAAATGTGATTTAAATTTCCTCAGTTATGGAAACATTTCCCATGATATGATAGAAGTTCCTGTAACTACCATAAACATGCTAGACGGGAGGCAAATCTGGAGTATTTAATTTGTTTGTTTATTTTTAACAGCAGTAACATGCATGTCTCATCCAAAATGCAGCACATTAAACTTAGTCATTTTCCACCTACTCTCCCTTTTGTGTTGTTCTTTTTTTTTTTTTTCCCTTCAGCTCCTGTATTACATGCTCTTTTGTGCAGCCTGTAATTTCTTCCTTGCCTGGGGACCCAGGGATCCCATGTGGCATGGGATCTGGGCAGGCTGCCAGGGCTCACAGAAGAGAGGGGAATGCAGCAGAGGCAAAGGGCAGTGTCCTTGTGGGGCACCCCCTTTTCCTACTCCCTTTCCCAGGGAAGGGAGTGCCAGCCAGCAGGCACCACTGCATCCCATCGCATGGTTCAGAGCAAGATGGTTGACAGCTCTGTAATTTGCTTATTTTATTCTACTTTTCCTGTCCTGGATATGTTGTTAATCTTCTTTGAAAAATAAGGATTGTGGAGAAGAGAGGCTGTTTAATGGAGGGTGGGATATAATATTTTTGATATTTCAAAAATCAAGCTATTAAAACAAGTAGACAATACCAAATGTGGGAAACAAAAAAATTATTTATGTTCTACAAAGTATTAATTTCGGGAGATGTTTAAAGTCCAGGATTCATCTTGCAGCCTTGTCTGTAACTGTGAGGGATTTTCTCAGACATGTCCATTACAAGGTGTTTTTATAACCACCTTGGTCAGTATCCTGTTTTAGTCTGAGTCTTTAAGAGAGTTGATTTCCTTTGAATATTTCTCCCAAGTATGAGTAATATAGAAGTTATTATGGTGAATATAATAATATTTTAAAATTTTATACATTTTCTTCTACTGTGAGATAATATATCAATAATTCCAACTTTTTTTTTGTTTTACTATCTTTGTTCTCTATATTTACTTGGCAGTAATCTTTGTATTCCCTTTGTATTTCAGTCCTTAATTATCCATCTGACACTAGTCTCTAGTTGGGGTAGGAGATTAATATTTTCCTTCATCCATAATAGAAATTTTCAGTGTATTTCCAACTATTGTGCTGTAGTTTGTTTATTTTTGTATGGTTCTTTTTAGCATATGAAATTATAATTTCTTGGGTTGTGAGGTGGTTTATTAATTTTTGTTGGAATAGACTGCTGCTGGTTGTTTGGATTTATCCCTTGAGCATTTTCAAACTGACTCTAAGCATGTTGCTTTTGATGAGTTCTGTATTGAATACTAAATTAGTGTTGAAAAACTGGTAGAGAATAATTTAAATTATCAGATTAATACTGCCCACAATATATAATAGCAGGCAAGCCTCTAAAGAATTTATGGAAGAATAGACTGCTGAATAATAGTTTATTAAATCCAGCTAGATCTTTCTTGAGATGCTTTTAGAGTAAGTTTTAATTTGCTTTTAGTGCATAGTCATTAAATATATTAATGAACTGTTCTAATTATGGTTTTATGTCTTACTAGTTTAATTCCTGCTAACTCTTTGTTTGATTATTCTTTGATCATTGTGGTAGTTGTTTAAAAAAAATCTTATTTTAAGTGCCATCCATTTAATCATTTATTGAATACGTATAGCAATTGTTCAAAAGCAAGAAATGTTGAAAAGTCCTAGTAAAACTTACAGCATTTAAAAGCATGGAAGCACTTTCTGTCTTTTCAGCTAAGTTTGAGTATTGATTTTTAAAATCTGGATAGATTTTGGCCCCGTCTCATCTGATATTTAGTAGGTGTGTGCCAATCACAAACACCAGATAGTGTGATTTCCATGCCTATAATCTGCTAACACTGCCCTTGGGAACCTAGCTAGTCTAATAGCTCCCTGCTTAACGTCCCTATTGATTGCCTGGATTATCTGTAAAGAAAGCAAAACAAAAAATACTTCATTTCATAGCAGTACAACTTTGATTCCATGTGTAAACAAAGAGAATTTTACTCCAGACTTACTTTCCAAAGTCTAATAATTATTTTTTTAGGGTGGGAAGGCGACACAAAGTTGAAGCGATCTGCATGGGAGAAGTGACTTCGTGATGTCTGTGTGTACTTCAAATGTGGTTTTACTGCCACAGTTCTACATCAATTTAGCAGACAGCAATTACTACTTTTGCCTTAAAAAAAATTTCTGCATATAAACACTTAAAAGATTATGAACTTTCAGGTGTTGTAAACAAGGCAAAAGTAACTTTGTAGTATTTTGTAGCACTTTGCATTACTTTATAAAAGATGCTTTTGAGCTTTAAATATAGGAAATCCCAGGGGAAAAGCGTTTGCCTTCGTAGCATTTGAGTTAGTTACATTCCTAACATACCTGATGCAGCACCACTGCTTCAGATTGCTACTTTTGGTGGGTTAGAAGAATAAAAATACAGAGGCTGGTTTTGAATTTCTCTCATTGCTCAGCGCAGTTTTGGCAGCATGTGGCACAAATCTGCAAGAGCCAGTTGCCCAGCTGTACTTGGAAATTGGTTGATCCACTGGGTGTGTACATTTCCATTAGACTGGCACGGTACATTGTGATATCCTCACTGCTACTGCACCTACGCGTGCGTGTGAGGCTGCATCTGCAGCTCTTTAGTCGAAGGCACTGCAGGTTGCCAGCATCCTGTAGGGCAGCTGGGTGAGACATCCTCCCTGCTCCCTGTTGGGACAGCTTCCTCCAGCTGAAGGGCAGCCTGGTCACCAGCTACACTGGCTGGATGGGTGTTAAGGATAATATTCTCCTTTTTCCAGGCTCTTCTCTCTGCACGTTTTTTATCTTGTTCCACCCCTTTTGAAAGGAGTAGACCACTACTGTGTGTAATACTTGAGGTATGGTCACGTTGCACTTTGTAAAAGCAATGTATTTGGTTCACTGCTATGAGGTGCATCAAGCGCTTCCAAGCCTGGATAGTTTCCGGAATGGCAGAAGTGGGATTCAGGGTAAACTACACTCGTGATCCTGAAGTAATTCTTCTCTAAGAGTGTTTTGTACACCTCAGTAGTTCACCTCAAAACAGAATTGTCTGACCATGGTGTGCAGCTACAGCTCTGTCTCAGAGAGGATAACAGCATCACAGCATGTTTTCTGTGACATCACAAAGAACATCTGACAGAATTAAGGGTAGGAAAGTGGTAATAGGATTGAGAGTAATCTGTACTGGAGCAGGTGATTTAATTTGGGAAGGGTTGCTGGGACACTTAATGCTGTAGTGTGCTGGCAGTGATAAACGACCACTGCTTTACTGTTGAACTGTGTGTCCTTGGTCAAAGAAATTTATTCCCTGAGGCTTTAAACTTTGGGGCTTTGGGTTTTGGTCTTGCAGGTTTGTGGTTAGCTGTCTGCCACACAGATCCACCTAGAAAGCATGTTTAGTACAGTTTGTAATACACCAGTGTCTCTCAGTCATGCTCATTAGTTGCAGGCTGTGTAACTGATTCATAGTGTTTGCCTTTTAGTATATGGCAGAGCAGCTCGTTATTTGCTAAAATGATGTTTTCTTTAAGCTTTTAACTATTAACTATTAGATCATTAACTATTTGATCATTAAAAAGTATTTAGGATTAGATTGTATAGATATATTAGACAGGTATTTTCGGTAGTTCTAGAATTTTATCATTTTCGATATTAAATGGGTCATTTGTTTTCCCAAACTAAATGTAGCATTTTAAAGTCTAAATATATTTTTATATATAAGAGCATTATCTCAATTGTTTGCAAACATACCATAAGTTATATGGACATTAGTGAAAGGTTTGATGACTATAGCAGTCATTTTATGTCACTTTAAAAAAAAAAGTTTCAACATATTTTTTAATTTTGCCTTCTTAAGGAAATAAGTCTGAAAGTTAAAAAAAAATCAACTTTCCTAGTAGTTAGCACTGATATTAGTCAAAACTGCATTTTGCTTAAGTTCCCAATATTATATCATCTGTGCAGTTTAGAAGATGAACTCGGTAGTACTTCATGTGACAGTTCATCAACTTTTGGATTTTCACCAATATATGTGTATACAATGAAAACTATTTTGCATATAGATGCTAAAGCTGATAGTTATGCTTATATTTTAGTATAGTAAAATAATTTATTCTGCAAGCTGATGTGCAGATATAACTTGTTATTCATAAAAGCATATATGAAAGCAATGATTGAAGCCCAAGTACAGAGACATCAGTGAGTTTTAGGAATGATGATATAGATGCAACTCTTCAGCATTAATCCACGTGAAACGTTCCTGGTGTGTAATTACAGTACCTGGAAATTATGTTTTTAAAAACTATAAATGCTTCAATGCACTTTTGTTCTGTAAATAAAAGATACTTTGATGAAACATGGATCAAACTTGTTGTGTTAATTGACCAGAATGTTCCTGCTGATGGACCTCCACTATGGAAAATGACTAGATAGAAGTGACATTATGTCCTCTTCCTGCCTTAGTATGCTATTTTAACGTGTAGCAAATAGAAATATATCTCATTAATTCAATCTTCCCTGTCACTGCTTGTTTATAAAGCTCTTACTATGTTTTCAGTACCTGAATCCAGAGAAATTGCTTTGAAAATATTGAAGGCAGTGAACTGAAGTTCTTGGGTGAAACATATTATTTTAGTGAAAATTGACTGGATTAAATGGCATTTCTTTTGAGAGCTCTTTGCAAGGAAGCAGGTAAGGGACAGGGCAACAGGGCCAGGGTCTCACTGCTCCGATTCCAGCCCCACAGCACCTGAGCAAGGCAAACCCAGAGACCGTAGCCAGGTTCAACCAAGAGGCAAGACCTCAATAAGGCAAAATCATGGCAAGGAGACAGGTGCAGGGTCAAGCCAGAAAGCCCATGCATAGGTCAGGATCACATCCAGCAATTGCTGGGCATATCCACTGTGACAAGGCAGGGCTGAGGTCAAGTCAGTCCACAGCTCAAGGGTGTCTGTGGTCAGGCATAGCTTAATTGGAGACCAGCATTCCTCCAGCACAGCACAGGCAGGAGCTAAAGGCCCCAGGCTGTGCCTGCGCAGAGCTCCCAGGCCTGGGGATGTCAGTAGAAACTACAGATGAGGCTGGTGAGGACTGCTAGGGTTTATGAGTGTGCTCAAAGCCCTGTCACATCAACTACTCCCTCCTCAGCCACAAAGCCAGTCATTTCATCACATAAAAGTTGTTCAGGAGTGATTTCTCCTTCATTTCTCCATGCTGGCTAATCCCAGTCACCTTCTTGTCCTTCAGAGGGTTGGAAATGTTTTCTAGGAGGATTTGCACTGCTCATGGCTTCTACTGAAGAGTGCCTTGCAAAGGACCACTTTGAAGAAATTCACTGTCCCCTTTTGTGTTACCTCCATGGCACTGTCTACACCACCTGTTCAGTGCAAAGTGGAGGTGGAGGAAGATGAAGAAATCCATAAGAAGACCAAAGAAAGTCACAATTTTGAATGTATACACAACAGCAAAGCAAAGAATCTTCAGAGCAACCAAATGAAAAATATAAGCAAAGTAACTGAATAAAGGAGCACTAATACAACCCAGGAATTTTTAAGCCTTGGCCACGGGAAACAAAGTTCCTTACTCATTGCAATCCTTTTCCGGCACTTTTAGCCATTACTCATTTTGTCCCTTTTTTTGGCACTTTAAGCAGTGAAGTGTTGGGATGTTTTCTACCTGTCCTGTGACCATAGCATGCGGCTTCCCTCATTGTGGTTTGGGGCCAGAATTGAAAGAGTTCTCCTGTGAGCTGCTGATCATATTCTTTCTCACGCTTCTGCTTCAAGTAGCCCTGATGGCAGGGGCCAGACCCATCTTTGTGCTCTCGCAAAAGCCAGAGTGTTTTGCCAATCTAACTGGCCATTCAGCGACTGACCTGCCTGTCAATTTTGAAGTCTTCTGTAACAGCCACCTCTTTTCCATGCAGCCTTTTGTTTTCAGGCTGTCTCAGAAAACTGCTTGGAGAGGAGTTCTGTACAGAGCGATAAACTTGTGCTGAAATGAATTGGGAGAGTTGGAACAGCTTAGGTTTGCCTGCGTTGTTCTTCAACGTCCCATAGCTCATAGAAATGTCTACTGAGCAGTGGGAGTGGGGGAGGAAAGGAGTCAGTTTGTGTGCTCTCTTAGAGCCACTGGATAACTGCAGGTTCCTAGCTGTGATTTTGTCTTTTCCTCAAAGAGAAAAGTATATTGAAAACCTTACACTGTAGAAGGTGGTAAATAACAAGGTAGCAGTGTTTGTTGATCGGATTGGGATATTCAAAGCAGAGATAATGAATGCCTGTTGCTGAGAACTGAGAAACACTTACATGAATATTTTTGACTGGTTAGTAAAACAGGCTGTTATACAGTCCCAGAGGTGAACATGGATAGTGTCCGTACACTCAAATTCACGGACTTGAATTTAAGATAAATGTTAAGTGAAGAAAAATTAACTTAGTGTGTATGTGGATTTACAGATTCGGGAAATTGTGTTTTAAACATAACATAACTGGAAAGTTAATCTGCTATTCTGTGTGGTGCTGAGACCTGCTTCCCTCAGATGGCACATTACTTTGCAATATGTGGATGCTCCAGCAGCCTTCTCTGATTAAGAAGGGTTGGTGTGTGAGAAATACCGCTCCAAGTCTTCTTTCATGTAGTATTACCTCATGTCTTCATGGTGTATTGTCAAATCTTTCTAGTGGCAGGCTGTACTATTAAAAGGTAGGTTGCTTGCAGGGTGAAAGTTACTTTGCTGTAAAAGATAACTTGTATTAGCAACCAAAACTGATGGGGTTTAAATAGGAATTGTCTTTTTGTACAGGATTATTTTTCTTGTGGAGAATAAAAAATAGTCATTCCATGCAGAAAAAAGTCCTGCAAGTCATGTGCACTTTCTGCCTTGCTCATGTTGCTGCTTAGGAGCACCTATGATGTAATTTTTCTATTGTCTTAGAACATGCCAGGTTCAAAACAGGCATCTTTTATAAAGACAGGCAGGAGACTAAAAGCATTAGAGAAGGAAAATGGGTTCTTTTATTTTTGTTGCTATGTGTGCATCAGAATTTGCAAAAAGAGGTTGCATTTTCATGTGACTATTCCTAATTTATCCATAGTGTTCCAACAATATTCCGGTCACATTTGGGAATGAAGTCAGAAATTAATAAGTACAATATAACTGCAATCATCTGGAAATTGTATTCTTTCCTTTATGTTATTAGTAACTTCTCTTTGTACAGAGGGAGGCCTGTCAGTTTTTGCCAAGCATCATGCTGTATTTCAATAATAGATTCACAGATTTTTGTTTCTAAAATATGTCGAATTGTAGTATACAAACTGTAAAGGAATTTGTGAGAAGTGTGTTAAATGCAAAATCTGGTACTAAGGCAGAGGTGTAGGTAGTAGGCTGGCTATCATGGAAATGGCACTACTGCCAGTTTAGTGACTTCTATTTGTCTTCACGTTCCCAGTAATAAACCCATTTGATTTTTGAAATACATTCTTTGGAAAGGAAAACTTTGTCATGTTTACTGCCAGCAGTTAATTTTCCCTCCATGCAATGATAACCTAAAAGCTGCTTCTTGTATGGTGCACAAAATTTGTAGTTTCATCCACAAAGCAAAACCTGTAGAGTATATTTTGAACACAGGAAAGAGTAAATTAAAATATAAGCAATAAAGATATTTCAAAATATGTCAGAAAATGATAGTCAGGAAATTAAATTTTTTACTTTGAATATTACATAATCATAAGCAGTTTTAAATTGTAATTCAGTTAAAATAACATTTGCCTTAGATGCACAGTAATAGAGCTATATATGGAGCTATCTCAATTCACCTTGTGATTGTGCCTGTTGTAGTTGCAATTTTTTCCTGCTATTCATTCTGCTAATTAACATGCTTTATCAGCAGTTTTGGTATCTATATGCACCACTAAAGTTAATTAGCCAAAGTGAAAATATTTCATCTGTGCAAGTGTTTTTTAAGGTGTTGCAAAATGCCTTTGTATGCAGTTACACTGGTCAGATAGGAGTCTGAAGAACATACACCTAAAAGTATGTAATTTGTTTTAGACAGCAACCAGAGCCGTGGCAGTTAACCAAACCAGTCTCCCCTTCCCTGCATGCTGGATCCTTGTTTTAGCACTTGAGTTACAAGAGAATTTTCAGAGAGTCTGTAAGGACATTTGACACACGGGTTACAAAAATACTCAGGGAGGACAAGGTTATCACAGAGAAACAATTTCTGTGTGCCTGTTCAGTGAAGAAGAAACTGAAGAAAATCTCACATTAAAATCCTTCTTGGGAGGATGGGTGAAGGAGAGCATGTATAGGTTGGTCTGAAATAGACCTTGGTTCCTGACAACTGTAAGATAGAAAATATGAAAATAAACTTTAAAAAGGGTTCTAGAAAGGGTCAGAGAGACTTTAGGTCTGTAAACTCAGTGTCTTTGTGAGGCAAAAAAATGAAGCTGTAAGAATAGAGAATGAGATAAACACATTCTATTTTGAAAGGAGTAAAAGGAAGTCTTTCCTTAAAAGTATCTTGAAGCTGACTGAAGGCATCAACAAACACGTAGATGAGGCTGATTTCATTGACAGCTCTATGCCTTTAAATGAGTCCTTTGCCCAAGCCTTTGCTGTGAACTGAGAAGCTGAGAGGGAAGAGCTGTGCATGGATAAATAGTTCTTTAAAAGACAAGGAACAGAAAGTAGGAGTAAAAGAACAGAACAAGTCTGGAGGCATGGCAAATTTCTCTTCTCTGGACAAGTACCTCCATTTGTTTAATCATTGCTCTCAGCTAGTTTGAGAGTAACAGCCTATGCCTAACAATGCTGTGTAGTATTTTAGGTGCCTGTAGTGTATATGCTGCTCTGTAGGGGTTGTCAGTAATGCTGGTACGAATAGAAAGTGATGGCAGAAAGGAGGCTCAGGAGAGACCTCCTCACTCTATACATGTACCTGAAAGGAGGTTTTAAATGGATGTGGGTCTCTTCTCCCAAGTTACAAGCAAGAGGACAAGAAGGAATGGCACCAAGCTGTGCCAGGGGGTGATTTATATTGGATATCAGGAAAAATAGCACCGCTGTAAGGGTGGTCAGGCACTGGAACAGGCTGTGCAGGGAACTGGTGGAATCATCATCCCTGGAAGTGTTCAAAAATGTGTAGATGTGGCATTTAGGGACAGAGTTTAGTGGTGAATGGTTGGACTTGATGATCTTAGAGGTCTTTCCCAACCATAATGATTCTATGACTCTGTGATTCTGTTCTATGAATTGGAGGTACTGTGCTAACTCTTGAGGTCTTACTCAGAATACATTCCCACAAACCATGTGATTTAGAAAAACTGTTTCAGGGTGTCCAAGATGCTTCACACTAGGGCTTTGGAATAGAAAGCCTGACCTGGCAAATGACATCTTGACAGTTTTGAGGCACAAAGGAGAGAAAAATGACATGTTTTATGTACAGATGGAATTAATTGGCAGCAACAGCATGAAGAGGTTTTAATATTTGCTTCATCCCTTCCTGAATGTAGACCAAACTTAGTGCTTCCTTTGTCCCACCTTGCTGACTCTTGACAGCATTTGCCTGACACCAGAAAATAGAACTTTTAGTTTTCCTGTGAGCTAATTTTACTGTTAGATGACTTCCAATTAAGAATTAACCCAAGTACTGATTAGAGATCTCAGCATATTTCAAAATGGTAACCAAGTTCTTTAAAAAACATTACAAACACTTGTAAGAGTGTCATTATTAATAACTCTGACTCTGAGGACATTCTGGAATCTGTTTAATCCAACTCTGTGGGTCATCACTTTCCTTACTTACACACCGCTGTCATTATCCGCTCTTCTGCTCCAACACATTTCTTACGATCTATATAGCCAAGACCACTGATTCCTAACACAGGCTGCCAAATTATGAAAAATGAGCTTGATAAAAGTTTGTCATACTCATCAGATAAGCAGAAAAATTTCTTGAATGTATCCAACTAAAAAGCTTATCACAGATCATTATGAACACCGATAGAGAAAAATATCACCTGAGAAAAACATGTTTATATAAATCAGTTTCGTATAGAGATCATGAAAAATACAATATAAAAATGTTTATCAAGTAGATTAAAGCACATATTGATTGCCAACTGTTTGCAATGCAATAGAAAAATTACACTCAGTATATGTTTACTGTAATTTATCCATGTAATTCTAAACTGTCCATTGATTTTAATTTCCATATATATATAGATAACTGAGAGTATGTACCATATTAATATGCAGTGCAGCTACATACAGTATAAACTACAGAAATTATGGGAGAAATCTGAAATCAACATTAGGTTTTTGAGAGTTAGGCATATCAGTACATGAATAATGAGCACACATGTGATTATCAGTTCATCAATCTTTTTGTCCTTCCTTCTCCTGGTAGCTTTTGAACTTATTGATTAATTGCTGTGAAACGTGCCAGGAGGGAAGATGTTTAGAGATATATAAAGAAATTTCATTAAGACTGGTAGATAATAATATGAAATAAACTTCGTGAAGACTGCTAGACAGTGGAGGAGAGATAGGCTACTAATACTCCTGATCAGGGCAAGTAAGGAGAAGTCTACTGGTACACATGAAACCTGGCAGCATATTGCTGGTCCTGTAAGTAAATGTACTTATATTAGAGATTTTAGTGCTGGAGGGGTGGGGGGGGAGGTTTAAGAGTAAACCAGGTTTATTGGAAAAGACTGATATGTTACAGAAATAATCCTTTGTCTGATCTTAAAACACCTTCAAAGATTGATGTATTACTCCATAGATTTTTTTGGGGGGGTTTTTTTTTCAAATTGTTTTAATTTTCTGGTTTGCTTTTTTTTTTCTTACAGCACACTAATACTCACCCCTGTATGAGATCCGGAACGTAAAAATTAATCTCAGTCTTTTTGAGAGAACATATTAAGATCAGTTTTAGTAGTAAAGAAATTAAATTATCCCAGAGGTCTGTGTAAAGACAAAAGACCTCTCTACAGGCAGGCAGGAGAGTGCAATGGCTGCCTGATTCCTTCTCACTGAAGAGAGCACGGGTTCCCCTCTGGCAAAAAAAATTATTTTAGATTCAAAATACGAAGAGTTATTAATTAGAGTCAATGATATTGATTATATGTATTACACAGAAGTGATCTAAAGGGACCATAACTCTGATTCTTTTTTCTAGTTCATTTTTCCTGGGTTTGATTAAAGAGTTTAGAGTTTATGGTCTGTTTTTATCTGCACTGGCATATAGATAGGGTCTGTGTATGCCCAGAGCTGAAGAAAATAAATCCAGTCATTCCACAGAACAGCTTAGAGCTATGAGAAAGTTCAATCTGCAATAATGATAAAAAGAAAATCACATCAAATAACATAGATATTACAAAAAAGGTCCTGCTGCTGTCCTCAATGCTCTGATTGCAAAAGCTACGGAGAATTACACATACCAATTAGAAGACAGCATCACAACTTCCTGGCTTGTAAAATGACATCAATTCCTCTTCCACAAAGGGATTCTTTACCAAATTTATTTTAGCACTGAAAATATGGAAGCATCTGGGATACTGAGTAATTCAAATATTTTTTTTTTGTCGCTTCTCAGTTATTTTGAGAAGTCTTGGATTGGTGAGGGTTTTTTGGTTGGTTTGTGGTTTTTCTTTTAATTGAGTTGTTTCTTGCAAAATTGCAACTTGTTTTTCTACTTACCTTGCTGTAAAACATTTGACATGCTCCTTGATATAGACAGAGGGTCAGAGGATACTGGATCTTCCTGTTCCTTCTCTTCATCTGTAGTGTGTTCTTATTGTGGCCTTCATAAGTATTTAAGGATTTAAATATCTTTGACCTTTCAGACTATTAAAATAATTTTGCAGTGATTAAAGAAATTGATTTTTACTTTGAATTCATGACGAAGTAAGTATGCCGTTGTCCATAATCTCTCTGTCCTTCAGCCAGTCATGTTCTGTACCCAAATAACTTTAATTCATAAACTTTTACAATCATCTCTAAAACAGAAATAGAAATCTAAGAGGTTGCTACATTTCTTCAAGAAACACAGGAGCTTTCGTAATAAAGACCCCATTAGTGATCTCACTGAGTACAGGAAAAGGCCAGGTGTTACTTTCTGTAGCAGCAGCTGGTAGATCAAGCACCACATGATCACTAGTTTTAGGCCAGCTGCAAAAATATTTGCCCTGTAATTTTGCTCCTCCCCAAACTCCTTGTTTTTGAAACAGAGGTTGCCATATGGACAAACGTCTCCCATTTTCAAATTTGCCATCCTATTTGTGAGCTATGACATAGCTTGTTGGCACTGAAATGTATTAAAATGTTAGACTTCTATAGGTCTGGAGATGTGAAAGAAGAAAAGGTCAACACTGTATGATTGGCCAGAGCTCCACATGCAAGAGTTTTGCATGGAGTAGCTGGAGAACCTTCTGAACACATCTACTTAAAATAATGGTATTGGGCGTAGTGCATGGAGACCAAGTGAATAACTAATTTACATCTTGGCTAAGAATTTCATTCTAAAATGCTGCTTTTCAGTTCTACCCGGTGCTCACCCAGTTCTTTTTAGCTAAATTATGTCTAAAACTCTACAGGTTCCAAAGCAGCACAAACTTGTTTCCTAGCTTGGCAAGTCACACCACAAACCATTACATGAAAGATCAAATGGAGGGAGAGATGATTCATCTTTGCAGAGCTAAAGAATTTGCACTTTGGCAGTGATATAAAAATTCTTTTTCTCACATTAATTTCCATGCAGACATTATAAATGATAGCCATTTTCTGCCCTCCCCTCAGCTTCCATTTCCTCAGTTTTCTTATCCAGAAGAAAAGTGAAATTTAACTATTGAAAAAATTTTTAATTGTTTGTGTTGGTTTTGTTGTTGTTGTTGTTAAAAATTCTGTTCATGCAAGAATTCAGGAAGGATATGTACAATATCTAAGAGGAAAGAAATGTGGCAAATAATTCATAAACTGGAAGCTTTCAAAACAGGGAGAATCTATGGAGAATTCTGATTTTTATATTCACTACTTGAACAGCAGTTTCTAAGATATTTAACAAATGATTTATGCTTCAATCAGAATCAGCAATATGTATTGTAATTCTATTTTTGTATAGCATAATACTTCTTTGTATGCATATACCTTTGTGGGCACCTTTCATCAGCTGAACTTCTATATGACACACTACATTTTTTGAGTAACTCAGTGAACTGTAGTACTCTCTTGAGAAATTAGTCATAGCTACTTAACTTTGTCTTCATTTGCTTTTAAATACAGTCTATTTTGATAGTGAAGCACTAGACATCTGATTACTTGATATTCACTGATACTGAAAAATACCTGTGCTTGAATGCAAAATTGCCCCATTGCTTGGAAGCACGCAGTTTTCTGTAGGTCAGAAGAGATTGAGGAGACATCAGCCATGATTATGTTTTTTTAAGTGATTAGAGATACTTCCTGGTGGTATCTTGGTGTTCCTTGTGTTAATTTTTGACTCATATTTAGACCACTTTCTGTAGACATTGAATTTATTCATTGATAAAGCAGGAACTTCAGCACAGTGTACAGTTAATGAGTATATCTGAAGGGATGCAGATGGCCCATGAGATAGATTTGCCTCTCTCTCCACTCTGACTGTACAGAGAGATGGGAACTTCTGCTGTGTTGCTCAGTGTTTCCATATGGTGAATTGAGTGGGAGCTTAGTAGAATTTATGTATACTGTGGTTTTGGGGGGTTTTGGTCATACAGTGTCTGTTTGTAAAGGGTGTGAACCAGGTTCATACAACACTGACTTTGAGGTCACCCTGGTCTTTTTCCTGCTTTACCTGAATTACCATCATTCATTGCACTCTTTTCCACAGCTCAGGCTTGTCCTCCTGGGAGAAAGCCCTAACCATGTTGTGTAGTCTATTCCTGAGTTGTCTACAGAGGTTCTCAGCTGCGGTTTAATCTGCACAGTTATCAGAGCTTTCACAGAAAGATGGAGAATTTATTACCAGAAGATCGACCACAGCTTTTCTTATTATCTGATATACATTAGGTTTGGGGGGAGGCAAGGATGAGGAGGGAAAAAAAAAAGGAGGGGGATAAGAGGCTGCAGAGTTCTACCCTAGAGAAATGACAAGGTAGAAGATTGGTCTGACTCAGGATTTCATTCCAAGTGCTTTGGTACAGGTAGGATTCACAGCATGACATCTTCTCAGAGGAGGTGCCTGACCAGAAGAATCCTTTTGTATGGTTGAATATTGATTAGAGTACTTGCTTAAGAAGTGGGAAGCTTAGTTAATTTTTTTTTGGACTGAGGAAAACTTTGGACCTCTCTCTTCTGGGAGAGTGCTTATGAGACTTTATAACAAACCTGGGATGGAGCTCGCATCCTGCTCATGTGTTGAAACTGGGCCGTAATTCAGAGGAAAAGGCAGACCTGGGAGAGATATTCAGCAAGAAGTATATGTGTTGCCTCATATATATGTGTTGCCTCTTTTGTTTAGTAATGTTAATTGCACTTACTATTGGACACTCTATTGACAGTATGCATTTTGCTCAATAGCAGAAATATACACTCAAGCCAGAATAAATACAGGCAAAAAAAAATCTGTTTAGAAACCAGTTCATCCATTTCTTGAATTTTTTTTTCGAAGTTAATCCCCTAGTGACACGTTTCTGAATGAACTCCGTGCTAGCCAAAAGAATTAAGGCTGTTTTAAACACAGTTTCTAGCTGCATATTCACTTACACACTTTCGTGTTAGATCTACACTAAGTATGGCAGTGGCTGATACGTTGCGTTGTCTTTAACAGCTTAATTCAGGTACTGGAAGCCATCACAGAGCATCATGTGGGCTGAATTACCCCACTGAATACCTGAAAAGCCTGGTTAATTAGCTTCCTTGCCTGTCAGTCACTTGTTTCCATCTATTTTTTCAGTTCAGCTAGTTCAGTCATAAAACTGTAATTTGTTTTTCTATGACTGTGAAGATGATATTCATAATTTACTCCTCCATTGTCTTGGGGTGACTGTATGCTGTTGTATCCCCTACCACTGCTCTATGCCCAGACATGATTCCTGAGCCTTTCTATGCCTTTAAAACTGGATGCAAGAGACAGAGGGGAAAAACTGAGTGAACTTTTCGAAACAGTTTGTGCTTCAAGGACACAGAGATTAGCTACGGCTGTGGCGGGCAGAGGAAGCTCGTTTTTTTTCTGGCTTTTCAGTCAGTTTCTTCGGCTCTGTTTCTTCGGAGAGGGACGGAGAGTTGAGGTTTTTTCCTCTTGGGACTTCGGCTTTTTCCCTTCTTCTCTTCTGGACTTGTTCAGAACACCAGAACATCAGAACCCCACCGGGGGACCTTCCACCGGCCTGGAGGGGGGCCCCCACTCCAACCCAGCTCCGAGGAGGAGGAGAGAGACCACACCCACAGAAGGACTCTAAAATCTTTCAGGTTTTCTCTCCAGAGCGAGAGATTTTATTATTTAGCATTAATGTTATTATTTTCCTGTGTGTTTGTTAAATAAATAGTTTTTATTTTCTCCTTCGCTTTCCTCCAAGGAAAATTTGTTTTTCCCGAACCCGGTTGGGGGGAGGGGTGGTTGTGGCCTGCCTTCCTTTGAGGAGACGTTCCTTTTGGACGTTTCCCTGAATTTGGCCTAAACCACCGCATCCATCTACCCATTACAGTATATTTTTTTTATTTTGATTGATTATGTTCCTGAAGTTTTGCTTTAAAGGGTCTATAACTTTATGAAGCTGGACAATTCATTTAGTGAGTGTGTGTGCAGCCTTTCAACAGTGACATCCACCTAGAGATTATGACAGCATACTGTTTATTTCAGTTCAATTTAGTGATCATTTCATTCCTACTACATTTTCTATGCCCAGCATAGAAATTTTCAGCATTTTCTATGCCCAGCAGTCTTTATTTTCAGGCATTTCTTCCAACTTCATAATTTCATTTTAAAACCCAGCAATGATTGCCAGTTGGAACACCCTACCCCTGCACTGTGATCTGTCACACTAATCCATGTCTGCTGACATCAAAGCAGAATCAAGTGATTGTGATTTACAAAGAAATATAAAATATTTAAGGTCAAATATTTTGTTGTACACCATAATCTTGTATGTTTGTGGGATTTTTTTTTAGATTATTGGCTGTTGTGAAATGCTTCATTTAAACTATTTCTTATCCTTCTACTTCATAACAGAGGTTCTTTGGAGAAAGTGAAATATGTAGATTTTTCTCACTGTTTTTAGATTTAACTATTTTTGAAAAATTTAAGAACTCAGATGTTGCTTTTAGAAACATTATAATGCCATGATCTTGAAGTTTTAGGGAAACAAAGAAAAGTTTTACCAAATTGAACACATCAATCATTTTTGCAGTAAAGGTGGATAGCTCCTGCTTTTAGCTTTGTGGGGCCACGAGAGGTGAGATGTCAGAAATATCACAGATGGAAGAACAAGTATTGCATGTCATGTTGTTAAAATTTGTGAGGAAAATAAAAGTATATATTTAAATCTTGCATTTTAAAGTTTCCATTTACAAAAGAAACATTAAAACTCCATGGGTTTTTTGTTTTGTTTTTTTTTTTTTTTTTTTTTGTGAATAAAATGTATTCCACAAGGAGATGGATTTCTGTTTTAGGACAATTTGTCTTTTTACTCTGAACCGCTGTAGCACACTGTTGGACTTTTATTCTGATCTGTCTCTTTGTATTGGTTTTGCTTTCACTACTAGCAATTCACAAAAGATTGCCCGGTACATAGGTAGACCAAAACCAACCCATGAATGATCACCAGGGAAATCTATCATAAACCTCATGATTAGATTAGCTGTGGAAAATTAATGAAATTTTTGCTGCCTTTCTTCCTCCTTCCCTTCCAGACCCTGAGTACTACAACATCATGTAGTGCTTGTAATCCAGGGTGTATGATACACTAGGGCCTCACAGATAGAGATGACGGAGACCTGCTCTGAGCAGACTGCAGCTGTATCTCAGCTTCAATTTAATATTATCTTTATTATCACTTTTATTATTGAATTAGGAATTGGCTTCATTACTTTACTGTGTTTCTTTTGCTCTGAGTGAGCTAGAATGGATAAATGTGTTTCTTTTATTTGCAGCAATAAACTGGGTACAGTTAAAAGTATTAGCATCACCACACAATATTGTGTCCTTTTCAAAGGTCAAGTGCAGAAAAGGCCTTGATTTTTAAAACAGACTTATTTCTCATGTTTGTGGGTTATTGTGTGCAGAGGCCATCTGATGCTGCACGTGTGACCCTCTAAATCTTAAAGTTCTGTGTTTTAGGCAAATGCAGTCTTTTGGTAATACTGAAAAGTATATTCTAGTAGACAGCTGTCAGATCTTGCTCCTTAGACACTGCTTATCATCGCCAAGGTTACTATTTATAGCTGACTGATGGATAGCAGTGGATCAGGCTGAGGTAAAATGCAGGTCAGGCTTTTCAGGTGTGTAGGTGAAACTTATCACCCCTTAATCATATGGGACTGCAACAGAAAAGGTTGCCAAAAGAGTGTAGCAATAACGTGGCTTCCAGTATTGCTATTAGGAGCCATAGCTATTGTTTTAAATCAGTAGGTGATGATCCCACCTAATTGATACTCAGCAGTGAGTTCTAACATGAGCTGAAATTCTTTTTTCAGAAAATGTGTACCTCATTGAGTAGGCAAACATGTTGTTCATTTTCATTCCTGTTTAATCCTAAATTAAAACAGTATCCAGCCTAACTGATTCTATGCTTCTATTATTTCTTGGGATGTGGCCACTAATTTTAAAGGCTTTTTGAAAGGTTAACCTTTGCTAGAAAACAAACAAATGCAAAATCCCTAACTGTAGCAATTTTCCATTGCAAGCTAGGATTAATTTCTGTTAATATATTTATATAAATTCCCTGACACTTTTTTTTTTAATCCCCCTAGATACTGGCAAATGTAATAATTTTTATCTGCGGGAACTTGGCAGGAGCGTACCACAAACACCTCATGGAACTCGCGCTGCAACAGACGTATCAGGACACATGCAACTGCATCAAATCCCGTATCAAGTTAGAATTTGAGAAGAGGCAACAGGTAAAGTAACCCATGTCTGGGACTGTTTTTCTGTTTTCACACTGTCCCCCTATTCGTCGCTATGTAATCCAGCTTGTTAATGGAAAAACTTACTGAATTACTTAAACTTAATGAAATATGCAAAGTCTTTTGAATTGGTTGTGCACAGAGTCCATCTGAATGTAGGAAAGTGTTATAATTATTTCTGTTGTCAAATTATGTTTTTTCTCACTTGTTCTATGAAAATATTTATGATAAAGAAAGTTAAAAATGTTGTATAGATTCTGTTTGCACACCGTCTCTTTTGTTGTCATCATGGATTGAGCAGAGAGATGTACTTGTGTGCTTTTGGAAATCTTCAGTTATTCATGCCCAAGATCATTGATGAAAATCATTTCAAGAAGATATTACTGCATTGTTTTTGAAAAATATTTGAATCCACAATACTGATGAATCATGTGATATAGTTCTAGGGGTCAGGTTTGTTAAGAGGAGCTAGGGGAATTGCATAATGATACTATCTGTCATTTACTGCAGCAGTTAGATAAAAGAATTCTCTGATTGCTTTATATAGTTCTTTTTCTCTTTGCAAATTCTGTACAGTGTCTATCATCCTGACAGATAGGTGCTTCATTTAAGAGAATTTGAAATACAAATCAGTTCATCAAGTAGTAAAGAAGATAGGTTCATTTTGCTTTGAAGGTCACCAAGACTCAAACTTCTATGAACTGTTAAGGATCAGAGAAGAGAGTCTTCATTGGCAGGTGTCTGTTGTCACAAAAAGTGCTGGTGTGCACGTTGTGTGTCCCAGCTGACCTTAATTGTCATGTCTGTCTCACAAGTGCCTTTAGACATTTTAAACTGGTGTTTTCAAGATCCATCACCAACACTTTTTTCTTAAAAAAAGCAAATGAAAAGTCCACACCAGGACTTTACAGGTCGTTTGTTCTGCTGGGCACAGGAGAGAGAAGAGTTTATATTAAAAGCAAGTTTTGATGCTTAGATGCAAAATTTGTATAAGGTACTATTGCAGGAGAGGTTTGTAGGAGCAGTCATTTATGTTTGCTCCTCTGCCTCCACAGCTGTGTGCAGGGAATGGGTAGACTTTGTAACTGAGCACAGTTGTAAGGGCCCAGGTTTCTACTATTGGTTGTTTTTTCCTCCAAGCATAGGAAATGAATTGTTTATCTGCAAGAAGCAAGGGGGTTGTGTTACTGGACACTGAATTCAACGGGGTAAGGATGCTTCTTGTAAGAAGGCAGTACTTACAGCAGACGTGGTTCTTGCTGATGTTTTCTGCAAATGTATATTATTTTGCTAAATGTTACTAGTTTCTCTGGGAAGACATAAATAAGTAGCTTTGGTATATTGAGGGTCTTTCAGAAATGACTGAGAACCTGACAGTGAAGAGAAGCAAAACTACCAGGAATTCTGTGACAGATACTTCCTCTGTGGGGTTTGTAGTACTTGTGTTTCAGATATGCTGTAGCCTAGCAAGATGACAAGAAGCAAAAAACCATTTTTCACTGATAAATGTTGTTGTTCTTATAGAATAATCAAGGAAACTGTACATAATTTGATAAATATATATTTAAGTGTGTTTTGTCATGTTTGTGTTTTGATAGGAATAAATCTATCAAATTAGTTAAGACATCTACACAGCTTTAAGTAGTGTATTGCAGGGCTGGATTAGAAACAGATGGGTCAATGTCTTATTGAACAAAAGTCAAACATTCTGTGGAAGACAGTGATCTTTTTGACCTCCAGTGAGCTCAAAAGGAGCTCATTAGATCTTCAGAGCTTCTTCTATAGATTTCTTTGACCTTTATCCCCTCAACCCCTTAATATATGTCCCTTATCTCCCGTCAAGGTTTTTCCAACCAAAAAATGAAGACGCGTACCTCCGTATTATCACACTTAGGGACATTAGATATTTAAATGTGAAAAGGTTAAATGAGGGTTCATTTAATAAGGTGGCTGTTTTTTTCCCCAGGATTAACACACTTCTTTGCAGACATTAGTTCAGAAGTGGATGTACTTTAGTCTGTCTTTTAACACTGCTTGTTTTGCCAAGAAGATACAGAAGATCATCCACATTGCTAGTACTCAGGAAGCAAGTCAATCATACTGGTGACTATTTTTAGAGACTGGGATACAGTGAAACAGTAGGAGCACGGTGCATTTTAAAAAGCATTTGTTTTGATCAAAGCCTTTATTAGCCTGTAAAAGGTTGTAGCATGACCCTTGATTCTAAATCTCTGTAACATGAAAAAAATTTAATTTAGTTAAATTTACTTTACATAGGCTACTTTTGTACAAGTGCAGACCGTAGGATGTGCTTCTAAATGATTAGGGCTCCAGGTCAAATTTGCACGTATTTCCAGATCATGGACGTCATGTCTTTTATAATTGTTTTCGAAAGATGTACAATTTATATTTCAAATTATTCTGTGAATTTCCTATTATATTATTTGAGAGTAGGCTCATACAAATGTAGACAACTATTGTTTTTCAGTTACTGGGGGTTTTTTTGTGTGTCTTTGAATAGCCTTTTTGAGAACACAATTTTGATACACCTGTAGATAAGTATATTGAAATACCACTCAACAGTTATGCCAAAGAACTCAAGAGAAGCACGAGATTCATTGTTTTTCAGTGAGACCAATGTACATTAGAATCTGGTGAAATAAGGGGGGGGGCGGGTGTGTGTGTACACTGAAGGAAAAGTTGGACAGACTGTACCCACACCACTGTGTATTTCTGCTGGGGCACAGCAAAGGCTGGCTGCTCCCAAAGGGATGGGAAGCTGTGGGTGGTGACACCTCCCAGCAGGGCAGGGGCCATGTTTGAACTTGTGTTTTCAAAGCCCACTGTGGTGTTCCTCACACATCTTTTATGTCTTTTCAGTGTTTATAAAAGAGAAATGTGAAACTGTTCTGACCTCTTTTTAATTTGCAGTCTTATTTCAAGATATATATTTAAAATAGCCTCTCATAATGTTATTTGTCTCCCTGATAAAAGTCTGGCTGACAGTTTGTAGGGGTAGTGACTCACTAGTGTGGAGTGCAAGATCTTAATGCTGACAGCAGTATAATTGCTCTTCTCTCTCTCTTCTGGGGCTTTGCATCATGAGACACAGGAATATACACTGAGAGGTTCTTACAACATTAGAGGGAGGTGTTGGTAAGGTGTTGGTGTTCAGTGTGTTCTCTGAAATGCTGTCTTTGAAAAGGAGGCAGTATAATGATGGTTTTAGAAACAACACTCAGGTAGAAGATGAAAATGAATGAGGTTTCAAATCATTGAGTGGGATTTTACTTTTTCACTGAAACATGGTGAAGCAATGCCATTCATTAAAGGAACTGAAATATTTCAAAATTGTTTTTAAATTAATCTAAAACACAGAAGCCTCATACATTTATGAGGCTTAAGGCTGTTAGTAAAGAACAGAAACATTGAAATACATTATTTGGAACTAATATATAAAATATGGATCCCTGAAATGTTAATAAATGCATTTTAAAAGGTAAGCTATTAATATTTTCATGAATATGGAATAGTTCTTTGAAGAGCTTCCTCATTTTCCTTTCCCTCATAGCTTCAAGGCTAGTAAACAGGAAAAGCAAAAACTAGTGTTGGTCTTTTAAATTTTAGAATCCATTTTTTACTTCAGCAATGATTGTGCATATACACGTGGTACACGGGCTTGGCACTGGAGACTCCAGGTCTGAAAGTATATAGATCTACAGGCTCTGTAAGTGACCAATCACCTCTGGTAACTTGAAGAAATACAGACCTGGACCTGGACAAAAGTATTTTTAGGGGGAACAGAGAACAAGAACATAGACTTGCAGACCAGCAAAGAAAGAGCAAGGTATAAAGATATCAGATATCTGTTATCAGATATCTGGAAAGTACTGCGAAGAGATCCTAGACTGAGGAAGAAGTAACCATCAGCATCAACATCAGCATCATACTCCTGGTCACAAAGGACTTCAGATGCTGGTGACTTGCTGAAAGTCTCTCACCACTACTGCCAGGCTGAAACCCATCCACATTAGGACCCACAGGAAGAGTTAAAGCATGAGCCTTTTACCAGAAAAAGGGTTGTAAACTAAGAAGTGTATGCGTAACAATTTAAACCATATTATTACTACTAGCACTTTTCTTTGCTAATATAGAAGTATTTCTTTCTTTATTTGTTTTTCTTTTCTTTATTTTTATTTTTCTCTAATAATTAGAGCAAGAATAATACTGATTATTGGATTAGACTGTTAAGATTTCAGTTATGCTAAAAAGAAATGTAAACTAACAATAAATTCTTAGCTTTATATATGTGTGTGTGTGTGTGTGTGTGTGTGTGTATACATTATCAGGTTTTTTTCCTTTTAGTCCATAAACAAGATTTTGAATGTTATGCTTCATGTGTCCCTCTGGATCCTGAAGTGAATGATATCAATGTTACTCAAGCAGAAAGCAGGCATTTCACAGCAAGGTGCCTCGAGTTCATCAGGAAGACAGAAATACTGGTGGTTTGAACTCTCTTCCTCCTCAATTTTATTCCAGTCATAGCTATGCACTGTTGTCCCCCAGCCCTATTACCCCAGAGGGATTGTTTGTCCCACCGTGTCTGGCCCTGGGTGCTCCCAGAGCAAAGCCAATACAGAGGAGGAACAGGCATGTGGCTGCCAGGCAGCTGCTGCCACAGCTAAAAATCAGGCCAAGGCAAGCTCAGAGAAGTCTGGAGACCCGGTGTTGAATACAGAGCTTGTGATGTTGTGGTAAAATTCTATCTTCTGGGCTACAGAAGCCCTGAGAAACTTCATTTATTTTTGGTTAGCCCTGTTTGGAGCAAGATACTGGACTACGGATCTCAAGGGATCGCTTCCAACCTGAATTTTTCAGTGAGTCTCTGGTTTTCTTTAATGTCTTTCCTAGAATAGAGTGCTATGACGTACAGAAATACTATGATTTCAGATAGAAATAAATGAAAAGGCAAATATCACTTTGAATCATATCCTATACTAGCAAATGAATGTTTTTTGAATCAATAAAAAATCTTATTGGGTGCTACTGAATTTTTTCTAAGTTTCTCATACTGACTCTGCCTATAGAAGTGTAATGCCAGGAATAATGCAACTATTTTTGCTCCTATTTATTGATGAGAATAATATTAATTTTGCAAGAGGAATACATGTTTGTTAAGAAAAGTTGAGTGATTTGAAAATCAAATAAGTACCCACTGTCATGCCATTATCTTCAGGTTGTCCAGTCACTGAAGAATTTGAGACAGACTAAATAGTCATGATGATACTACAATAAGAAGAGTCTGCAATTAATTTTCCCCCAAGGCTCAATATTTAGTAAGAATATGAAACTTTGATTTCAAGTTTTATGTCACGACCAAGACCCACAGATCAAAAAGCCGTAACAAAGGTAGGGTTAGAAAGTACAGAGACTTCACGTATGCCTGGCTGACCAGAGCTTTTGTAAGGTAGAAACGATATTTAGTTCCTTGCCTGTAAAAGGATCATGTACTACATTAGCAACCTGCATCTTGATTATATCCCTGGAGTATTCTGTCGTAATATTTCACTACTCAAAAAGTTGCTTAGGAGCTTCTGCCATGTAGAGATGGAGAGGTGAGGAGGGTGATTGGTTGCTTTTCAGTTTACCGCTGTGGAAAACTCCAGAGGTCCAACAAGTGTGGAATACTTCCCTTTCAGTGCTTTTTCAGGGATCTGGGAAATGACCTTGAAACTGATAGCAAAACATTATTAATGGATGACCACTTTTCCTAACCATTATTTTCCCAGTTCTGCTCTGCTAAGTTGTAGGAGCTGTGAGAGACTCCTTACGTAGAAATAAGGCTTTGTCATGTTTTGAAATGTTATAAAATGTGCCTTTCACCCCAGGGAATGTGTATTTCACTCTTAGGTGGAGAGATGCCAGTACTGGAAGTCTAGTTACCTGCATGAAGACACTCATATTGTCCACAATTCTGAAATTAATGGCTTAGCAAATGCCTTGTGCAAGTATCTACTTCACAGATCAATAGAGACGCTACAGTTCTTGCATGTAATCTTTTTTCCTACCTCAGGACTTCATTGTGAGAAAAGGTCATTTACCATTTTGCAGTGAACTAGATGAGGTTTCAGCTGCTTCTGTGTGTGTTGATCTGCAGTAATTTATTACATCTAACATACTCAGATAAACTGATGAGTCATGCTGCTTTGTTTTATGAGGAAAATGTGTAGTTTAAGCAGATACTAATTACCACATTTTCATAGATATCCTGATAATTTGGATGAAATACATAGCTGGCAGGCAAATGTTAATTTTTGTCATGGCACCTGCAATTTTGTCAGACACATTACAAAAGCTAAAATTAATAGCTGAAAAATCATTTTCTTTAGAAAGAGAATGTCTTTTGACAGCGAGTCCAAAGTTTTCAATTGTTACTTATTCCCATAATTAATTGCCTCATTTTTAAAATGCCATTTTATTTCCAGATAAAATTTATTTAAGTCCTACTAGATCCCTTTGTCCTTACTAACCTTGCTATGTCTTTTTCAACTCTCTGCATTAAACATTTTTCTCTACAGAAAGGGGTTACAGGATATTGCGTTATTTTTTTTTTACATAAAGAATTGCTCAGTCATGTCATAAGTGTTCTTATAATATTGTAGATAACTTAAACATCTTAAAGGATTCTTTGTAATGAGGATTTTCCAGGCATTTTTTCATTTGTGTGACCTTTTCATGGTTTCTTGGATCATTTTTATAGCAAGTATATCTGAACACACTGTTGTTGATTATGTTCACATAAGGAGATAAAGATCCATAAAAAAGTCTTATAAGTCTCTGGGTCACATTGGCCTTGTTAGCAGCAGCATCATGCTGAGAAATCCTGCTCATTGGGTAAGCACCACGAGCTCTCTGTTCTTTCCAGAATTGCTGCTTTCCAACCTACATGCTTCCGTTTTGTAAATAGATGTTTTCATTCTGAATTCATTTTCTTTGGGTGTTTTAAATAACTTCTGTGTCGCTGCTCACCAAAAGTTATGTATTCTTATAACATTATTAATAACCATATCACCCCTAAATATCTTCTTTATGTCAGTCCTAATACATTTTGTTCTTTAAGTGATTGTCCACATGAACACCTACACTGGCAGTGCACATACACTAAAGCTAGGGAAATTTGAACCCTATGTGTCACTGTGTTCTTCCCCCTTGCTTTACTGTGCTCAGGTTACAAAGGAAAGGTGTGGTCAGTATCTTTAAGGTCTTCTCAGCAATCTGGCTAAATTGGGACTTTTCTGGACGTCCACACCCTTGTCCATGGCCTAGCTAGATACTACTTCCAACTCTTTTTGGATTGTAAATCAGTTACCTTTCTCTTTTTCTAATATTCTCTTTCTTTCCTCTTCGCTCCAAACCCTTACCTCCCTTTAGCAATTTTCTGGATATGAAAGACTTCCTACCATAGGAAACACCGTTAGGAAAAAATACAACTCTGCCAAATATGCTACTCCCAGGTGCTCTCAACCAAAAGCACATACCAAGTGATAGATGTCAAGTATAGGAGCTGCCTCTGCTACCCTCTAGGAGCTCAGCTGGTTGTGTACAAGACCAGCTTGTTTCTAAGAGCTGCTATGAAAGCTTTAAGAACTTAGAGTACTCCTCACTCCTTCCCTTAGGAGCTGCTTTTTCCTGAGGCTGTCACCCTTTGTCCCCACCTGAGCTGTGCTGCAGCTGCACTGCAGTCAGGTCAGTGCCATATAACTTGTCAGTCTGGACCCTGACCAACAGATTTGAATTTTTGAAGAAAAACCCTTTCCTTCCATTTCGAGTGGTCATTGGATTCACCTGTTTGTGCTCCAAGATGGTGTTAGGACAATGAATCTATTCCTGTAGGTCACCGGGCTTCTCTTCAGGCAATCCCATTTCCCTTAGAGGTTTTGGTAAGAATCGTACATATGGATGCTTAATGAAATGAGAAAGAAAAACCACTTAATAATAAGCAGAGGTTCTGTGAACTGTGTTGCCCTCAAATGTGCTCACAGCCTGTGTGCCTTGCTGACTCTTGGAGCCATAGTTCATGTTTTATTATATTTTGGTTTTCTTTTAAATAAAAGGTCTCTCAGATTGAGAGGAATGTGACTTTATAGGGGGTGGAAAGGGAGGTGATACAGGCATGGTGATACTGTTACTCCTGGAGCTAAAAGGTGCATGTCCAACCTCAGATGCTTGGGCACATACACACCTACAGCATGGTTGTGCACAACAGCTCTCGGCGTGTAGGGACATTCAGGCAAGTAGGTTTTTTGTTAAAAGCATTACATTTATTTGTTCTTCCAGATTATCAAGTAGCTTTCTGGAAACCTGTGATGTCTCAGGCTTGCTACACAAAATACTCAACATAAAAATATGTTTCTCAGTAAATTGCATTTAGAAATCTGCCAGGAAGTTCAATTGCAAGCCATTCAATCTGTGCTACTGTGCTAATTTTTAAACCAGAATGTTGTATAACACTAAATCATATGTTTGTATAAATCTAAATTATCACATGAACAGTCATTATCGTTGACAAATGTCCTCTTGTTTAAAAAAAAAAAAGTCTGATTGCCACATTAAAGGAAACAAACCCAAGAATTACAGCTGCACTGGTTCTTGAGGGAGTTCTGGTTGAAACTAAGCTTTGTGCATTATTATAAGTGAAAGTAAGTGTGACATCTTGATGAAAATTTAACTTTTTAAAAATGCGGTAGTGGTGACAGTAAACACTCTCCCTGAACTTCCTCTCTCTGTATTTCCTTATGTCACTGAAACCTGACACTTGCTTTCTAAATCCTTACCAGAGCCTCTAATGAATTCTTTCCGGCCTCCTCCTCCAGTTTTAATGTGTTTTCAGATGGCAGAGAC
Source organism: Gymnorhina tibicen (assembly GCA_013399875.1). Lineage (NCBI taxonomy): Eukaryota > Metazoa > Chordata > Aves > Passeriformes > Artamidae > Gymnorhina > Gymnorhina tibicen. The sequence continues at coordinate 227,236 of VXAZ01009807.1, read as the reverse complement.
TCAAAAAGATATAAAAAGGAAAAAGAGAAGTGAGAAACAATGCAGAAGTCCACAGGCTTAACTGTTTACAACTTCTACATTCACCTCTTCTATATGTACTGAAACTCATTTTGTGAACTTAATTTGTTCCTTTTAAAAAGAGGGATTTGTGTCTAACTGAAATGTTCAAAGAATTTTCGTGAGCAGAAGTGGAAGTGTAGAGTAGACCCTACTAGATCTCTTTGCAAAATACAATTTATAGAAGGCTTTATTCCTACTTCAGAATGGTTTTTTGTACAATGTAGAAAAGTAAGTCTCAAATATTAAGAGATTACTTCCTCTTTCTTCTTGCTTGGTGGTGGGACTCAGAAGACTTGAAACATTCTCAGCAGGTGTCTGTCTTAACTGTCTCTACAAAATCTGGAGCTTCTATACCCTTCCTGCATGATGTGTTCCATTCTGCTTTTATCTTTGGGGACTATTTCCCATCTTGCCCAACTTAATAAGCCACAATTCAGTCTAGGCCTGTGAATTGCATTGGATATAAATCAAGTTTATTCCTTTCCTCTTTATGGAGGAAAGGCTATGGCCCCCTCTCAGTTATCGCTAAAGCGATAAAGTAAGTGCTAAAATAAGGCAAACAAGCCCAGTTTCCTCCACTGTGGCTTGTAGGACATGTTTTCTTGGCCTCTGGTACTTTGTGTTGTTTAACTTTCTCCAGCTGGTCCAGGTGATTTTCTGTAATGTTAAATACTTTGGCTGCATTATGTTTCTTTTCAAATACAATTTGACATTTCAGAGGACCTTGGAATATAATGTGCTATTGTCCTTTCACCTTTGCATTTCCAAGTTTGTTTAAAAATCAGATTACTGGAGGTCACATAGAATCCATAATTAAATCAATTCCATTGTCTACCAGTGCTGGACTGGAACTCTCTCCACAGTTTCATTGCTCTTTGACCACTCCATTTTAGTAGGTTTTCTGCTTTTAGAGTGTAGTTACATAAGCCACCATGCACTTAATCGAAATAGAGAAGTGATTTTTGCTTATTTGCTGTAACCAAAATCTAATAAAAATATGTAATATTCATCTTTTTCCTTCTAAAGTGAGAAAAAGAAAATTGCCCCTGGCATTTTGAACAACTGCAATTTAAAATAGTTTCATATTTACAATATTATTAATACAATTCAGCTGTCTGTGTAGTATATTAAACTGATGTAAGAAAAAACCAAAATAGCTGCACCACTGATGCACTTCAGTCAGTTACTGGGAAGTCTTCAAGATCCCTAAAAACGTGTACTCTGGAATTGCAAGAAATATGTTCTCCCAGCCTTTTTGTAACTTTAGATTCCTCTCTCTTAACACCACGTAGCATTTTCTTTTTGCAGCTGGTTGTATTTGAAGGCTCTTTCATGGTCTTTTTCTGTTGACTGTGTAAGTCTTCTGCTTCCAGCTATCATGCATTTGTGGCTGCTCTGTATTTTAATAAAGTGACTATTGCCTTTCTCCTATACTGTTCTTTATATCTAATGCATTGGATTTTCTATTTTACACTAAGTAATGAAATCTTATGGAGCAAAGAATTGCAGCTGACTTTTCCCAAATTCATCACTTTTAGTACCCCAAACCATCCTGTAAATAACTTCATCAAGGAGCATTACTTTTCCTGTCATTTGCATTTGCGCATCCTTAGTGTTTCTCAGATGTTCTTGTTAAAATGATTTCAAAAGGAATTTTATACTCTTAAATATCATTCCATTTCCTTCTTTCATGCCTCTCTCTGCCAGTAAATAGGTGTCTTCTTCCATTCTTCCTTTCATCTCTTGGGACAGATCTTACATCCCTCATGTATATCTCTTCTTTCAAAGCACACTTTTTTTCCTGTACAATCTTTCATGGAGACCTTTTGCCCTATGAAAACTAGGACTGGTTTACTCTTTGAAAAATTAGCAGTTTGACTCCTACTACTGTATTTATTTTGTGTGATTAATCAGACTAGTGCTTTTAAATATTTGTGAATATCTGATATGCTGGTCCTGTTCAAACTGTATTCAGCATTCTTACCCCCACTTCCTATTTTTAGATGGCTGTTCAATAAAAACCTCAAAAATGTAAAATGACCTGCCTGCTACTCCTCCCTAGATAGTCTGCATAAAGGAGGATAATCTATTTTGAAAACACTAAAACACAAAGATTAAAGTCCCAGCTACTAAATATTCTCAGCCTCTCCTTGAGTATGAGGAACTGCTCAGGAAATATGAGAGAGAGGAGACATGAGAGTATCTTTGCCTATGGCAAGTTTAACAACAGCAGGAGGTTCCAGTCACACTGCTATAGGCTGGGTAAATGTTAGGAGCCATGGTGTGTTGTGGGTCATGCTACAGCAGGCATAAGGTTAACAGGGGCAAATTTTTAAGCTAAGTTCCTTCTCAGTTCTTTAAGGTCATCGTAGAAGTCCTGTAAGTAAGCCTTGATTTATTCCTGAACGTTGTCTGTGAGCATCCCTGCATGGTTAAAACAGAGAGAAGAAAACCAACACAAAAGTATATGCCTATGAAAAAGTGGAATAGATAACCTTGGGCATGTGCTTCCCCAGTGATCTATTTGAGTGCAACAAAATGTGTGGCCCAGTTACTTAATGAACCAGAATAGATGTTGCATTTAACCAACTTTGATGTCCACAAGTCCCGTGGCACACGTTTTCAACTCAACTGCATAAGGTGTGAAAAATAATTTCCTTTTGGTTGTTTTAGTTATTGACTGCATAGTTTTATTTCCTGACTGCTTAAGTCATTTTCAGATAGTCTAAAGCTCAGATTGCTGTGTGCCTGTTTTAAAGTTTCTTCTTCCTTGCTACTTTCATTGGATTTTTCAAGTTCAGTAGTTACCAGATTTCTCATTATAGGTCATCAAATGTGACTGCTCAAGCAGTAAGACAGTACTAAATTTGTGTAGCCTTTTTTAATTTTCTGCTTTTACCAGATAATGGAAAATTGTATTGATGACTTTACACAGGATAATAAATTTTCAGGCTCTAATGGTGCCTAACAATCCCAAACTTTTTTCCAACATTGAATAGGAAGTTTCCTGTAGTATTTAGAGAAAAGTGTAATATTGAGGTAATTTAGCCATGGCCCACAGCCAAACATCTACCTAGCTACTCAGTCACTGCCCCCTAGCCCCAGCAGGAAAGGGGGAGAAAGTATGGGGTAAAAAAACAGGAATGGGAAAGCTTGTAAGGTTATAGATCCAGACAGGGAAATCATTTAGCAATTACCACTGTGGGAAAAACAGACTTAATCTCCTGACAATAACATAGTTTGGGCTAGTTAGCAGCAAAAGAGACAGATAATAAAGCCACATCTTTCCTCCCACCTTTCCCAACTTCACTCCTTCACTCCCAGCTCCCCTACCCTGTTCAAGCACCATGGAGGGGAATATAGGGTGTTGGTGACCGCTGGTTGTACACGGTATTCTGTGTCTTGTGGCCTCGGTCCTCTGAGACCTTTCTTCAGCTATTCACAGCCCCATCTTTCTCCTAGTTATTACAAATAACTTTGTATCCTCAGATATCCAACTATAAACAGATATCCCAATCACCTCTTTTTGATAGGAATGTAAAGTTACATAGTTTTTTATGAATCTTTCTGCAGTACATTTCAATCTTCCTGTGGCCCTGCCAACTCTGTGTTAAACTCCTTGAGAACAAAAATCCTTAGTTTCTATTGCTCAGAGAAAGTTGTGTCTCCAGAACTTTATTTTTTGTGCTTTTTAATGATTTTATGCTCTTCTCTATTTCTAATATTTGAAAGGAATGTCAGGTTTGGAAGGTTTTCTCCAGTTTCTCCAGTTACATATATATGATCCTTTAGAAATGTTCTAGCCAGAGTAGATCCTGACACCTGCCTTACTTCCCAACTCTGAGCTATATTGGCTACTGTGACCTTTCAAATGTGAGAGGACTGAGGGAAAATAATATTGTAAATAGGTGTTGTTAAATTCCCTTTGCTTTAAAGGTCACATCTGGTTTTGTTCATGAGTCAGTTGATCACAGATGCCTTTAATAATGCCCTTTACAGCATTTAAGGGAAGCCTCGGGCAACCCAGGGCTGATGATGCTGCAACAACTGTGGCTGCACGTCTTTTTTTATGTAATTAAGAAAAAGGCCTAGTGCTCACAGGGATAGTGTGCAGCTGTAACACTCTCCATACCGACAACACTCTTTAAAAGCACAGTTACAGTAACGAGGTTTACTCCAGGTGAGTAACTCCTCATCACTGATTTTGTAGGGTCGAGATTGCTGGACAAAATCTGTCTGTGAAGAATGGAACTTTAAATTGATAATAACTCCATTTTCTCTCCATATTTACAAAAAAATATGCACCAGTATTCTTTCTGCATTTTAAGTTATTCTTCTAGGTTATTTTAAAATACGTCCTTGCACAGACACCACACAGTAAGAAGGAACATTTGTTTTCTGGTACCATAGGGGAACAAATATGTTCAGCTTGTTAGAGGAGTTATAAAAATAGAAGATGGGAGTTAGTGTGCCTGGGGCTTTTATTGTGACATGCAAATACTTTGAGAATATGTCCAAAGATGTCTGAGTTTTTTATCGTTCTAACAAGACAATATAATCAAAATCATAAGCTTTTGGTTTTCATTTTGTACCATCTTTTTAGGTTCAACCTTTCTTTTATATGCAATCTTTTGTTACTCTATTAATACATGCCTTTCTAATGAGAGTTGATTGCTTATCTTGTGTGTGTCCTCTAATAAAGTTTCTCTCCGTTTTCCTCACTTTGTGTAAACTGTAGGGCTCAATTTTCTTTCCCATATGCATTTTCTGGAATTCTTATAAATTAATGTGTGCATCTTCAGTGAGTTTGAGGAACAAACAGTATGTCACAACCCAATTTAGAATCAGTAGCATATGAATAACATATTGCTCTTAGCTGAAGCCCCATAGATTTTTGCATATAAAATGCAATTAAATATTATTGTTGTTGTTATGTTTTTGTTCAAACTCTCTGCAAGGATTCTTAATTATGCCAACAGACTATCATTAAAAAGCTGTGTAATGCTATAAATAGATGTACTATAACTTACTCACATAAATCACTGCACCACAGTTTCTTCCTCATTTTTTCCATTCAGTTAAAATTTTCATCTAGCCAGTAAAAGACAGAAGCACGTTGTTGCATAGCATAGAATACATTAGCATTTTAAAGATACGACTGTCTGAAGGTGAATTGGTTGACAAGTATGAGGAGTATGAATGATGATGCACTGAAAAGGAAGTGGCAGAACCGCAGTATAATATGCCTGTAATGCAAACGTGGATGCAGTAGGTGATTCTCAGAAAACTCTGATGACAGTTAAATGGAACCACGCATGTTTGGGATGCTTTAAAATGCAGGCAGTTGTAAAAGCTGAAGAATTTCTGCTATACTGTCTGTGACGTACTATTAAAAAAAGAATCAAATCAGCTTCATGATTGTGGAGAATTTGGTAAAAGAAGTGTATGTTGTGCGAATATGTGTAGGGAAACAACTATCCATTTTGAGAAAGAGAGAGACTTTTCTACATTATGATGAAAACGTAGAAGCCACGTGATAAATGTCTTTTAGTCATAGTGAGGATTTATGGTGATTTCCAGAAAAAGCATGCTATTATTTTTCCATACTAGTAGGAGTAATGTAAGTACACAGAATCGCAGTGACAAGGTAAAAAAATCCCATGCTATAGAAATAGATAAGGACTTCAGCCCTTTTGGGATCTTACATAATCTGTGAGGCAGCTCATCTAGACAATTAAACTGTGGACTGTGGAGAGCCATGAGAAATACGGTGAACCTGCCTTGAACTTGGGATGGAGGGAGCTGAAGGAATGGCCACAATGGACACCACTACTGAAAGTACACTGCCAGTTTTCAAAGGAGATTCAATATGCTTTTAACCCCCAAAATCACATTAAAATGTGGTCCTGCTCACTGACATCACTGTTAAAATTATGAAAGCCCTGACAGCGTTCAGCATACACCAAAGGATCTTTATCCTCTACAGGTGTCCCCAAAGGTCCTGAAGATGACTGATGACTGCTCCTGACCAAGCATTATAGTGGATCCCGCTAACCTTGTTTCAGAAAGCTTCAAGTTGACCATGAATTGATCCAGTTCAGTGATACTTCTCAGATTTAAAAATGTGAACATATGCAATCTGCACTGAAAAAGATTGAGACATTCAGAAAACCCTATTTAAATCCCAATCAAAAGCTGTGGTTCAGGGGCAAAGGGGAAAAATGCATAACATGTGTGCACAGCAGACCACTTTAGTCTGTGGTTTCAGAACTGGACAGGCTGTTGCTGAGCACCTTTGCACTCTTTAGGATGGGCCAAACATTTAGTCCATTAAAGTACTTGACCAGAGTTCCCCCAGATACCTACTGGTACTCATTTTTGCAGCATCTTTGTCCTCATATGCCTGCTTCAAAGGGCATTCTAGCACCTCCTTTTCTGGGAAAGAGATTTACTGTGGAGTTCTCAAGCAATTTTGGGTTTTTTAATACTCATGAAAAATTCAATACAAGATCAGCATATGGTTCAGTCACTGCCTTTGTCTAGTATATCACATTTTTTAGAGAGGAGCTTCATTGCTACTGGATTCAAAGAGAGAACCATTGCAAAACTCTTCTGTCTTTTCTTGATCAAAAGTGTAGGCTCTACACACCATTTTGACTTTTAAGTGACTCGCTGTCTTGCTCCCTTTCCAGGCATAATATCTGAAACTTTCTTTCATAAATTAAACCTCTTCACCCTAAAAGTACCACAAAAACTAGGCAAATATCTGCAATGAAACACATTTTCACTGAGAAGAAAAAACAGAGGGTAATGTAACTGAAAACTTTAGCATTAGTTGACAAGAAATGCACAAAGCCACTTGCAGTACAATGGCTTTTCCTAAATGATGTTGGAATTTCAGCCTGTTTATGTGGGTATGTAATAAGACACATTTTTAAGAAGCAGGAAAGAAAATAAAACTATGATAAGATTGGTATGATATGATGATTGATATGATATGATATGATATGATATGATATGATATGATGATATGGTATGATGCAAGTTTTTCATTCCATGGAAATGTGTGCTTGAGTTGGTTGTGACTGATTAGCCTAACCGTATTGAATGAATTGGTTTCTCAGTTTGGAAAACCCACATATTACAAAAAAAATTTAAAATACCCTCTAAAGAGGTTTTTATTTTGTGAGATAGGTTTGGTATTGGGAACATTCTGGCATCAGCTGCAGGGTAGGTGCAGCGAGAGCGTCTTCTGAGTCACTGACTGTGTTAACAGCGATGCAGGGTTGTGTATCCTTCAGTGAAAGATGTGCTCCTGAGCAGATTAACAAACAGCCCTGCAGGGACTGCTGTAACCCCATCACTTTGTGGTAATTTAACCCCACTGTACCCATCACTTTGTGGTAATTCTAACTGGTGCAGTGTTGCCATTGTATCCGCGTTGCCACATGTTCCTATCTCGTCTTATGTCTGATATCCCTGTGCAGGACAATGTGCAGAATTTGCTCGCAAATTTTCTTTTTTAACAAAAGGAAGATTTTAGCCTTTCAGCTGTAGAGGCGTGGTGTTAGGTTAATTCCCTTTTTCAAAGGGAGTAGACTTGAAACCACAGAATGGCTTGAGCTGAAGGAATTTTAAGGAACATATATTTCCAAACCCCCTACCATAGGCAGGGATGCCTTCCATTAGACAAGGTTGCTCAGAGCCCATCCAACCTGGCCTTGAATGATGTAGGATAACTTATATTTGGATTTTGTGTAGCATCCATTGTTGAAATACACTACATTATTGAAATTAGCGTATTTTTTTAATATATAGATACATAGATATAAAAAAGGCATTTTAATAATGAATTACATCAGAATGAGAAGATGACATGGTAGGATTTCATTAATTTGTGTTTTGATTTAATTTTAGTTTTACTATGCGAGTCACAGCTTTAAGGATTTGGAAAAATACAAATTTAAGACCTTCTGTCATATCTGCGCCCTTTGAACTTGTAAGTTGGTATGCAGTACCTAATTGTATAAAGTACAAATAGGAGAAAAGGTAGGTACTCCCTCAGAAAGCTATCTGTAGTCATGCCTTGAACACACTCAAGTTACCTACTTGTAGGTAACTTTTGTAAATCATCCTGAGTGAATTGAAGTACCCGTTGATAAGGAATACATATAAAAAGAAATAGTAAATGTTTTAAAGGATTAGACTGTGTTGTGTAGCTTGCCTGCTTTGTTTTCTCGGAAGCTCATTAAAATGTAAAGCTTCTTTCCCTCCACCACTGAAAACAAAGTATTAATTTAGTTCATTCTAGACCAGCTTAAAAAAAAAAAGCTAGAAAGGAATAGAAAGACATTCATTCAATTTAATCCATTCCTAATGTTTAATACTTCGTTAATGTGTATGAAAATTGGTAACAGAGTAATTTTAAATAGGTACAAAAGCATCTGAAATTTTGCTTAGATTAAAAGGGATACTAAAGAAAAAGAAAAAGAAAAAAATTATCTTTTTGGAAAATTAAATTGGCATTGAGAAGACAAATGTTACTGTAAGTTTAACAATTATTAGAAAGAAACACAAAGTATTTTTCAAACTGTGCAGAAATTAACTGATTTATCTTTTTCAGAGTAAGTTCATATTCAGAACTATGCCATGTGATTCCCCATAGTAAATCTAGTGACTACTTTTATTAATGCTCCTGTGCTCATTGTGGTGGAAAGGGGTTTTCTACACTGATGGAAGACTAATTGCAACATTTATCTCGAGGTGAAGCATGAGGAAGAGAGGTCAGGGAATAGATAGATTAAATAAAGTAAGTGGTAATGAATCCTCATGCCTATGTATTCAGCAGAGGGACCTAAAGAAGTTCAGGGATGAAACAACTGAAATGCTGCTGCCACCTCTTACGTGGAGTCTGTCACCCAGAGCTGTGCTGATAGTTGAGGGCAAGAGGGAGGCAACTGTGATACCAATTTTTGCAGAGCTCCAAGGGAGACCAGAGGACTACTGGCTTAGAAAGCCAGTGTCTGTTCGGGCATATTAGTGGAAGTAAAATGTAAGATTTGGGTGAGGGTGACAGATGAAAGTAAAGTCAAGACAGCTTTTGTAGAGGAAAAAAATAATTCTCTGAAGGTTTCCAATCTTGTGGGTGAGAATAATCCATTTGATACAGGCTGCCTGGATTTCTGGAAGACAAGATCCCTCACAAAAGGATCTTGAAGAAACTAAGCAGGCATGGGACAGGACAAATGTCTTTATATGATCAAATATTTAAAATTGTATTAGTTCTACCAATTGAAAAATTTTTAAAAAATGCATTTTTAAAAAAAATCCTTCATGTCCCTTCAGCTTTCTTTCATGCTCAGGTTAATTTTAAGCAGCTTTCTGCATTGCTCCAAAACCTAAAAATTTCAGTGAAATTTGTAGATACTTTATGGTTGATAAGCAGTCCCAGAAACAATAATTTGTTGTTGGAGCATGTGCCACCAGTCTGCAGAATGTTATTCACAGAAGTGCTGTAGTGTCACATAGTGCAGCACAGTGTGAAGATCTGTCAGCTTTTAGTGAGCTTTATGCTCCCCAAAGGAAATCTGTAAATGAATTTGCTTTGTTATATAAGATATTTATAGATCTCTGTTCGTGTATAAAATAAAGCCTGAGTATGCAGGTATACAGATGGTAGTTTATGTACAGTCCTAGAAGATGAAAAGAATACTCAAGAAGTAATTCTACTGGAATTCATAAAGGGCAGATTTACAGGGCTTTCTTTTCTCACTTTAATGTAACCAGATAGATTTGTTTATGAAATAACATGGATACTGAGGGTAGAGCCAATTGTTAGTACGAAATTAATAGCAGGCATCTCCCTTGCTTCTTCATAAAAGTGTTTCTGTTTAGTGTTTGCAAGTAGCACCTATGTTTACTATTCCATTTTGCAGTGAATCCTGGGCCCCAGCTTTTGGTGTAGCCCAACATACTCTTGTTGATGATTTTCAAAAAAAAAAGCAAAACCATCAGATTTACATAAGTGAAGGTATTTTAAATCTGGGCATCTGGCACAACCATTTTTCTGTCTCCTTTGTCACACTGAAGAAATATGATTTATTGCTGGGCTTTCAGTTCTTCCTGGGCCATATTTTGTTCCTTTCTGTTTACTCCCTTCTTCTGCACTGGGAGCAGAGAAAATGCTATATTGCATAAACCGTTGGATTTCTGTACCACTTGAATGAAGGAAGTACATCTGGGGAGTCATCCTTTCAATGTGCTGCAGTTAGATACTAGAAACAAGCAGCTGAATAATGCAAATGTGAGCCTATAGATGAGAAAAGTTAGCTGAAACCAACAGAACTTGTTATCAAAATGTCGCCTTCCCCTTAGTGTTGAGAGAGAAACAAACTTTGAAGAAGTTGTGCTGGAAGATGTGAGGTGACTGGTCTGGGTAGCTGTTACTGCCCTGAACCCAGTGAATTTTGCTCTGCTGGGAGAGCTGTGGTTTTGTTCAAGAAGGACTTAGCTCTTGCTCTGAAACAGCTGTCAGTATTTCAGCTACAGTCTCAGACCAAAACACCAGGCTTCCTTGGAGACTGAAAACCAAACGGGAGAATAGCAGAGGAACTAACATCTTACCAGACAGATAAGATGCAGACCTTTAGCTGTCAAATATTAAATGATAATTGCCTTGTGTATGTGCGGTGTCCTTCTTTGGACAGCAGTTACGAGCTAAGGGATGAGCTTCTGCAATGGAAGTTTCTCTCCAATTGCCCAAATATGAAACAACATTTTGCTCCCAAATAATTTACAGAATTTGCTAACTGCGTGGGCTGCAGTCCATACAGGAGTAGGCACAGCTTCAAAGGCTTCACCTGCTGGATCACTGAGAGAGTTTATTCAAACTTTAAACCACACTTGGTATGACAGAGCATCACTCATAGGTCCTTGGATGGAATAGCTTCCAGTCTCAAAAAAGCAGAAGAGTTTTACAGCAAAGTTAACTTACTTAGAATAAGTTAGAATAGGCTAACTCGTCGGCCAAGAAAAGCTCAGAATTGCTGCTGATACAGAGGAAATACCGAACGTGAAAACAGATCTCATACTGAGTCCTTGCAGGGTAGAGTTTCCTACAGCCTTCTCCTAGAAAGCCCTGCTAGCTCAACAGCTTCCAGTGGCTTCCGTCATTGAAACAACCTCAGCAAGTCCCGTCGGAGTCTCTAGGAAATCTTCCTGTCGAGAAAGTGGGAAATGCTGAAGACAGGTGCACTGCAGCACAGTAATATCTCGCTTCTCTGTGCTTTCTCCCTGATTGCTCCATCCAGTCTTCTGAAAGGTTCTTTCTGCTGCAGCTCAAAGTGGCTCTCATTTAGACAGATCCGCTTGACTTAAGAGTGAAGCATTCCCTTCCACTCACACCCCTTGGGGAAACAAACAAACAAATGAACAAACAAACAAAACCAAAACAAAAATCCCAAAGAAACAAATAAAAAAACCCTCAAAACAACAACAACAACGAACAAAAACAAAAACCAAAAACAAAACAAAAAAACCAAACCCAGGTTTTTTTAATACTGGTATTGCAAACTGCAAACAAGTAAGGTTCTGCAGTGGACCAAACTGAATATATAGGACAGCCCTGATTCATCAGAGCACATCCGTGTATTGAGCACACCTTCTGTGGATTCTTGGCAGGACTCGGTATCTGAATGTTGCTAAGCTGTGCTGGATGTGGCAGTGCCTGTGTAGCTGAAGACAGCTATGAGGCTCCATGGGGAGGAAACTATTTTGAGGTGTACCTTGGACTCAGGATTGAAAAAGAAATTAGCTCCCTCTTGCTTATTAAGAACAATAGTATACTAAGAAAAATCAAAAAGATCGTTTTATAGCATTTCTCAAAACAAGGGGTTGAAAACACATAGCAGTCTCATACTTTACCATTTTCTTCAAAATTATATAATATAATCGGTGGGAACAGCAATGCCAGTCTGAAAAGGAAGTACATAATTTGTAACTGTTGCTAATATCATACAGAAAGAGTTTTTATGCAGTAAAAAACTTCACCAAAAGGACTGGAGCAGGAGCCAAATATGAAAATAAATGTCTTGTTACTCTAAAGATTTACATTTTTTGTTCTTTCTTCCTTTCTAGGAATTATGGTTCCTGTAGCTTAAATAGTCAGTATTATGTGCCTGTGTGTTGAGGTTTCAGTAATGTATAATAAATTATGATACTGTGAATTACATGGTAAAATGTTATCAGTTAGTATATATTACTTCCTTTTAATTTTATCTCTTTGAACAGCAACACAGTCCTAATTGTCAACACTTTTTCCTGATGGATATATCTGTTAATCAATGTTTAAAATATGGCATTTCAAAATGAATCAAATTAAATAAAGGCATGGAGCATATTGATGACGTGTGCTGCGAATAACTAAAACCAATATTGGGTAAAGAAGTCATAAACTATTCCCAAATGTCTAAAAAGTTTGAAAGTTATTTAAGTGCAGTAATCATAGAATAGATTTAATTAATCCATAGCATATCTGGCATTACAAATAACACTCTCAAAACCAATCAACTGCAGGTTTGGTATTATTTTTTACAGTATTCACATGTACAAATGTGCAGGCATCAGTGTGTAAACCAGGATTCCAAAACAATAGACAAAGAACATGGAATTGATAAGAATTAGACCTATTTCAAACCCTTCAACATGTGAGGCCAAGAATTCAGACCTAATTCCTCAAGGAGACCAACTGGGCGTGTCTTTTGCTGTGCTGAAGGACATTTGCCAAATGTCTCCACTGGATTGCTCATCATGAGAGAGAATGAGGAAGCAGAGCAGCCCTTGTGCAGAAGCCTGGGGATTAGGGAATTCACCTGGAGCACTGCAGAGACAGGAAATCTAATACTTGCTTCAGTGATTCTTAAATGGTTTCATTTTGGAGCAAATTAATTTCACCTGAAAAGGCTTCTAAGTCTCTACCTCCAAAACAATCTCATGCTCCCTGATAAGCGCTTCTCTGTGGGGATGGGAAGAGAGTTTAGGTCTCATTTTGGCAGAGGGCTGTTTTGATGAAGGGTCGCACATGGAGAACACTGTTTAACCTGTAGATGTCCTGTTAAAGCTTGAAAGCCTCTGGAGTTAAAACACCATTTCTGCACCACTGGCCACTGTGGCTCTGTACAGAGCCTGTGTTGGTGGCCACAGGTTGCAGGGGTCTGAGGTGGTGAGCTGGCGGAGGGGTCATTGTGAAACACTTCATGTCAGACAAAGGTGCCTCCAGCCTACCGTGGGGCACACAAAACAGCCATGGAAAAAACCTGCTTTGTGTAACAAATCTTAGCCATTGGGCGTCAAAAAGTTATCTAACCAGTGCCCCTGCCCAAACACAGTTCAGAAGGAAACAGGCATTTTCTGGAGGCTGGAGACAAGCTGATCTGGGTAGAGGACTCTCTATGCCCACATAAGGTAGCCTCACCCCTGAGGGGCTGTGGGACATCAACAATCCATGCTGGAGCAGGGGCACACTGGAGGGCACTGCAGCCCATCAATGTCCCAAGCTGGAGCAGAGACATGGAGGCAAAGGGCATCAGAAACCTTTAAGCATAGAGCAGCAGAAGTGGTTAAGCACAGAGTGACAGAAAGAAACTATCACACGTGCTATCTCAGCCTCCTACCCTGCACACCACGTCAGCACAGGAATTTTGATGACAGAGCATAATGCATGGCAAAAACAGGGAAAACTGAGAACAGGAAGTGCGGAGGATAGATGGTTGTGTAAGAGTCTGTCTCAGTGTTTATCTTCCCCCCCCCCTTTTTTTTTTTCAAAACTGCAATCGGCAATGAGATGTTTGTTTTTGTTTACAGTAGATTAATTCTACTGAAACTACCTGACTGCAGACTGTTTTGCCCACAACAGAGTTACAAGCACATAAAGGTGCCTCCTTCCAGCCCGGAGCTAATGACCTGGTGGGTCTTTGTACAGAATCATAAGCAGCACTCTCTTCTGGACATTTTCTACTTATGTGGCTTCTTCCTGCAGATCTAATTTTTCTCAGTTGCGTTTTTAGGATTCCAATTTTCTCTATGCGTTGCAGACACAGACTTAGTGCCCATCTTCTTGGGACAGGCTATCCCTAGGTGACAACACACTTGGAGGTCTGGCAGTTACCATTCCTGTCTATCTGTGATTAAGTCTGAGTTCCTTGTCTGCAAACTTATATGTGTAAGTACCTCTGGAACATACCATAGAAAACACTTCCAAAATTGCACACACAGTGACATGGAAAATGTTCAGAAAATGAAACGTATAGAATAAAATTCAGAAGATGTTTAGAAAATAAAACCAGGCTAATTCTGAAAGTCTTAACCCTTGCTATGGTTTGTGCTAGATTTTGTTTAGTAGTTAGGCCTAGTAATGAGTATTAATGAATAGTTTAGCATATATCTGCCATACAGTAAGACCTTGCTTTTTTTCCCTGATCAGATTCCTCAAAAGGAAGAGCACTGGTTTTCAAAACTGTTTATTTTGTTTATTTTTCAGGGGGAGCAAACTTTTTAATCAAAAACTTTCTATCTTTAGTAGCTGGTGAATATAATCATTAAAGACCTATTGGGAAATTTCTACAAGAAACTGTCATTCCTGATAGAAATATAATGCAAACCATTCTTGTTCCCTTTTATTTAGACCACTGTAAGGAAACAAAAGGTCTGCTTTACAAATGCAGTAACAGAATATACCCTCCAGACATCTGCCTGTTCTTTGATTTCCACCTAGTGTGAGTCAGCCTCCTCTGTCTTCAAGGCCAGGAAGTGAGCTGTTGAATGAGTAGTGGTGCTCAGAAAAGAGGTGTTAAAATATACAGCTTGCAGCATTAAAATTTATCATCACTCTTTCACAAGAAGTAGGACAGATCCTTACTGTAGGTTCACTTTTCATTAATTTATGGGTGAAATAAACTCTTAGAATTAGCTTCTACTTGAATAAATTTTTATCTCTGTTTAAACTGGCTGTTGCATGGGCCAAACCTATGTTAAGGTACTTTTACTCTTGACTAATCTAATACAGAGATTGACTGTTTTGATTAATTACTGTTGCTGTCTGGCCCTGCTTCTGACTGCTCTGTTTGACCCATTTTTAAGTGTTTATGAGTTCCTGACAAGTGCAGCTAAGTGACTGATTCTTGAGTTTGATCTTTATCCTGTGTGGTGAGTAACATTTGATCACTCAAATGTGTGATATCTGTAGAATATCCAATCAAATATTAGCAAATCACCAGTGAAATACAGAAAGAAATCCATTCTTACATGTTTAGTTGGAATTCTGTAAGCAGATGGCTAAAACACCGGAGGCAGTGTCAGAGGTAAAAACAACCAGTTTCATGCTCTCTAGAAGAGCGTGGAGGAGTGATGCTGTCAATGTGCTTCAGACGTGATCTTCTAACTTAAATGCAATGCTGTGCCTTAGAAATGCTTTTGGATTTGATGCTTTCGACCACAAGCCAAACCAACAAGGTTTGGCTCTAAACTGGGCAGCTGAACAGGAAACTTGTGTCTTTGAAAAATGGCTGCATAGATACCTTTTAAGCAGTACTCTTGAATATCTTCCCTGGCATGTCTCATGGATGGTTTGGAAGAAGAAAAATATGTAAAAAGAGAGATGGGTTTTCCTCATTTCTATTGAAAAAATAACAAAGTCTCCTCATCAAAATGTGAAGTGAGTTGTACTGGAGTTAAAGGGTTTATTGTTTAAAGAAAGGGTATTGAGCAATTGCCAGATTGCCAGCACTGTAATCTTCACCATTATTAAAGACTGATATAGTAACGAACATGTTACTCTCATCAAACTGATTCTTTGCAAAATGCTGCTTCTGTCTGTTCATCAGTTCTTGAAATATATAAAACTTAAAACAGGAATTAACAGGATCAGACAGAAACAAACCTTGAAATGCTCTCAGTTAATTAAGCGGCTCTGGCTGTTGGTATGTTCTCTTTTACTCTATTGTTGTGCTGTTTGGTGACTTGTCACTTGAACAGCCGCAGGATAGGCACGTTTTCTGAAGGTGTAGTGAACATCATTTGCAAAATTAGTCATAAACAGCCTGCATATGCAAACTGTAATCTATGCATGAACATTAAACATTCCCTAGGTTCTGTAAAGGAATTTGTCTTTGCCAAATACGTGGTGAGCCTGTGAATTTGAGCTTTCAGTCCCCTGCACTGAAACAGTGGTGGTACTTTGGCATAGCTTTAGTGTTTTTTGGCTGTGGAGGTGACTGGTGAGATGGCAGCTCCATTCCTAGAGCTACTCTGCAGCAAAGGAGCTGGGCACGCTGAGGGTGCACAACACTGTGCATTTAGCCTGCAAACCCATGCCTGTACTGCAGCTGAAAGTCTGCACTGGCTTTACTGCTCTTGTAAAGCCAGCAAGTCACGCCACTGGAAAATTTGGCCATTGCAAAATTATTTGAAGACAACAGGCCCCTTTCTGGATGCATGGCTGGAGCTCAGGGACAGCGTAGGGAGGGCAGATCCTCTTCCCCAGGCAGAGGCTCCCAGGCAGCACTGCAGGGGCAGATCCCTGTCTGGCACCTCCCTGGGCCTGGCCCTGGTCCAGTCCCAGCACTTGGGTGGACGCATCTCATTGCCATCTGAGCTGATGACCTTGGTGGCCACCTTGGGCCTGAACACTGGCAGCCCCCACTCAGGGCTCCCATTCTCACAGGAGCAGCTCCTGGACAACTATTGCTTGTCTTCTGCAGAACAACGTCAGGGGCATTTGCATTTCATGGCTGGGGAGCCAGTGAGGAATGAGAGGATGGTGCTTTCCCCTTGTGTGTGTGTTGATTTTCTGGTGTTGATATTGTGGCTCTTCGCACTGCCACACTTGAAATTTTACCCAAAGGGTCATGAAAACAAAAAATCTTATGGTGGGCTTGGGGAAAAACTCATTTTCCATGGGGAAAAAAAATTAGAAATTAATGTTGTTAGCAGTGGGGGGGGGCATTTAGGAGAACAGATGAGAACAGATGAGAGTTCATAGTTCTGTCATCAGGAAAGATGTTATCTGTGTCATGAAGCCTGGGCTAGCCGCAAGTGAAAGCAAAATCAGCAATTAGATATATAAAAAAATGGTTCAATGTGACAAAAGTTGTGATATATAGGAGATTTCTAGATGTCAGGAAAAATCTTTGGTCTTTGTCTGGTTTTGTCAAGGCCAATAACAGTGTTTTGGAAGTATTCCAGAAAAAAAGCCATCATAACCAAGGAAGTGGCTGCCCCCAGATAGAAAGAGTATAAACAGTCAATATGAAATAAAAGGTGCTGCTGTGATAGTTTTGCATTTGGAAAGAAATAGAGTGATGTACTCAATAACTTGGTAGGAAATTGAGTCATATGAAAATGTTTTTCAGTGTTTAATGGGAACAGGTTTGGGTTAAGTAACTTTCCAAAATCAAAAGATTTCAGTAAGATATTTGATGCAGCGATGCTTAGCATAAAAGTACTGACACTTCCCATCAAAAGAGCACAGTCTAATGGATTTTGAGTGCAGTAACTGGAAGTTATCAGTGGAGATGTTCAATGAATTGGCACGTGTGTCATGTTCTGCAAGAATCACATCTCATTATTTATGCTTTTATGTAACTTTTGTTAATGGTCTAGGAGGTATGTGAAGACATTAATAGACAATAATTTTTGCATTACAGAAAATGTAAATACTGGTCTGATAATAAATACTGTAATATTGAATACTTTATAAGCAATATTAATCAAGAGAGTTTTTAATAACTTTCTGAAGAGACATAATTCCAAAAGAGTATGGGCCACAGCTAGGCTATTGTAAGGTTGCAACTTTGTACAATATTTTGGAGAAAGTAGGAGACATGGAACAGCAGACAGGGAACTCTGGGCATGTTACAGTAGAAGATTGCACAGAGTAAGTCATGGACATCTTGAGGGAAATAAATATGTGTATGTCTGTGTTTACTGGAGAAAAATGTTAGGATTTGTGTCAAGAAACCCTTAAAAATGCTTGAAGGTTGTTGAGAGTTTTGAGAAGAGAGTGTGGAAAATACTTAGGAGAAGGAGATTTTTGGACATAAGTCTGTTTACCTGATCAAAAAGACAGTTATCTGTGTTTACAGGAATAAGAGTAGGGACATTAATCTTGAGCTGAGAAAGGTATAACAGGGCCAAGACTTCAAAGTAAGAAATACAGAACACATTTTTAACAGTTTTTAACAGTTCAGCTGATTAATCACTAGAAGCTGGTGAATTATCCATCTCTTGATGTCTCTGCAGTCAAGATTGAATACCTTTCTTGGTGTGTATGAATAAAATCAATTTATTGGCCTCAGCACAAGTAATGAGGTTGATGGAGGTTATTAACATAGGCTAAATTTAAGGAGATAATAGCACATAATTTTGAGAAGTCTTCTCCCCTCACAATTAGGAGTCCAAGTTAGCTTTAAGAAAAAATATTTATTCTTTGAGGTGTATTTTAGAGAATGATCATGAGATCTGGGAAAACAGTACTATAATTTGACAATAATCTTGATCAGCTTCTTTGGTATTTCATCATTTTGTGGTCAGGAATCACAGAATTCATTTCTCGTAGGTTGTTTCTTTATACATTTAAAGTGCAGCTGAAAATTTGATGTTATTTGTGTTTATTTGTAAACTTTGTAGTGAAGCAGGATGCATGCAATAGGCTAATGGCTTCTTGAGCTCTTACGGCTGACTTACTGACCTGGTTTGTCAAACTTGCTAAATAGATGATTAGATATATGCCACAGGAATTTGAAAACAAAATCCAACACACAGAAAAGCAGAATTCATTTTTCAGTGCCCTAAATGACATTGAAAGGGACAAAAATATCTCTATACGGGATTATAGGGACAAAAATATTCCTGTAGTCATTTACTGATCTACAAATAAATAGTTTATCTGCAGACTTCTTGGATATCAGAAGCTTAACAACAAAGATGGATATTTCTTCCAGTAAGACCAAAATTTGGACCTGCAGTTCCCTCCCTAGAGAAAAGAGAGACAGAGAGAGCACTGCTACCTCAGAATTTCAGTATTAGATTCTGTGAAATGCCTTGAAGGACAGTATCTCTCCAATGGCAGCAAGGCACAAAGTTGATTTTAATATAGTGAGTCCTATCAGACTACCTTTGTTTCTCCGTAATGACATTCTGTTGCCTATATTATTCAAGAGATCAGACTAGATGGAAGAATATTTGTCCTTTAAATCCATAAATTCTTAGATTTATGCTACAGTAAATAATACCGTGATAGTGGTGTAATCTCGTACAAATGAGTGAATCAGTATTGGTAGTTTACATAAGAAAACAGGAATGAGCAAATAAACAAAACATTATTGCCTCAGGCAAAGAAGAGGTTAATTTGTGAAACATGCACTTTAGAAAATGTCCTGTACCTAGTATTTGAGGACATGTTGCTTGTTTGCTGCATAACAACAGCATGATACTGTGCAAGATACTCAAGCACAATTGTCACCTTGCAGAAAACAACACAGTGCTATGTTCTTTAACTCAGCTATGCTAACTTATTCTAGCTAAGCCAGCAACTAGAGTTCATGTAGATTAGAGGAGTAATGTGTAACTGAGAATCACTGCTGAAGTAATCTGTATGATTCAGGGAAAATTCTGACAAAGAAATCAACTTGGATGTGAGAGCTTGAGAGAAAAGGAACTCAAATAACAGTTTGACATACACCACAGAAAATCTTCAGCAAGAAAACCCAGGCAGGATGTCTACTTGCTATCCTCCTAGCAGGGTCCAGGTGGAGAAGAGAGAAGTATTTAACCCTATAGTATTGAAAGGCACTTTAATGTTGTATTCAGTATAGGTTGTGGACTCCATCTTTTAGCCCTAGGACTTTAAAGGTATCAGCTAGAAGTGATTTGAATGGTTGAGAGGAAAGCATGGTCCCAGGGAACATGAACAGTCAGGAAACAGTCTTGTGTGCATAAATCCCCTATATAAGCTATTAAGGTCATGTTGTTAATATTCATGGGAAGGACATATGTGAGGAGATTTTCATTATTGTCATAGCACAGCAGTTGCTTTTTCACCAAAAGCAGGTATTCTTATTTCCAGTCTGAAGACTTTTAAATGGTAACTCTTGACCTGCATTCAGAATTATTTCAGCTTTTTTCTTACAGACTGTAGCTCCGAGAGTGGCTTCTCTAGTTACTACAAATAAGGAAGAGTTTTGTCTGAAAGTCAGTGTCTTGTATCTCAGTTCACCTAGTTTTTGATGGGTAGATTTTCTGTCTTTTTGAGACAGTAGTACAGAATGGAATGTATTACCAAATATAAAGCCAGCATAAGCAGCAGTCTTGATTTGTGGTGTTCCTTGCATTGCTCCAGTCTGCAGGAATTTCAGTGCACAACATCAGGAACTACAAGCTGATCAGTAAGTGGTTTTGGTCCTTCCACTGTGCTCTTTTGGGCCAACGGCGATGACAAAACAGGAAGGAAGAGGTGTTCTTACGTGCTTGGCATTTCTTAGGATCTTTAGCTGACCAGCCCAGCCAGTGTTCATAAGTAGTTGGATTCACCTCCTTTCACAACTGTCTTTTAGTGAAAAAAATGAAAATTAACAATCCACATTATCTATCACACAAGGGATAACTTCAGGATTGAAGTGTGAATGCTTGCAGCCTGCAGGATGGAGAGGGTAGCTGAAGGCTGTATGTGCAGCTGGGCATGGCAAGGTGTTCTGCAGTGTGCTTCACCAATTGCAGTTCTCAAAGCAACCTCTGGTTGCAACCTTCTCTTTTGTACAGTGGAAATGGAGGAAGGAAGACGTTCTTTGGAGGGAATTCTGGTGTGGTGAACAGCTTCACCAGGATGTAAGCAGAGTGGAATAGTGGGCTGGCCTGAAGAGAAAAAGAAGGGGTAATACTCATCTCTCCTGATACCTCCTACAAAATGAGACATACAAAAATCGTGTGATGCATTCTGTTTTCCTTTGCCTCATGCCATTCTTTAGCTTCTAGTTGACTTTTTGCAGCTTCCTATGAAAACTTTTTCTCTTGTTTTTTTCACTTGCCTCCTTGAAAACATTTGTTGCTTTATGACCTTTTGCGAGCCTTTCTGAGTTTCAAAGATGTAAGCAGTAACCTGGATGTGAGTGTCTGCATCACTGTGTGTCTGGAATTATAAGTCATAAGAAGATAGTGAACCAGCTTGCATTTACTATCCATGGTACAAAAGGAGTATGGTGATGTAGAATTGTAGCTAAGAGCACTCACGTCTTCATTAACTATGTAATTATAGTTATTAACAAGTCTGGACAATCCTGTATTGTTAGATAAAGAGCAACTTGGAAGAGTAAGTTTTTGTTATGGAAAAAAATCAATTAGTTGTGCAGATATTATTTACAAGTTAGCAAAATGCCTCCACCAAGGAGCAGTGGGAGTGAAACATTGCCAATGAACATAAGCAATGAAAATACATCAGTCTCTTGGAATTGAACCTGCTAAAGCACCTAAACATACTAACTTAATCTTGCATTTAAGAAATAAATAATTTTTTCAATATTAATTAGCAGCAAAGCAAGATTCTGTCTTGATTCACTAAAATAGAAGTTTTTTTGCCAAGTATGTGCAGGATCAGTTTCACAGGGCCTCATGTAATAGAATGCTATGCTTGCAAGTGCACATATGCTATGAGGAATGTGAATTTTTCATTATACTTGACAGAGATAGATAGCCAAGGTAGCTGCAAATATTAGAAGAGTCTATAGCCCCGTTATTGCCATGCTCTACTCAAGGTCATCAGACCTGAACAGGAGTAATTATCCCAGTCAGAGGATTGGATTAATGGCTACACTTCTTCTGGTACCTTCGTGAACAGAACTGCAAAGTCTGCAAAAATACTCTTGTGAACCAAAGAAAATGCATCATTCTGAGTAACACCTGAGGATCATGCACATTTTGAGGTCATCATCTTTTCTGGTGTAGCTGTTTCTCTCTCTGGCTCTGTCACGGCCTTTTTCAGATGCCTACCCCTCCTCAGCCTGGTTCAGACTTCTGTTTTTTATCCTTAGCCAGAAGGAGTCTCTCCTGTCTACCTATGAGAAAATGGGAAATTCTTGCTCAGTTTCAAGATGGAGTACGGTAAAGCAAGAAGGACTTTTTTTTTGCAGAGTTCTTGTTGATCTGTTTTCCAGACAAGTAGGAACTCAGTGTAAAGCTGTCACAGGTAAAATGGGCAAAATGAAAGTGTCAAAGAACTTTACAAGAGGAAGACCATAATATCAAATGAAGTCCCTAATACCAAATGATGATGAAAAATATGTAGGGTTTGGGGTTTTTTAATATTCAATATGCTTTTAGGTTAATTTTTTAAAAAAAATATTTTGACAAATGCCATATTAAAGGGGAGAGTACCTATCAAAATGCTCTGCAAAAGTTCAGCATTTTCAGTGTGTTCCATGTCTGTATTTTATCCTTTAATTTCAGTCTAACTGCTAAAATTATGGCAGAGCACTTAAATGCATTAAAAAAAAAAGATGTAGCTTATTCTTGCCTGAATCAGACTGCATTTCCCTGAAAGTCCTCTGGACTGGCCTTGCAACTCTTGTTTCATTTGCTGCATGCTACTCAGATATTGCACAGATTCCTGTACATAACTGCATCAAATGTTAAGCTTAGCTAAAGCTTTTTATAATATACACAAAATCTTGAAGAAGGCAGGTATTACTTGGAAATGTGTGTATATCTCTGTCACACTCTTCAAGGAACTGATTGACTTTGGAGTTCACACCAGGCCTCAGGGCAAGCCTCATCAAAATGTTCTGTAGTATTGACAATAGTGTGTGCCTTGCACAGTATTGAGGCCAAACTAACTTTATTCTCCTTAAAGAAACTGTGGACATTTCATTTTAAATTTCAGGAGCGTCTTCTACTTTCTTTACTGCCTGCTCACATTGCCATGGAAATGAAAGCAGAGATCATTCAGAGGTTACAAGGTCCAAAGGCAGGCCAGCTGGAGAACACCAACAACTTCCACAATTTGTATGTCAAAAGGCACACCAATGTAAGGTATTGTACTGTAATAAAATATATCAACAGCGTTCACAAAAAAAAATTGAAAAAAAGTGTTAAGGGAGCAACTAAGAAAATAATTTTTTTAATGTGCTTTTCAGCAACTTAATATGTAGCATCCCTTAATTTGATCAAATGCTGACAATGCTAACATTCCAGAAGAGCCACAAAGGTCGTAATACAAAGGAATTGTTGAGAGAAAGCCACACAATAGGCTTTTTTTCATAATGTCTTCATTTTTCAGGTTGAAATACCAAATCCTGCTTCCGTGTATATTAGTCAAAATTCTAATTCGTGTTGGTGGTATGATTCTGACTTTGCAATTTTCTTAACTGGAACAATTTCTCAGGGTTTATATCATGTAAACAGAGGCAGGTGTATCATATATGTATTTTACACAGTACTTGAGATAAAATATTCTGCTGACAGATCTAATTATTTACTAATTAAAAATTTCTAGTAGCTGGAAAAATAGATCACCTTTTATTTCAAACATTCTTTCTTCTTTACAAGTTTTTTTTTTTACCTTTTTTGGGGGTTTGTTTTTTTTTGATTGGACAAATTAGTTTGAATGATATTTTTAAAATCTGTTTTATTAAAAATATTGCAGGACTTTTGAGGAAACTCATGTTCTCTTGTGAGCACAAATACTATTATATTGCCATTATTATATTGCTGATTTGTGACTTGGAAAAATATTTCTATTTTTTTAATACCATAACAAATAGAGGTATAGAATGTTTATAAATACCTATAAATATAGGTATGCCTACAAGGGTTATACCTGAGAAGTTAATACCTATAAATATAGGTATATATTACCTGTAAACACAACACCTATAAATATAGGTATATATTACCTATAAACACAACACCTATAAAGATAAATATAGGTATATATTACCTATAAACACAACACCTATAAAGATAAATACAGGTTTCCCTATAAATGTAGTTATATTTATTGCTCTATATTTAGCAGTGGCTGTTTTGACATACCCCTGTGAAATCCAGAATGCTTACTTTCAGGTTTTGCTGTTGATTGATGGATCTGAGTCATGCAGAAGGAAGCTGTGACCAAGATTCTGTTCATTTCTGTTGCAGCATCTTGTACGCTGATATCGTGGGATTCACTCGCCTGGCCAGTGACTGCTCGCCCGGGGAGCTGGTGCACATGTTAAATGAGCTCTTTGGCAAGTTTGATCAGATTGCAAAGGTGGGTTGCTATGGGCTGCTACTATTAGTTTGAATAAGGCAGTCACCTTTAAAATATTTTTTTCTTCTTGGGGACTTTGTGCAGCATTTCTGAGACTTTGGCAGGAAGATTGGATTTGAAATGTGTGAAGAAAAAGATCTGGTTCTGGTCTGAGTGCAACAGTGCATTTCTGCCAGTGTGACAGCCTGTGAAACCCAAGATAGCTCTTTAATAGGACCAATAGAGACAGCTCATGGACTCCAATAAAGCTTAATGGCAGATGAACAGTTCTTTAAATAGATTTTTGCAATAACAAGGATTAAGAAACTCAAGATAGAAAAGTGTTAGTCAGTGTTCTGATCTCAGGAAAAGCATTTATGAGACTGAAGGAGAAGAGAGACAATAATGATCAAACCAATTTTAATTACTGACCACAGCCTCTTGATTACTCAAGAAAAGAATCAAATACAATCAGAAATTTTTCTTCTGCTTATTTAGGTGTCATTTTTATAAAAATTAAACCAAACTTCATGTGTGAAGGTGAAATCAGACCTCAGAACAGATAAAAGTTTTTTGTGTTTTTATTAGTTCAAAAACTATTGTCCAATATTGGTTTTTAAAAAATAAAAATCTTTACATGGGCTAAAAGTATAAAATATAGAAATACTATTATGATTGATAGCTTCTGGAAGTATTCCATAGTACATTTTCAGAGATGTAAATGTGGAAAACTACGTCTTTTGATTTCATATTGCAAACAAAAAGGCTTTATTTAGATTGAGAACATGATAGTTTTGCTCAGTTCTTTATTCTCAGGTGTGAACAATGCTGCATATATATGTTTTGCAGTGAAATTACTTCCTGCTTTTGCCCATAAGGGCCATAACTGGCAGAGGGATCATCCATACAAAACTCTTTTAGCATTTCTGTTGTAACAAGCCCTTCTCTACCGAAACAAGCTTAAGTAGAATGATTTTGCTAATATCATTTAAGTCAGTCTTTGTAACAACAACCCATCAGTTATGTATTTTAAGTTGAAAGTGACCATCTCACCTTGCTTTTTTCCTCCAGGAAAATGAATGTATGAGAATTAAAATCTTAGGTGACTGCTATTATTGTGTTTCTGGACTACCTATATCTCTTCAAAATCATGCCAAGAATTGTGTGAAAATGGGACTGGACATGTGTGAAGCCATTAAGTAAGTACCAAACTTTAAAAAAACCCCTTAAAGCCCAGTTTCCTTTCACTAAAATTATAGTATATCTATCTGGGTGAGCTACACTTGGCAAAAATATGTATCATGTGAAGGTCTGGATATTTGGGAGTCCTCTGTGTGATTTGTTTTCTCTAACCAGCTGGACTTTGATTTTAAAACTTGGTATGCTCTTCTGTAAGTGTAAGTTCCAATTTTTATGGTTTGTCTTGGTCACATTAACCACTGTCCGTGTAGCAAAGTAAGGAACTGGCCCATCCTTGTGAGGTATAATTGTGGTGTGCACCTCATCATGAGATGAATAGTCATGTTGAACTGTGTTAATCTTAATGATTAATGAAGTAGCCATATAAATTATTCCTCTAATCCTTAAATGCTACCCTCATTATGTGTGTAATTGTAGTCACAAGAGGGTTTTGGCTTTTAGTTATCTGGTCTTCTAATTCAATCCAGGGTAATTACTGTATGGGCAGGTTGATTAAGGCAAATTTGGTTCTTTTCCCTTTTATATGTTCATGGAAAAGGTGTACTATTTTTGGAAACTCATATTTAGATCTTCTTGGTTTAGCAATCTTTTGTAAAACTACCTTCAGTACAGGAATCAAATTGTTGCATTCTCTAAAATGTTGTTTCTTCATCCACATATGGTTGTACCTTACATAGTGTCCAAAGAAATCTATTTTTTAAATGGTACTTGGAGTACTTCTCCTTGCCAAGCATTAAAGTCTACAGATTTGGTTGCATTTCAGTTGCTTTCATTGGATGTTTCTCTTTTTCACTTAGATATACTAGAATAGTATCACAATTAAACCATTTGCTTCTCTAGCATACTAGGAGCTAAAGCTACCATCCCTTCTGTAGAGCAGCTGGTAAAAGGGTGTTAGTCCCAAAGTTATGGCCCCCCTTGGGAGAGGCTTGGGTTGGTTGGCTTAAAAATGTTGGGATTTTTTCCCTAGACTTTGAGTGAAAATGAGAGCTTTCTGGTTTACATTTCAAAACATCTGTGTGCTATGTGAGAAATGAGTTAAAAGTATTAGCACAGAGTTTCTGATCAACCTGTTGCTTTGTTACTTAGGAGAAAAAAGTATAGGAAGTTACAGGGTGGTGGAAAAACAACACTAAGCTTGAGCCATAAAGTGCCCTTCACAAAGAACCAAAGTATATCACATATCATAATGCAATGTTTTACTTGAGCTCAGAGAGCAATCTGTCAGTTCCTCACACTTCAGAACTTCCAATTTTCTCTGAAATAAGTTTCTGCTCAAGCTGCTATCGAGTACATTCATTGTTAATGCTGTACGATCAGGTTCTTGGTAAGAGCAGCCTTATAGACTAGAAAATTACATGTTAGTTGTAAAGCATATTCTGATCTGACTTTATTACTGTAGTCAGAAACCACAACGCTCCCATAGACAGATGCCTGATTACCACAGCCTGTTTACAGAAGAAGTGAGGAATCTGTACCCTGTGTTTTCAAATCCTTTCAAAGTGTATGTCAAGTGTCGCAGCCTGCAGGTGAATGAAAATTGCTGATTATTAATCAGCTCCATATTTTGTTGTGTGATTGCTGCATCTTTGTATGGAAGCATCTCCTTCTGTGACACAGACATACTTCTGTGCCCCGTAAAATGAGAAGTAGTAATACTCTTACAATTGGAAGTGTGTCACTCAATATATTTGACTTGGTCTATCTGAAATATCTTTTCTGTCAGTTAGAAATTATTGTTATATTCAATCACTGAGGTGCAAACTGCCCCCTCGGTGTGTAAGCTACTGAAATAGTTTGCTGTTTATATTGGTAGTTCTATATAGAGTTTACCACCTGAATATGGTTTCAGTTCCAGTTCTCTTGGAAACAAAATTGGAGGAATTCTGCCAAATTGCCAGGTGATCTGTACTACAAAGTCTTATTCAGTCTTCTTATCTAATGATGTGTAGCTCCATTGTGAGCCATTCAGCTTCACTGTGCTATGGATTGTTCCCATTTAAACATGGATTGTAGTCCCATTGATTAATTGCTTTGCTTCTCTGCTCTATGTTGGAATAAATCCAATGTTTCTTATAGTCTGCAGCCTGCTTGCCCAGGAGTGGGATGCTCACTTTATCAAGGCATAAATGCCAGTGCTGCCTGTGATGTTGAGAGCTTGCCACTTTAACTGGGTGCTTTAAGGCCAGAACTTATCTATTAAGGCAAAATATGTTCGTGTGTGAATATATGTGTTGTTTCCATTCAGCTCAAACTCTACCCCCTTGTCTGTCTGGTGACTTCCTTATTTTCATATTTCTCAGTCACACATTCTCAAAGACTTCCTTTGATTTGGTAACATGAGACAAATTCCATTTCAGAGGAAAGCGAAAGAAACTGTTGGACATAAGATGGTTATACCATTTTGAATGCTAGATACAAAATAAAAGAATTCTGTTAAGTATGATTTCATTCCTGCAGGTCTGATCTGAAAGGAAACTATGCTGTTAAAGCTGGCAGTTTGCAGGGGACTAAATGCCTAAGGTTCACTCAATGTGTTAAAATGTGTAAGACAGGGCTAGGTGAGTCTTAGATACCTTAGTCCAGAATTATAGATGAATAAAGATCAGGTAAAGCATGTAGATGCTTTCCTAATGACCTGAACTCTTGCTGGTATGGAGTAAAGTTGTTACGATTACCTGAAAGCTAACCATGCCTCTGAAAAATGTAGAATCCTTACAAACTCAAATTTCATGTTGCAATAGGAAAAATAAAGTCTTGATGAGCATTTTGACTGCCCAACCAGGCTGAGCACACAGACTGTGCTGTGCTGAGGGAACACAGAGAGACAGAGGGAGCAGAAAATGAAATAAAGGTGGGAAGTTTCAGATATACTTCTGTAGGTAAGGCAAACGTCCTCTGGGTCTGTGATAGACTACATTCTTGAATGCATTCAGTGCCTGCATTGTCATAGCAATTATTCAAGGAGTACAGGATATAAGAAGTAGTAAACCCTCATTTGGTCCACAGTTACACTGCTAATTTAGTGTTTTCTGTGGTTTCTTTAATTCGTGAGACAGAAGAAAATATTCAGTTGTGGTACAATTCTGCTTGCTCCCCTGCTTAACTCCTGAGAGGTTATTATGAAGCAGAGTTTATTCTGCTTGCTCTGCAGAATATGGAAGGGCAGTCTTTTGACAAGCACTCCTAGAGGATAAATGTTCCACTTCCATTTTGCCCAGTTTTGTAAAATACTTTTTTCCAAAGTGCTAGGCTTTTGTCATATCCCTTGTGCAGAGCAAAGTGGTGTTTGGCATTTGCCAACTGCTTACAAAGATCATTTACAGGCATTTCATTTTCAAGTGTGTCAGCTACACAAGAGCAGTGTAAAATGGCAATGTGAAAAGAAATACCAATAAACACTTGAGAGAGACAGACGGAATTAAAATACTTTCAGTCATGCTCCTGTTGCTTTCCCAGAGAAAAGGCACTTGAGAGCTACCGCTTAAATGTAGGATTTACCATACCAAATTAAGCCTGTTGTGTTCTGTGTTCCCTTTCAAAAAAAAAAAAAAAAATAAGAGAAACCTGCCACCTTAATTCAATAATTCAGAAGGTACAGAGCTGATGAATCTCATCACTGAGATCGAAGATGTTGCTAGAACTATGCACCCAACTCGTATACAGGAGCCATTTGGGTTCCTTAGGCTGTAGTTGTTTCTACCATTAACACCCCGAATTTCTCCAAGTGTATGTGCACGTTCCTTATTCCTGGCTAGGTTTGGGTCCGCATGAATTGGGATTTAAATAAGTACATCCAGTTAAGTTATGGTCTTCCCATTTCTTAGAGCTGTATAAGCCTGTAGATAACTGAAGTAGTTTCATTACTCTTTACATATGGTACCCATATGACATATATCTGGAAATGTTCTGGTTGTTTGACCTCAGTCACCCAGCTGTGATACAGAAGAGCTGCTTCTGCAAAGATAAGTGCCTATCTTATGTGTAGGGCTCTTCTGAGATTTGGATGGGGTGAACAGATACTTTGTCACTGGAAAAAGTCAAAGGTTTAGATGTGGTCTGGACAGTGAGGGTAGCCTTTCAATCACTCTATAATGTTCTAGTGGGTGCAGCATTCACTAAGCATGAGGAAGGCTGTTGAGCCTATGTTCTCCACAGCCTTAATGGCACTGAGCCCATATCCCCTAAGAGTGTACAATCCCCAGCCTGTAGAATATCCTGAGGGGCTTCATCCTTCCTCTCAGATATGACAGATATGAGAAGGTCTCCGACGAAACATTGGGGTCTTTAGATGGAAGGGTGTGTAACCATAGTTCAGACATCCAAAAGCTGCCTGTAGAACAAAAGCATTCCTTAGGTTCTACCATGAGACTAAACATTTCCACTATTCATTGCAGCCCTCCCAAATAATTTCAGATGAACATAAAAGAAGGAACTGCAGACATAGACTTGAGAATGAATATTTCTACAAACTGTTGCAAATACAGATAATAGGAAAGGTAATATATAATCATAGCATTAAAAGAATGGAGGCAATGCTAAAAAGAAGTAAATGTTATTACTGTCGTTATTGCGACTTTCATAGAATCACAGAATGATAGAATGTTTTGGATTGGCATGGGCCTTAAAGACCATCTAGTTCCAACTTCCCTGCTGTGGGCAGGGACACCTCCCACTAGAGCAGGTTGCTCTAAGCCCCATCCAACCTGACTTTGAGCACTTCCAGAGGTGTGCCATCCACATAATTTGACTGGTAAATTAAAAGAAGACAAAGGGCCCATTATGTACATTAACAGAGGCTTCATTCTCGACCGCAGGAAGGTGAGAGATGCGACTGGAGTGGATATTAACATGCGCGTAGGAGTGCACTCCGGGAATGTGCTCTGCGGTGTCATTGGGCTGCAGAAGTGGCAGTATGATGTGTGGTCCCACGATGTTACCCTGGCCAATCACATGGAAGCTGGAGGTGTCCCAGGGTAAGAGGCTTCTCCGTTAACCTTTGGACACACGGACTTTTCAGTCATGGAGAAATGCATAGGCACCATGTCTTAATCCATCAGCCTTCACGGAGATGCCTGAACTCATTCTTAGGTCCTGTCTTGAGGAAAAAAACCCCAAAACTGGGGCACTCAGTATTTCCTGTGATTTAAGGAGCATTTTTTTTGTGGATGGAAACCTTTAGATTTATGCCCATTAGAACTTCTAAAATCTAGATCAGTGGGACTGTAAGTAAAGTGAGCAGCATATGAAAGTTGTATCCAAAAGCAAGTAGAAAATGTTGATCAAGTTCAAATTATGCTTTTGATCAGTATTTGTGACTTTGTCATTCTTTTAAAATATAATTTCAGCCGTGTTCACATCACTTCAGTCACCTTGGCACATTTGAATGGAGCTTACAAAGTGGAAGATGGGGATGGAGATGTGAGGGACCCATATCTGAAAGAGCATAATGTTAAGACTTACTTTGTAATCAATCCTAAGGTTAGTAGTACTTTTATTTTACGGCCAGTCATACTTGTTTTTGAGCAGGACCACTAATCTCTTTATTGAATAATTCACTACAATAAGATTGATCAGAGCTATTACTGATGCCTACAAATATATAATGTTTGCAGTGCAAATGTTTCCTGCTCTTCAGAAATAAGTCTCTGATATTTCCCAGCAATATCATCAAGAATTGTGGGTTCTTAGCACCTCTCCATTTATAAGTCTCTAATCATGGAGATCTGTGGTTCCAGATGATGCACTGCTTCATCAAAAAGTCATGAACACAAAGGCTGATATCACCTTTTGTCCTCTGTCAACCAGGGAGAGAAGCGAAGCCCTCAGCACCACATTCGGCCTCGGCATACTCTTGATGGAGCCAAAATGAGAGCTTCTGTCCGCATGACCCGGTACCTGGAATCCTGGGGAGCAGCCAAGCCATTTGCACACTTGCATCACAGGGACAGCATGACCACTGAAAACGGCAAGATAAGCACAACAGTAGGGGCCTACTTATGTCATTTTGTACAATAGAGCAATATTTGAAAGGAAAAAGCTGCTCACTCCTAAATACCTGGTTATTTCTGGTAGAAGAAGATACGTGTTGTTGTACAGGGCATAAACCCAGTGAAGTTACTGGAAGCTTTTGCATTGGAATGTGAGTTTTGGATTAGGTTCTAAGAAGCCATGTCTTCCTGTTAAGTGCATCTCTGAATTATAAGGAGTCCAGCATACTTCCTAAAATACATAGTTTGATCCTGTGAGCTCAGCCCCCCCCCCCAGTCACAGCATGTACAATGGCTGCTCTTCATCTTGTGGAAAGATATTTTGAACATAAAGCCAGAATGCAACACCTTTAGGAAGGAAATCCTTTAATACAGAGAAATTCGTTGAGATTTATTGACTGTTTAGCTACATTCTCCATTTGGAACATGGCCAAACCCGGAGGGAAGGCTCTGAAGTTAGAATAATCCCTGTGGTACTTGGAGTGGACTTTATTCAGAGTACTCCAGGAACCAAATCCCTACTCACTCTAACATCTACCTTTTGAAGGTGCACCTACAAGTCATTAGCTGTGGTTGAAGGCCTGATTTTAAGAATCCTATAGTGCAATGTTGCATCCTTTACACTGAACAGATTTCTTTTTAATTTTACTAACACTGTTTTACTGCTGTCAGTAAGATGCTGTCAATCTACAGCTTGTACATTGCATTATCTTCTGCTTCTAAAAGGTGAATGCATGGAGGTAAATTCTGGTAGAACATTGGCATTCAGTTTTGTTCCTGTATAGGTGAGACATATTCTTGTTCAATAAATATAGTGCATCAGAATGTGGATTGTGACAGGTTGTTATAGGAAGTACCCAGTCATCACTATTAATCACAGAATAAATGTGGCTGTGATGGCTGCCATTGCTATTAATTAGAAAATAATGACCACTGACCGTATTTGGCCACTCAGGTCTCTTTTTTTCAAAAACACTTAAGACTGGTTTTTGCTGAAGCTGGCAAGAGTTTGGGCTACATCCAAACCATGGTGGCATTGAAGTATTTGTGGTAAAGCAAAACACTCTTGGATTCATATTGTTGTATTACTTTAGCCTGTGTTCATACTGATAGATGGGTTTTATTCCAGGTCACTCCATCTCCCACTTTTGCCTGGATTTTTCTTTTAGACAGATTTAATTGAATGCTAAAAGTATTTACAGTGGAAACTTTTCTCCTTACTTGACCCTGTTTTCAACACTATTTTAAAAGCAACTTAATATTATTAAAGTCTATTGTAATTAATAGGGGGGTTTTTTTTGTTTGTTTGTTTGTTTGTTTTTTAGGATGTTCCTATGGGGCAATATCATTTTCAGCGTTGCAGAGAGAGGTAAATCAATCTTAAAAAATTAGTTATTCATCTAAAGTCCATAAAAATAAATACATATTGGTGTGCTTTCAAATAGTGAGGGCCATTTGTCATGCAGACTTTTTTTATGTAAGTGCTGATACCTCTTACATAAAGAAGGGCTATGGAAACAGATTTGGCAGACGTTACTTATGAATTGCAAATTCACTTCAGGATAACAAATAGCTTTATTCTGAATTGGTATGTTGGTGACCTACTACAAACCAGGTACTCTACCAGTGGGAAGAAAATTATATACAGGAAAATTGGGAGGAAGCCCAGAGAGGAGTAAGAAAAGTGAAGATGGAAAGGGCTGTTAATAATTTTTCTTACAACAGATAATAATATGTACTAAAAGAGACATTTTATATATTTGTTTAATTGCTTTGTATTTGTGTTGTGGTTTATTATTTTAAAGTCTTTAATGTGTTTGCAGTAGTAGACGTTCAAAAGGTATTTTGTGGTCTTTTATAGTGCTCCAGCTACACAAAATGTTTACAAGATCACAGTAGCTTTAAGTTTTCATGCTCCTGCTTGGTACCTCCATGACTAGGGCCAGATGGTGATATCATAAATACTGTAAAGTCATTTGAATGAACCTTTTGAAGATTTGTATTTTTATTGTCTCTGGTTACTATGCAATTACTAAAATATTGCTAAGTTCCAGAAGATTAACAAGTTTTGACTGAACATGCATGATATTATAAAAAGAGTCTAATTCTAAAACTGCACATTTACATTTGGACAGTATGTCCAAAGAATTTCTGTCAGGCAGTGAAAGATCATTGGACTGTGGCATTTGGAAATAATGCAGTTCTTGAAGATTCTGAAGTGGTCTTGCTTTTGTGTTTCTAAACTCCACTCCAGAATAGATTCAGAAGGTACAAAAAATGTGTCTTGATTATGGAAGGAATTTTTTCCATTACTGACATCTAATGTCTGTAGTGAGACAGACATGTAACTAGGATTCTAGATAAGCTAGTTAATCATTCTCACAGGAGAGAGCTGAAATGATCATAAGCACTTTGAAAATCAGTATTTTATTAGAATATGAAAATGTAGGCTTCTGTTTGTGAAAGTCTTAGCTCTTATGCATTACACGACAGTCTTATGTTGTTAAGGATTTGCCAAGAGCATTAACTGTGGTTGGACAATGTCTTCTCATCTGCCTAGGTATTTCTCCTAGATTGTTTCTGTGATTGATTTCTATGAAAAATGAGTTATAAGCACCTTCTTGCCTAAATTCAATAGGATTGAATAGGCATGAAATCAGTTGAGGTTTTTAAAGTTCCTGTAAGTACACTAATACAATTTCTGTATTAATTTGAAACCTGCAACAGGTTATCAGTTTTGGGGAAATAACCCAAAAACTTGATGTTGAGGAAAATCCATGTTACCTTTGACAGGGTTCAATTTGTAGGTTAAGAATATTTTGGTGAGCAAAGAATCAATTTTCAGATCTGACTGATGACTTCTTAGAAAACACTGGTTTTAAGTTAACACTGGATTTAAGTTTTCAAGTATAAACATCATCTGTCATTATCTGAGATATGTCATTTTCAAGGAAAGGACAACTACGGAAAGGACTGATAATGTTTGCAGCAATTTATGTTAGCAAAGATAAACCTGTTCTGATTATCCTCTGTTGGGTTCATGCTGAGTCCAGTCAAAAGTAAAGAAACTTTTTATTGCAGATGAGTTACAAGGCTTATAAATAGAGAAACACGATGTATGCCTGAAACTAATTTCAGAGAGTGCTCAGTTTTCTTATCAAAAATAAGAAAGTATTTCCAAGAAAAGAAGAGTTAGCAGGATTTTGGTAGACAATACCTATTATGCCTCAGTGCACTAATACATTATGCTCATCATACAATTTTGACAAGGTTTTAAAAAATAACTGCAAGAAACAAGAATGCTTTATGAATTTGAGCATATTCCCATTCTTTTTCATGAATTCATAACACTGTGGAAGACTTCGCTTAGACCAGAATTTCTTGAGCTCTCCTGGCTTTTTATGAAATATTTTCTTGTGTTTTATTTAAGTGCTCCCTGAGAGCTAAGCTCTAGATTTGTGAGAGTGTATGTGTTTGTGTGTGAGACTGTAGCTTATGATGGTTTTTAAGAGCTTATTACGAGGGTCATTGTGCCTGATGCCCATAGTTGCTATTAAAGTATAAATGTTAAAAAATTGTGATAAACTCACAAGTTTATGATAGCTTTTGTTTTTCAAGTAACTTCCCACGTTTTTCTTTCAGAACAAAGTCCCAGAAAAGAAGGTTTGAGGAGGAACTGAATGAGAGGATGATCCAAGCCATTGATGGAATCAATGCCCAAAAGTATGGCTTTATCCTCTATCCTTCGTTGTCTCTGTCTGTTGCAACTTTGACATAAATCTGCGACAGAGGGCATTGTTTAGTATTTTTTGCTGCCACATGCACAAGAAGTCTGAAAACAGTAAAGGTGTCACTAATACTGGCATAGGAAGCCCTGCACATTTTGAAGATAGGCTGTAAAGTAACATTTTCTACTGTGTAAGACAGTGCCTGTGAATCATGGTGTGACAGAGGTATTGACTTGACTTGATCTTCCTGGCAAAGGGAGTTTGCTCTGTAACCATTTGTGTCTGTAGCACTACATGGCTGTAGCCCTACAGATTTACCTTACCTGAGGGCAGAGAAGTTATAACTGCCTTGGCATGATCGGAATTATGTGAAAATTGATGCTTCCCAACAGAAACAATTCCTCAGAATTAGAAACTTTCCCTAAAACCATAGTTTAATGTCTCTCGATTAGTTGGTTGATTTCTTAGAGAAGGCTTATCTTGATGGCATGTTGGAATTGCTGGGCAAGACAATCTGCCCTTTATTTCTTTTTCTGTGTCCTAGGAAGAGCTGGAGGCAGTATGATGTTTTCTGTTTCCTGGTGAATAGATAAGGCTGAGAAAGAAATCAATACCAGTCCAAAATAAGTGTTCAAGCTTCTTATATTTCTCTGACGAAACAAGGGAACTGCCCTTCAAAAATGTGGACAATAATCGTGATTATTGCAGCCCCGCTGCTTCTGTTACTCAGAATCCTAATTAGCTGAGTATTACACCTAATTATCTTCATATCTCACATCTTGGTGGTTTTCATCTTTTAGTCCCATTAAATGGTACCTGGATTTAGGAAAATGTTTTTCAATAAATTTAGAAAAGTGTTGATAGTTACAGGTCATAGAAAGAATACAGTGAAATAGGGTAGGTCGTGTGGTAGGCAAAGCCTTTTGATTATACTAGACTTGCCTAAAACAGCTATATAAAGTTTGTCAGTTTTTATGTGTCTTTAGGTACACTTGCTCTGGTAAATGGATTTTAAAAACGATGTTTTGATGTCAAAAGTAAAACATCAGTATAAATGCATTAAAATACTGGTGTGACCATACTGTATGTTGTTTTATCTCACAGAAACCCTGTCTTATCTAATTATTACAGAAAATTCAGAGAAACTTGGGGATAAAAGAGGTTTTTGAAAATGCTTCAGTGCATTTTGTGAATTACATGGTAAATTGCAGAAAGATAAGAAATGATCTTATATATCAGAAAGGCCGAATGTCACCTGCCAAAACTAGATTCTCTACCTAGCTCTGTATTGATTTGCTGAATGAATCTCTTAAAAGCTATGATTCAATTGATTAGTACTCAGGAATAAATTGTCAAAAGTGCTGATTCCTCAAACATCAAGGTAATGCAATAATATTTTAACTCCATGAAGGCTAAACATACAGAACAATTAAATAAAATATTTCCTATATTGAGGACAAAAAACTAATCACATTTTTGTTTTCTTTGTTATTGTGCATATTTTGTGCCTCAATTTTTCATCTGTAAAATGAAAAGAACATTATCAGCTAGAGCAAGTGAGTGGTTGTGAAACTAAACCTTTTGCTTTTGTGAATCAAGGCGCAAACTTTTAAGAAAATCTATGAGAAAAGTGGCATTTCTAAATGTTTTTAAGTGCAAAGTTTGGGTTGTATGGCAAATAGGTCTATGACTGAATGAAGTAAAGTTAGAAAGCATTGCGAGAGTGGGTGAGGAACAAAGAGCCTCTGTGCCTTAGCCAGCAGGGTGTACCATCACACTTTCCTCATGTGTTTCTTTTCCCTGTATCTTGAACCAAGCATTCCTGGCTCAAAGGGCCCGTCCTGCACAGTCTGGGGATGAGCAGCCCTAGCTATGCCATCCCATGCCTTGGTGGTTAGGGAACTCCTGTAGGGCATGAGATGGAGGGATGGTGATCTGCTAGCTAAATATATACCTACAGAGGGGGCTAAAGTAAAGCCAGTTGGTTTTTTGGTGAGTAGGTTGCTGTGTTAAAAGGACACACTCCCTTTGCTCTTTTTTCCTTTAAGTCCCGGTGGCTGCTCTGTTCTGTGCATAATTCTTTGCTGTACACTGGCAAGCAGTACAAGCCCTATGAAACCACACACCTCTGTGGATAGAGGCAGAATTCAGATGTCTGTCTGCGTTTTTCCTGGAATTGCAAAAGAATTTAATCCAAACTTTGGTACCCAGCTTCCCAGGAGACATGTCCTCAGTTACTCGCAAATACTTTGGCAGTTCTCAGACTCATCATGGGGTGAGGCTGAAAGCAGAATTTTTTAGCCCTTATGTCTCTGCCAAAGATATGTGACTTTGGGCTCCCTCTTCTGTACTCAGTCTCCACTTCCATTTGTTTGTGTTGTACTCTTTCCCTCATCTCAGACCTTTCAGCACCTGCTACCTAAAACCAGTATAGTTTTTTTCTGAGCTTTAAAGAAGAACTAACAGCTTCTGAAAACGTGAGCTTGTAATGTGGAGTATGAGGCAGCACGTGCTCTAAATGGCACTAATGACTTCACATGCAATCAAGTGTGTAACCAAATTAGGCCCTTGGGAGTAGATCTGCAGACATAACTTTTTAGCAGTATGCTGATGGTAATTAAATCAATCCACCTGTCAGATACCATAAGAAAAAACAGGAAATTAGTTACCTATTTGGGGAAGAGGGTTACTTCTTGTTTAATTTTCGTAACTAAATGGAAAAAGACTTGCATTTTCTTTTTCACAGTTTACCAAAAATGTTCTGCAAACTGAATGTTTTCTTCAGTAGATTACAGCTCAACCCAAACAAAATTGTGCTTTATGTACACCAGCCTTCCACTTCCCTTTCTCCTCAGAATCCTAACAATGATCAGACATAGATGGGAACCATTGCAGAGCAAATTGGGAAATATATTTTTGAATTAAGCATTCTGAGAACTGACTGTGTTTACAGACCCTTTTTTTAATGAAACTGATTGCACAGGAAGAGGGACAGTCTCCCAGGCAAGAAAACAATATTTTTGATTTCACAAATTAAAGCTAATAGCTTATACTCCACTCTGTCCACTCTTGTTCTCCAGGACTTTAATTTAAGATATGTTCCACTGTGGTTCACTGCGGCTACTCATTTGCGTTACAGACTGTCAGTTGAGACATTCCCTTTTATTTAGAAGGCATTAGCTACACTACTAGTTTAAAGCTCAATTTAAAGTTATTGCTGGAAATGTTGGAAAAATATCTCAGGCCTAGCTACTATTGTTCAAGCTCAAATACTGCACATCCATGGAACTAGTCTGCTTAATTAATTTTTTGTTTTCAAATTGGCGTTGTGCCCTTGAGGTACAAGCAGCCAAACCCTCTTGACATTTAAATATTCTATATCTTTTCGAGTGTCCATTAAACTAAATGTAGACTTTCATATTAGATCATCTCATTTTGTAAAAGTTATGTCAAGCTTTTGTCAAGATTCACTTAGTTTAAAATAGATTTGTCATTTCAGTGCAAGTATTTATGCTATTTCTCATGTTATAGCAGGGAAGAAGGTTTTATAATCAGCAAAAAGATAGAAATCTACCTCTATAGTACAGGGCTGTGGCCAAGAGACCCATACAGTTCAAAGACAAAATCCCTCCTCTGCTTTTAAACATGTTTGTTATATTTTTGTTTTCAATAGGAGTTTGTGAAGTGTAACTTACCTACCTACCACTCCTTCATATTGCAACAGTGCCCTTCCTAAAGGTTCTTGTGAAGAACTGTTTTTGTTTCAGGTTCTCTTCTGTCCAGTGGATATACTACAGTATACTGCAGTATATTTTGGACATGAGTGGAATATCACTGTTAGATTTACATCGTATAAATCTCTCCCTTGATTCTCCTTAGGAATGATCAACAGAAAAACAATTGTTCATCTGAGCTTTTTTTTCATGTGTACTTTAGCAGTAAGAGTCAAAAAGGAGAGGGGATTTGTAGTCTCCACTTTTGCCATCAGTGAAATTCACCATATACACTGCAATACACATGAACTTGCTTTATTCCAACTGATTTTCTTATTTTGCTGCATTTCAGTAATATAAAAAGACAGGACTACTTTATTCCTATGTCAGTGATAATGTTCCTTCTCTCTTCTAGGCAGTGGCTTAAATCTGAAGACATTCAAAGGATATCACTTCTTTTCTATAATAAGACTCTGGAAAAAGAAGTAAGTTATTTTCAGTAAGTTCAATAAGTCAGGCTTTTGCATTGTTTTAAGGCCCTGTGGACCCTGAGAGTATTTCTACATACTGACACAGCTTCAGCAGGAAGACTGTGCAGTTGCCTCTTTCTGCTTTCTCACGAGCATAGGGCAGCTGATGGCTGAATAGCTATGCTGTCCTTCAGGGAAGTAAGAGGAAGGCTGGACCACAACTGGCTGAATAAATTAGTGACTTTATACACTGAGAAGGGGCTAGAGGAAGTATTACCGTATTGTGCTCACACTGTCCAACAAGTTTCCTCTGTGTCCCATGTGGTGGTCAAATACATATTTAATTATTTTTGTACGTATCTTTCAGTTCAAGGCAGCTGAAATTATTTTCAGGTTCTTTCAAGCTCAGCAGAATAGTTGTTATGGCCAGCTGACAGAGGCATGTGTTGCTTGGCAATGCATTAGGGTGGAAAAGGTTTCAAGGCTCCTTGAGCCTGTTTTAAAGACTTCATAAGAGAGAAGAAGCAAGACCTGGTGTGGTTTCATCCTTAGTGTTTGGGGGTTCACAGACTGGATCAAAGCTGTGCCTGGCAGCACATTAAGATTTTAATGTGGGTGTTACTAACCAATGAAATCTGAAAGAGAACTTGAGAAAAAAACATCATATGTGTACTTTGGAAAATGACTTGGGAGAAAATTTGGGAGCTAAGTTATTTGGCTGAGTCAATGCCCCCAGTAGAAGTCTAATATCTTGATGTAGAATGCTGTGGAACAGCAAATAGCTAATTGTTATTTTTGGATCCAGCTTTTTAATATCTTTCTTCACCACCTTTTAATGACTCACCAGTCCAGTCTTGACTTTAAAGAACTTAGTAAGAAGTCTGCTTTTGATTTAAACAGAAGCTTTTCTGGCCCTGAGGGACCTGAAAGGACAGAAAGATAATAAAGCAAAATAATTGTTTAACCTAAGGAGTGAGTTGCCTGCCTTCATTAGGAAATGTCTGGAGAAGAGTGAAAGACTAAAACAAATTTAAAAGTTGACTGGAATTGTGCGAAATTTTAATAGCAGCTCAAGATCCAAAATTGTTGAACAGGACCACAAACATATTTGACAGGTGGAAGAGCAGAATTTCCTGCAAAAGTACCCATCAGGCAAAGATATATTTGTGCCTTGTAATTTAGTTAGATAAGTGATAAGAATTGCTTTTAATTTGTCATACAATTCAAAAGTGAAGAAAGCTGTTGTGTTGCCAAAGTGAGTTCCTACATATTCATGTAAAGCTTGGTGCACTGGTTTCATAGGCAGAACTTGGCATTAAGCACAGAGACAGAGCTCTGTGCTTGCAGTTGGAAGGCACAGCTCATGCACTTTCCATTTTCTGAAGTTTGCATCTCAAGCACTTTGTGAATAATCTTTGGTATGGTTTTTTTTTAGTAATTAAATCTTGAACTTTTATCCTTAAAAAAAAAAGCCAAACTAGGATAGGGTAAGTAACTTTAATAGCTATTTAGATCATTTCCCTTTGAGTGCTTAATTGGTTTCAACCTAGATATATCTATCTCAAATAGCAGAGCAACTCTGATAAATATTTCATTGCTTAATTCTCGTGTCTGTAGACAGACTAATTACAGATAAATAGATTTTTCTAATGACAAAACAGATCAAATTAACTCTCTCCTAAGAATATCAAGTGTTTAATAGTAACAGTGGACATATGAGGCCTTTTAACAAAGGCATAAAATATTTTAACTGAAATAATAATATAGGTTCAGTAAATATCAGTGAGGTTGTGAGCTATGCTCTGTAGCACAGCTTACACTTTTCTACTTCTTGTGCTTAGAATTTTCCTGTCTAAATTAATGTTACGTTTTTTTCATAACTGTTTCAGCCCATTCAGTATTTATCAATAATTGAAAATCAGTTTGAGGAATTCATCACAAAGAATTCTGGAATCTGTGAAGAATGGTTGGACATTCCTAAAAATATTTTAACATATGCTTTCACTTTTTTTTTTTTTTGGTGGAGTTTCTTTTTTTGGGGGGAGGAGGATTTTTTTGTTAATTAAACATTTTATGATGAATTTGGGATAGTCTGCTCAGCGGGCGAACAAGGCAAAACCATTTGACGTGGCTGTTCTTCAATAAGCAAAAGGATTAATACCATGTCTGATAATCCCTAGCCCTATGTGAGTGGCTGTGAAGTCACTGAAGAACAGGAAATTTACTGTTGCTAAAAACTGCCTATACATATGTGCATCTTTAAGCTGAAAATTCAGTTGGGTGATATTTCATCTGCTTTGGCAATTGTGTTTTTAATGTTTGCTTTTATTTTCTTCCAGTATCGAGCAACTACTCTGCCTGCATTCAAGTATTATGTAACTTGTGCCTGTCTCATATTCTTCTGCATTTTTGTTGTACAGATTCTGGTATTGCCAAAGTAAGTGCTATTTAATGTGTATTTATTCGTGTGTATATTTGCTCATTAGTGCAAAAAAAAAAAAAGAAATATAAGTAAAAAATTTTTGGAGTTGTTAGTTTACAGATGTCAATTCACAGAAATTAAATTGAACAGAAAAGACTGGGGATTTCAGCCAATTTTTAAAGTTAGGCTTGTTTCTAGTTTTAAACACTGTCAATGGTGTTATGCCAAACATTAGTATAAATTCTTCATTCCTTTTAGTTTTTATCTTTGCATTTAAAAATAAGTGTGCAAGTTGGACATTGGAGTGGGACAAAATGGCTCGCAGAGTTGGAACTGTGATAAATAAATGTATTTAACCTATCACTATGTTAAATCTATCACTATCATACTGCTATACTAAGCATCAAAGGAGAGCATTAATAATCATAAAGTTTATATTTATAAAATTAATTTTAGAATATTAAAAGCCATTTCCTGAATAATTCTTTTTACCAGAATTTATCTATTACTTATATTTCTGTGTATTCTAGAAAGGCTGAAAAGTGGAAGACTGTTCCAACAAAGGATGTTTTATTAGACTTCGTAAAATTAAATTTTGCTGTTGATTGTTTACACAGTGGAAAGTTGGGATTTGTTTTATGGCAATTGTTTCTAAAGCCAACACTTCATATTCCCTGTCATACAGATTTTCTTAACTCACACTCCTTTCTCCTGTAGAGTACTTTCAGGATTATTATTCGTAACCACAGTTGAGTGACTGGTCTTGTTCTGTAGTATTTACTCACATTTTAATTCAAAGCCAGAAGGAACTGTTAGGACATTATAAATTGACTTTTCATACTGCAGACTTATAACATGTATAAAGTTTTATGGACTTCCATTCAGATGTTACAGCAGCAGTTTCCCAGCTAATTTCTAAAATGGAGACACAAACCAAGGTACACTCTCCCCAGCATTCAGCAATATCCTGCACATGATTGAGTCTGACTTCAGGCATTATTAAAAATATGAAATTAAGACACATGGAAGATTTTATTTTACAAGCTCATACTGTATTTTGATAAGTAAAGGAATTAATTCAGGGAAATTCATGTTTTGCCACATCCCAAAAGTCAAAAGTGGATCTAGCTACTCCTGGCCAGCAGTATGATTTTTGAATCTGTTTTTTGGTTTTGATTTCAGTCATGAAAATTAACCTAGATTTATCATTTATCTTACAT
This sequence comes from Gymnorhina tibicen, assembly GCA_013399875.1. NCBI lineage: Eukaryota > Metazoa > Chordata > Aves > Passeriformes > Artamidae > Gymnorhina > Gymnorhina tibicen. The sequence goes on along the minus strand of VXAZ01009807.1, from coordinate 184,162 downwards.
GTAGTCAGATGCTCATTTTGTTCTATCCTTACTATGTCACTTAAACCAATTGTTTAGCTCATTAAAATATATCAGAATATCAGTGAAGTCTAGGGAGCTGTATTCAGCGAAGGAAAATGTCCTCCAACTTGCTGGTATTTCTGGTATTTCTAACATCAGAGCAAAAGACACTGATAAATGCTTTATCATTTTCATTACCAAAATGTTAAGTGTCTTATGATCCTTTTACAGGGCTGCATATTAAATTGTAAAAGCAAAAGTGTAAAATCAGGTATTACCTACATGAGTGTTATTCAGCTTCAAGTGGTCTGTGGATTATTTTAATAGATGCAAAAATGGAAGACAGAAAGACAAGGTATTATACAGGTACCTGCATCTTTTCTGGAAAACTGGGAGCACTGCAAATTAAAAAAACAGCAACAGCAACAGCAACAACAATAAAAAAGCTGAAAAATAACCAGTGTATGTAGTCATCACAAATGTAACTTACATCAAACATACTCCAATGCTGCAAATGCTATTTCCTAGTAAAATTCTATCTACCCTTTTTGTTTTCTTCCAGAAGTTCTACAGGATTTTAAAATGGTGATCTAATGAAGACAGGGAGATGAACTAAATCTGTCACTGGCTTTTATTGATTCACTATTCCATTAATCTCGTTTTGCAGTAGTGTAATATCATTGATTTCTGTGCAGGCACACAGCCTGCTACTTAAAAGGAGATTTGGAGATATTTGATGATGAATAACATCCAGCAGGTTGAAAGTCCTAAGTAATATCTTCAAGATCATAAGACATTTTTTTCAAGGCTGAAATAATTTACTAATGTTTTAATTTTCTTGGGGTCAGTAAGGTGATGTGGTGTTTTAATAATAAGCTTTACACAAAGTGGTAATTATAAATTTAATCAAGAAAACAATATCTTGGGGTGAAATGTATGATGAGCAGTACGTCTTCATTGACATTAAAATGAAAGCAAATCTTTATCATTACATTTCCTTGGAACAGGCCTGCAGTGGCTCTCTAGAATTCTTCATTTACCAAGTGAGAGAAAGATCTCTAGTAATTCACTACACTATTTAAGCAAACAGAACTGGTACTAAAGTGGAATTGGTAGTGTTGATTCTTTGAAATGCAAACTGGCGAACTGATGAAAGTGTATTTCTACTGGACAGGAGATACTTGTAGTATTCAAGTAAGGGATTTACTAGGGGCTACATTTAAGATTCTTCCCAAGTCTTCACTCTCTAAGGCTTTTGTGTTCATGAAACCTGTCCTGAGTCATGCCAAACAAACAGTCATGGTTAGGAGGCCTTACCATAATATTTTCAATCAGGCACAATTGCATTTCTTCATAGGAATGGTAGAAGTTCGTTCAAAAGCAGTTGTGTAAGTTATAAGATGGTATAAATAAAAGAAAACCATCATTACTAGCTATTTTTCTGCTGTATTAAAAAAGAAAAAAAAAACAAACAAAAAAACCCACCCAAAACAAAAAAAACCAACAAACAGCTCAAGCGGAGTCATCAAACTGAACTGACATTGTTTCAACATTGAAACTACCATACACAGTCTCCATAGCTCTTGAATCCTTCTATGGCCCAGTGAAAGCATCAATTGCTTCAAGGAATAAATAGCTACTATTAGGTACCAAAAAAGTCTGAATTCAGTATTGGCTTGCATAATTGTCATTTGCAGTGTCTTCACTGTGATTTTGCACCTCAAGAGAATTTGCTGTCCTATAGTTCAGAACATGAATATCAATTACCTGACAAGCTAAGGAAATCCTCTACATCCCATTAAGGGACATGTGCCATAAGTCACATATTTTCCTAAAAATTACAAAGTTGTAGAAGAAAACACATTCTCTTCTGTATTTTTCAGTATCTTTATCTTCATAAATAAATTTCTGGTTTTCACGTAATTGTTACCAACAAGATATATAAAAATATATTTTTTTCCTATCTCATACCACTGATAAAAAAAAATTGTTCTAAGCAGATATTTCCTCAAGAGACCAGAAAAATGTAAGTTTAGCTAAGAAAATAAATTATTTAGACATGGAATAACCTAAAGCTTGAGAAGTTCTCATATTATTTCCCCACTTTTAAACTGTCGCTGTGTAGGTTATGGTCAAGGATTGTCCTGTCTGGGTTTCTGGTGGGGCACTGTAGCAGAGAGCAGAATGAGGTCATTCCTTGAAGCATAGAAGAGGCAGGTAAAATCTTACCTAGCTTACGCAATTTCAGGTGCTCCTCTGACTAAATATTTTGCCCAAATCTGTCAATGCAATGCATTTGACAACTCTACACAATAAAAGCAAGGTTAGTTTACTTTAAAGACCTGTACTGGTTTTGTAATGTTCCAGTGACAAAAAATAAACCATGTTATGGCTTTCCTATGGTCATTGCCTCAAATGAGACTTATTTATGGTGGCACTTAATTTTTACCATTTTGCTTCTCTTTATAGCATTTTCAGCCCACTTCTTTCCTTCTAGGAGCAGCAAGAAACTACTTTGTCTTAGCCTAACTGAAACAGAAGTCCTCCTGTTCCCAGAAAAGAATAGGGTGTGGGGAGCAAAAATAGTACTTCTGTTTTCCTCTGTTTTCACCACTCAGATCTGGATTCTAAGATACCACTTTCCATTATCCTCTTTGTCCTGTTCACCTTGCTGTGTAATTCTTGAGCCCCCTCAATAACATCATTGATTATGTGAAATAGCTACATAGACCTTTTGTTCTTGACTGTTGCCCAGGAGATTAAGTACTCTTTGCATAAGCTCTCTTTATGCCATGTTAATTTTATTTCCCTTGCTCTCCAGTTTCTCTCACAAACATCTACATTTCTTCTTCTAAAAGGATGCACTCCAAACTTGACTGATAAGGCTATTCTTGTGTTGAGTCATTTTTTAAGGCTCCTTTTTTGTATTGTTCATATCAGAGAAGGAATAGCTATAGTTTGAAATGTAGGAATGGTTCCTTGAATGTCAGTGAGGGACATATATGATTGGAAGTGTTTATGCATATATTAAAAATAAACCTGTTTCTTTTCTAACTGGCTTTCTTTCTAGTTTCCTAATTAGTTTTTTTCTTTTTTTCCTTTTCTTTATCTCTTCTGTTGCTTACAGGATTTTCAATTCCTAAAAGTAGAGACTAGTTTTAATACTCTGATGTACAGGTTACTGTCTCAGTCTCAATGAGAAATTCTTGGAGAACATGTATTCATAAGTAATAATGATCTTCAAATGACTTTTTAAAGAAATATTATTTCATGATTAATGTATGTTGTCAATTGCAAGTTATTTGTTTTTCATCAGCTGTGCATATCAGCCCAAAATCTGATGATTAATACTTAACATATAAGAAGTTCTCTGAATGATTGGTAGGGAAGCTCATCAATTACTCTCCAAAATGCTTTTAATGGCATCAGATTGGTTGGTGATGTTAATACTTTTCTGTTCTTTCCTGAAAATATTTTATACAACTCTGTTGTTAAAACAGAGCAAAATGCTTCCTAGTATTTACAGCATATAATGTCTGATAAAGTAAGATGTTTGCTGATGCTCAAAGGAGTTGAGAGATGGTTTTTCATTCTGTAAAAGCATCAAATCTGGAGTTAAACCTCAAAGCATCTACTCAGGTGAGGGACTTCATCTGCATCTAGTTCCCATGCTTAAACAACTCAGTTGATCCAGAGCTTCTGGTCTTCTCTTGGCATTCATTAAACATAATTTGGTTCCACTGCATCTTTCCCTAGGCAGATGTGCTACGACGTTCTCACATGGTGCATGATGGAGCAATTATGCTCTACTGTGGTATTCCTATAGAGAGATTTCCATGTTTTTTCATTTGGTTAGATGTTGCTATTTTATAACACACAAGAAAAGGATGAACTGGAACAGTAAGTAAGGATGATCAGCATCACAGATATGGCAGGTTCTGCTGCAAGACATTGAAAATAGACATCACTGACCTGTGCTGTTTTCTGCCTTTTAGGGGTGAATGTACACCACCAGCAAGTTTATTTTATATATCTATTAGACTCTTATATTATATAAAATCAGCAACATAAAAGTAAAGCAATAAGGATCTTCTTTAATACAGGCTTCCTAAAATTGAAACAAAACATTGCTGCTGTTTATGTACTCTGTCATTATATGTTGGAAATTATTAGCTTCTCATGGTAATAACTTTGGAAAGTCAGAGGTAATGCCAATTCAAGCATTCCTGAACTGAGAACATGGCAGGGGAAATGCCTGCCATTCTGGATTGGAATTGGTTTTCCATGGTGTTGACCTTTGGAAGCTGTAACTTGCACCTAGTAATTTTTCATATCATCAGTATTATAGATAAAGAAATGTCATGTGACAAATGTGCAACAAAGAAATTAATTCCTCTTTTCCTTTTCTTCTAGAACGTCTATTCTTGGAATTTCATTTGGGGCTGCGTTTCTCTTGCTTTCCTTCATTTTGTTTATCTGTTTCGCTGGACAGCTTTTGGTAGGTATTCAAGGAAATCTAATCCATTAGTTGATGGTTTCTTTGAAATAACGTGTTCTGATTTTGCCAAGTCACTCTGGCTTTGCAGAGTACCAGTTAAAGGAAAAAGGATTTGCATGCTCAGGCTTCTGTAGACATTGTTTTGTCCGTGTTGATTTTCTGTAAAATGTCCTCATTTATCTGAAAAGCAGAAAATCCCAATGCAGTGGTTGTCCGTATCAACACTAATACTCTGTTTCTCAGATGAAGCTGGATCATCTGAGAGGTTTTCATTATTGTTTGATAGATTGCCTTTTCAAAATTTTTTGCTATTGTGCTTACAGGAGGTGACTCATCTTATGAGTGCTTCAATTTGTGGGACTGTGTATTTGTTTAAGTATTGTATAAGACCATTTTCTAAGTTTAAAGAATATTTCACCTTAACAATTTAGTTTGAAATATAAATTGTTATAGTAAATTTCCAGTTTTGGCATTGAGTGGTTCAGGTGTTACTATAATACCTATTAGTGTATGTAATATTATGCTGAATTTGAGAATTTAATTCAATATTTGGGCAAACCTTTCAGCATTTCAGCATGTCCCCCTTTCAGTTAGATCTTTTATGAACAGAGGAAGTAGGTTTTTATAATTTCTCTCTCTTCTCTTGTGAGGCTTGTAATTAACCAGGACACGTTTTTAAGAAAATATAATAATGTACATTTTAGTTATCTTTCCAATAAGTTAGGGATGCTGCCACTGCTCAGGAATTAAACAAATATAATGCAATTATATTCTTAAATATTTTTAGTCATTAGAGTGAGGTCTTAGAGATATTGGTCTTACTAAACAGCAAAAATTAGTTCTCATGTAACGTTATACTTGATTGCTGAAGTATTTTTTATTGACAGTAGATTGAGAGTAAAATGATGTAGCCAGAATACTGCTCTTGAATAAGCAAATTAAAAAACAAATCCTTCAAAGAAAAGCCAGTCTTTTCCTGTAGGAAAAAGAAGTGCTAATGAAATGGTATCAAGAAGTGCTGGCACATACATTCTCCTGGGGCTTTTATTTATCGTGTTACTTAGGAGGAATACAAATACATTTTTCTTCATTTAAAGGGATGGCTAAGCAATACCCCAAGTCAGAGTTGTACAGTTGTGCCACTTGAACAATATCTAACACCTATTATCAATGACTTTTTGCCCATGTCACATAAGTACTGTAAATGGTCTCCCAAAATGGAGACCTATCATTGCATTTCTGATGACTTGCCAGTTGTCATGTTCTAACCTAAATAACTTGAAGAGGAGTTAGTTATGTCCATGTCTTTGTGAGTTCAGCTGCTCTAATGCAGAAGCTATGCTGCTAAGATTTCAGAAAGTTATGACCATAGTTGATGCAGAGTTGCCTTTCCTTCCTGTGCATGGTTCTCAAGGTGATGGGTGAGAAGCAGCTAACAAAAAAGCAGTAGGTTTTTCTTTCCCTTGTTCACTCCCTAAAATTTATTCCTTTGTGTCAAAATCCAAATAATGTTTTGCAGCTTTAACCACAGTGACACCCTATGTCATATTTCGGTAGCATATTTGTTGAACTATCTGATTCATAACTGTAAGCATTTTCTTTGTAGAAGAAAAAGTCTAAAATTTCAAAGAAACTGGTATCAATATCTGAGTTTTCACACAACAGTGACAGTGTTAACAGAAATCAGGCTTTATCATCCTAAGGCTGAATTAGTTTGGGTTTATTTGGGGTTTTTTCACACCTCTTTTTCTGAAGATTTTGGATTCCATTATAGAAGGCATGTAGTAAATGCAGATTTGCTTGTGTGTACATGCACCTGCACACAATTACAGAGTTTAAAATCACCAAATATCTCTCTTCTAAAAATGCACCAAAAAACCCAAGAATTTTTTGTGCCTGTCTGACCCTGACAGATGAAATGTGGTGAGTTAGCTACAGGCCAGACACCACCCAGCTGCTCACTCACTCTGCCTCACTCAGAAAGATGGGGCAGGAAAATAGGATGAGAAAGCTCATGGCTTGAGATAAGGCAGGGAGATCGCTGACCAATTACTTTTACGAAAAAAGCAGACTGAACTTGGGGATAATTGATTTAATTTATTGCCAGTTAGAATAGATTAGTCTAGCAAGAAACAAAACCAAACATTAAAGCCACCCTATTACTCCTCCCTATCCCAAATTCACCTTCACTTCTCTGCTCCAGCGTCCTCTACCTACCATCAGGCAGTACAAGTAGGGCTGGAGAGTGGTTGGTACACAGACATTTCTCTCTGCTGCTCCTTCCTTTCACAATTCCATCCTGCTCAGTTGTAGGGTCTCCACAGGCTGCAGTTCCTTCAGGAACATCACTTGCTCCATCATGTATCCTCCATGGGCTGCAGTGCAGTTATCTGCTCCAGCATGGAGTGCCTGCTCTTCCAGCCTTGGTGTTCCCTCTGCTGTTTCTCGCTTTTTGCTCCCTCCTCCTCTCTCTGCCCAACATTTTGGGCTCTTTCTTGCCCTGGTGTTCCCAAGATGCCCAGACAAGTTCAGGCCCCACTACCAGCCTGAGCACCGGCACCTGGGACATAAACTCGCAGTAGTAGTCAAATATTTACAGGGCTGTTACAAGAGTTGCAGAGTGGGACCTGAAATGCCAGTAAAGACAGCAAAATCTTAAGTTCAGATTAGGACACCTGGCTATCACTGTGTTATGTGGTTATCTTAGTACTTTTGACACTTTGCACTCTCAGTCTTCACCTATAATAAATGGCTGTCGCCACCACAGAATAAGTCACACAAAAACCAACATGGAACAAATTTTCTCTGTATGATTTTAATTTCATTGGCAAAATTTAAAAAAAACCATCCAGACTGTAATGCTAAAATTCCTAGCTCTTATGGAATTTAATTACAATATTGTAAGAAGAGATTTATGCCCAGTATTTCACTCTGAGTTTATGAACTGATTCTACTGTTCAGCAGCACTGCAGCATGGCCCAGCTCAGTCTGGTGTGGAGTGATAATATCAGCCATTAGAGAAGAGTAGGAATTTTTCCATCAAACGATGTGGCAAAGTAGTAGCACAAATAAGGAGGTTACAGACTTCCAGAGCCTGTCTTCGTGGCGTCCTCTCCTGCTGGTCTTGGGCAAACAGGCCGAGGGCAGGGAGAGCTGACAGTTCTCACAGAAACAGTCATTTGCCCATAGGCATTAAGCCTGGCTCAGTCCTAGCTAAAACAGCATACATCCTGAAGTTTGAAAGGAATTTATATCTTTTATGTTCTAATTACTTCTTTGTGCCTATGAATTTTCTTTATATATTTTTTTGGATAGTCACAGTATTCAGAGATACTCATACTCTTAAAGATTATGAGTATTTTTGGTCATAAAGATCCTTTTTGTCTTATATTTTCCTATTTTAAATGTACACCCTTCTTTTTAATTAATTTTGAATATTTTCTTTGAATTTTCCTTGAGAGGTTTCCTTCCCAAATAGAGGGATAGAGGACAGTGATCGTCCTTTAGCTCATGTATTTTCTGTGTCTCTTCTCTTTATCTTCTTGAAGTGTAGACGAGTTCATAGAACGCGTGTGAAACGCCTCAGACCTAGAAAGTGTTAGATGTGTTTCACCTCCTGCTGTGAATGCAAGGAAGGAGATATCTGGTACCTAAATGATACACTGGAAAATGTAATGCATTCAGTAGAAAAAAACCCCACACTAAGCATGTAAAGGAAAGATCTTTGGGGTAGCTGAGGTAGCTGGCCAAAGAAGTATGAATCTCAAGCAGATGTTCCTTACGCATTGATGCAAGTACTGTCTCAAAAATCTCTTTGCATTACCTGGGACACACACGCACTTAATTGATATGACATGCTCTTTGTGCCAATTACTTATGCCATTAGCATGAGATGGTTTTTTGTTGCATATGTTTGTACCTTGCAAACCTATTTGACTACTTAAACTAACAGAGAAGATAGAAGTAATGTCATCTCATCTGAACATGATTATAGTCTCTCTAAATACCCAGTTGAATCATGGAATAAGCAGAACACAATACCAACAAAACAAGCAGTAGAAAATAACTGGCTTCACAGTTGAGAAAGATGTTCTGATTTAAGGTCACTGAAGCCTCTGACAAAGGGCAGCCAGTACATGAACAGCCCTGTCCCTGCTAGAAGAGAGCACATTATTTACACCACATCACTGTATAAAGAGTGATACACAATCTTTACCTTTTTTTTGCAGGGATTTGTATTTTAATCTAAAGCAATTGGCATTGGTACTTAGGTTCAGTCAGAGCAACTGTGTACACATAAGTTACTTAAAAGCTCTGCAAGGAAAGGAGTATCAGCACCAGACTACTTGGAAATTATTTTCAATCTAGAATTTTACCTTTGATGTGAGTGTCTCTTAATGCAGATACAGGTGAAAGATCTAGGCCCTTTAGTTTCCTCAATAGGAAGGTTTTGCCTGTAAATGAAGATTAAAACGGGTGTTTAGGCAAGGAAGAACCTAAAGAGGCACTTTGGCACCTACAAAAGAGTCCATGAAAGAGGCTCATCAATCCTAAAAGTCATTCTGATGAGTCTCTAGCACAGGCACTAAAACAACAAATCCATCACCACTTAGTTTAGTACCATGTTCAGACTTCAGGAATTGTTACAAGTGTACTGATTTCAGTAACAAAAATCCTTCTCCTTACTCAACTTCTTGAGTTCCATGTTTATGACATTAGTTACATGGTTGAAGCCAGCTGAAGAACTTGCCTGACTTGGTGAAAACCACATTCCTTATGTCTGCTTTGCCAAAAATTCTCTTTTAATAACTTTTAAAATCCAGCAATGCTGCCCTTTAGTGCCTTTGCCCATGATGAGACTGTAAGTTACTTTCAAATAAAGAGATACCCAAGTGTGCCTCCTGGTGTGCAAACAATTTTTCCTACCATCGTTAAAAAAGCAGGAAAGCAGAGAGCATCCAGATTGTTTTCAATGGTCTTAACATGTATTACCTGAGAGTTGATATCCGTGATGTGCTAGCACCAGAGTATGGTCACAGATCAGAGCTCCTGTTGTGTGAGACAGGTTTTGGATGGTAGCACCTCACTTGGAGATCAGGACCTGGCCAATGTAGAATGTAGCATTCAGAACTCCTTCCTCTAGTTCAGTGCCCTGAGCATTGTCCTTAAAATGTCATTCTGGTTTGATTCTTCTCAAAACCAGTGGCTCTTTAAATATTTTCTGAGAAAAAGAAAAACCTTGACGGGAGGGACTGAGAACATCTTAACTTAAAATGTCATATAACACAGTGACTGTACGTTTTCTTGAGTGGGGAAAGCAGCACAGGAAGTGCCAGGACTGAACTCTGCATCTTTGTGCAGGTCACTGACATGTTCTTTCCTTTGAATGACACAGCTGAAGTGAACCACATGGCCATTTTAAAGTGACCCATTGCAAAGGATAGTTAACACTGCAAAGTATGGTGAAATTAAAAATGTGGTCCTGACTTTAGTTTTTGATGATATTTCTTTATTCAGGATTCTAGATTTTGTCCAGCCAGTTGCATGAAATATAAATTGAGGAGACTTTTCACCCAGATGCATTTTGTATGATTCAAAATGCCTGGCTTAGATTTACAAGTGCCACTGTGGAATTCAAAAGCTTGGTGTTACAGTACTCATTTTAGAACTTTGGTCCTTTTTGTCAACATTAGAAGCATTAATAAGTATGTAAGTAAAAGCCTGTGCCTATATAGCAAAATCCCCCTTCTCCAAGCTTAGGTCAGTGTAACTGCTGTCATCAAGCTCTTTTGGTTTGAACTTTGGTGTCTTCTTCAACTCTGAGTGAAAAGGAGCATGTAAAAAAATATGAATTTTGTTTCTCTTGACTGCATCTTTGAAGCATCAGTATTGGTAAAATACCGAGTTGTATTTGAATGCAAAATGAAAAGAACAACAATAGAACTATAGAAAATGTGATTCACTGGCTTTCTGTAAATAAGAAGTTTTCAGTGAAGGTGTTCCAACCTCAGCTAGCATGTGAAGTAGAAGTGTGACAGCTCTTGCAACACTGTCTTTCAGCTACAACAGAGCTGTCACAATTAATTCTCGCACCAGTTCCTTGATCCTACTCAGAAAGACAGCATTCATTTTATTAAATGTTGAAGTAGGTTTTTGTGTGTGGAAAGACAACACAGGATACATTGTAATGTCCTGAATATTCAAAATAAGTTATTACTCATTATCATGCTGTGCTGTCATATCAGATTTAACATGTAGATGAAAAGGTAATACATTAGTCACCTCTCATACTACAAATACCTATTATTTCTAGTCAGTAAATGATAAATACTGAACCATATTCTGCCAGCTCTACTTAGAATAAACACTGTGATACTCTCTAATGCTACTGAGATCCGATGTCTTATCCTACTTGCATGCTTTCAAGAACTGATCACTTTCTTTCTTTAATCTCATTTTCCATTTTATTCAGAAAATTTCAAAGGAGACATAATATTTACAACAAAAAATGTATGATGGAATCAGCAAAATAAAAGTGCATAATTCTGCTCTTAAGAGTGGTTTTAATGATTACCCCACCACTCCAGTTCTGCTTCCGGGGATTCAGCTCCCAAATTTTCAGCTGTACTGAAATGCTGCAGTTGTACTACTGCATATGGACTGGATTTGGACTGCTCAAAAGTGAAATGAAGTTCAGCAAATCTGTTATTCACACAGAGAATTATCATTCAGCAGAGTATTCTTTCATGCTTTCCAAGGAATATCTACTCAATGGCTTAAAGATTTTTAGGGTTTTGTCACAAGTTGTCCTTTCGGGACCCTCAGTGGATTAACAAACAAGGTGGGCATGGCAGATGTACCAAATAAACAGGGGTCTTTCCCTTCCAGAACTCAGAGCTGTGCATTAAACAGCCTGGTAAGAAATAAATCACCCTGTTGTGCTTCTGTTTGACAAGTGGAAATAACTATCTAGAACTTCATTTTTGAAGTTGCCCTCTTAACATTACTCATAATGTTCTTCCAGTTAGAGCCAGCAGTGTCTGTAATTTAGCAATAGCAGTGGAAAGAATAGAATCTCTTTATTGATTAATTCCATTTACTGAATGATATATTGTTTCCAGAAATTTATGTTCTCCAGACCTTTTCTTAGTGATAAAGTTGCCATTTTTTGTTTGTTTTTCCTTAATGGTAGCAGGAAAAGAGTTTTTTAAAGAAATGTAGGAAATCAGTCCAATAAGTTCCTCCTTGCTAAAATACATTAACAAGGTCAGGTGATACTGTTCAAAAATCTTGTAAGCAAAGAAAAATTGGAATTATTGCAAGGAATTTTAGTACAGAAGGTAAGTCTGTACCTGCTTTCCAGGTGCTTGGAAAACAGAGGCGGTCCTCAGCAATACATGCTGTTCTTAGCATGGACATTGCTAAGTAGTCTCAGCAATTCTATATTTTAATTTTTTTCAATGATTGCTTTCAAATATGAAGAAAGTTCAAATTTAACAATTGGAAGCATTGATGTTAAAGTAGAAAAGTTTGAAAAGTCACCATCATTTGATGCCAGCATTCTTGCATTTAGATACTGGGATTAAGCAGAGATTTTCTATGCGAAAGTTAATTTTATCCTCAGAATTAAGATAACACAAAATCTTCATATGAGCAGAGAAAACTCAGTTTACATTGTGTAGCACTACTAAAATATGAAAGCAACGTTTTTACAACATTGTTTTGCATTTGTTACTGAGCCGTGGTTTTTAAAGTTTCCAAACTGAATGTAAGAGCTGCTAGAGCTTGTTGGGTCCAGTGGAGTTCAGCAGCTGGGAAGTGCTCCTTCCTGACCCACTGAACAACAATGTGATGGAATTTAAAACCCAGGGAGGGGATCCTCCTGTCCCACTCCCATTGAAGTCCCAGGTGCAACCTGTAGTGAGGTTGGGCATGTATTCCCAATAGGAAAACGGGCATATACCATACACAGTGGCCCAATCACACAGATCCATGGACAGAACAGCTCTTACAGCACCCACATAACAATAAGCAGCACTCACATAAACAAGATCAACACTGATGGTCTAGTTCCTTCTTCAGTCCTAGATCAGGACTTATGGAATATACACTTCCCAACTGTGCTCATCCACAGGCACACTTTCACTTGTGGGTCTTGCATGTGGAATTTTAGTCAATACAATATCCATACTGTGGCTCTGCCCCCTTTATAAAGTGCCTAGCTCAAACCTTGGGTTTTTCCAAATGCTGATCTCCTACTTGCCAACCAGTTCTATCTGAATATTGTTAATGGTTACACACACACTCCCCCACACACCCTGTGGGTTTCCCCAGGGACTGGCCTGAGACACTCCAGCCCTCAGTTGCCTCACCCATGTGATCTCTCTCCAGTGGCTAGCACCCATCCTTTGTCCCTTGCCATCTAGTCCAGCATGAAGTTTATCACCATTCACACACATATGCAGGCTCAGAATAAGGACTGCACTTACACAGAAGATTGTTAGAGATAGAATTTAATAACAATATGCAATAGACTCATTTAGAAAAGTGTTCACTTTCACCCATTTCCTTTCATCCCCTCTTGTCTCTGTCTACCTGTATTTGTACATCTCTGATTCACATTTATGCCTTCCTTTTCTCTCCTGTGTCCCATCCCCTAAATGCCATGTAAATTTTCCACATGCCCTTACAATATACCATAGTCTTTTAAACAATCCCAAGTTTCTTTCTGCTCACTTGCAAAATTAACTGTCCTGTGCCAGCCTGCTACCCTTTTAGGCAGGAATCACCCTTAGTCTGCAGGGCATCCTGGAAAGGAAGTTTTTTTCACTGAGGCTTTTTGGTAGGTTTCCCATCAGAAATCATGACTGCAGCAACCTCTTTCAGTGGTCTTAGAAGCAGCAAATTCAGTGGCTTCTGTTGATGAGGTTCCTCATCAACTGTCATTGCCCTTTTGACCATCACCAGGTCTTTGTCTTTGATTTGATTAGCCTCTCATCAGGTAACATAAACCGTGTAAAATTCGTAATAAAATATATCTGATTTAGACCAGATAATTTATTTCCATCATTAGCTTATTTTCTTGGAATTTCTAATCCTAAATATTTTCCTTGAACAGCATAGCTCCCTGTAATGTAATTCAGGAAGAACACAGTGCACAGCTTTATATATATATAATTTCTTAGCTATTTTATATTCCTAGTACTTTCTCAGTGTACTTGCCTAGTTTTGTCCATAATGCAACTTAAACTATTCCAGCTGCTTTTAAATTTCCAAGAAAATCACAGAACAGCATAGGTTAAGTTGTATAAAGCTCCAGGTGAGCTGTAATAAAGGTAAAGAGTAATTAAGGCATGATTTCATGGCTGTTTTAATTTGCCATAAATCCATGCTCCCTGACTCATTGGGTTTTAGGCAGACTAGACAGAGAACTGAATGATTCATTTTCACACAGATCCATTCCCTGCATCCATTGGAACACTTCCCTTCTGTAGCAACAGCCGCAATCAATGCTTTGTGCTTTTTACTATATTGAAGTGGGAGGGATGACAAAACTTCTCTAAAATCTACGTGTGGAGTCAAATTATCTTGAAATTTGCTGTGTACTTAGGCATGAAGAACAAGGTTGGGGAGTTCAAAAAGCACTTTGAGCAGGAATTTTTTGTTCAAAAATGCAAGTCCCTTGAGTTTATGTATTTGGGTGGGTTTTTAATATGGGGGAGGAGAAATGTACTGCCTGTTTTTTCCCTTTTCTTTGTCCATCCTTGAGATTCCAATGATTGTTTTGACGTTCCTGAAACTGAACTCAGAATCTGTCCAATTCGTTATGCAAAACTCCCTGTTGTAAAAGGTAACAATACGTAAAAAAAGCTCTGCATATACAGCAGATTTTTCCAAATAATGCATAATTAGCAGTGAAATACTTATGTGCAGTATGATAAAGACCTTCATGCAAAATGCATCACATGTGTGGGGTAGTGGTGTAATTTAGCATGATGTGCCATAGCTCTTGAACCTGAACAAATAGATCAGTGCTGTAAATTAAGTCCTGTGTTTGGTAGTTTTTCATGCTTGAGTTCTCATTGCTGAGCTTGTATCTCTGCTGATGGCTGGGGCTGGGGTGAAAACAATATGCAGAGCGATCTCAGATAATATTAAGCAAATAGAGAAAACACATTGAAAAAACCAATTATTTTTGTGGGATTGTCATGTTCCTTAACTTTTCTTTGCCTTTTTTAAAGAGGTTTCCATAAAGCTGGATTTGACATTTGAAAAGGGCACAAGATGCTTCTAGGCAACCTTATCTGCTCATTGCTAAAGTTTTGGGAAAATTAATGTTTATTGGATGTGTCACAAATTGTTGTTTATTCTATGTGAGCCTCTTGTGCCTCTAGGCACTATGCATGTATGAATGGAGACTTTGCAATGTCTTCTTAGAAGCAGATTAAATGAGTCAGAGTTTTTTATTGTTAATTTTTGCCACTATGTAAAAAAAAATTTTCTATTCTCTAAGTAGTGTTTGTGTCAAATTTTACGTCCAGGACATGCTTATTTGCCTTCTAGATAGTTTTGGCGAAGGTTGATTTGCTTTGCTGAGTTATTTTCCATTTAAAACTAATTATTAAACAAGATTCCAAAAAACTGAAAGAAAACCCTGGAAACTCTCCTGTTTTGTGGGCTGCCAGGGATATAGCTAGCTTTTATTCTGTGTCAAAGACTTTGCAGAGTCATTATTTACAGTTTGAAGCTTCCAGAGGCTACTAAACGTGACTCTTTCAATTCAGTCAAGGCAGGTCAGTTCATTTTCAAGAGTTTTGCTGATGTTAAAGGTAATGACACTGCTGTCAACTCTGTATTTTGCTATTATTATAATATATATTGAATGTTTAGTAAGGTACTTGCAAATTACAATTATTTAATGCAAGTGATATTATCACAGATATTTAAAATAAATTTTACTTTCTTTTCATGTTTAACCATGATTTGTAATTCTCATGAGCCGATAATAGTTAAATAGTTCTGTACAATGTTTCAAGATTAATGCTGCGCTCAATCTTGAGATGTCTTAATTCTACCCTTGTTTATATTAATTAAATATACTAAAGGTATTTTTTTCTCTTTTCTAAACTGTTTGTGCTTAGCAATGTAGCAAGAAAGCATCAGCTTCATTGATGTGGATCCTGAAATCATCTGGAATAATTGCAAACCGTCCTTGGCCAAGGATCACTCTTACATTGACAACCACTGCTATAATATTAACCATGGCTGTATTCAACATGGTAAGGGAAAAAGGGGTAATTTTTCCTGGTTTTTTGTTCATTTAAGATTTGTTGTTGTTGTTGTTATTCAGTATTTGTTTAGATGTTAAATTCATGGCCTGTGGCTATGCCAGGAACATATGTGATAACAATTGCCAGAGACAGAAATGTAAAGCAGGGCAAAAAAAACCATACTGTGTAATGGAGACCTCTGCAAGCAGGATGCTTAACAAGAGCTCAGACCCTGGGTAAATTTGTTAAAGAAAAATATTATTTATAATGAATAGAAAACAATTAAATCCCAGGTTTGAATTGCAGAAGTCCCTTAGTCATCTATGCGTTGCTTAGAAAAACACCACTTCTGAAAAAATGAAGTATCTCCTCACAGGAAGTGTGGAAGACTTTGCGTGAAACCAACTAAGCTCGATTCAGTTTTGCGATGCTCCTCTGCTGACTCCAAAATGATCATAATGTATACATTATTGATGTCAAGTGCTTGTCTTTTTCTAAAATAAGAAAAAATCAGAGTTACGTCAAAACTTCAAATGCACTGAACTACAAATTCATTAGGGCTTACATCTACTTAAGTGATTTCAACCTGTGCTTTTCTCTCCTAACCAGGAAAATCTGTGTAATTCTATTATTCTTTTGCAACTATAGCAATTATAGAGTAAATCTGTCATTAGTGTTCTTCAAGTATGAATCTTAATGATCTCATTTAGTCTGAAGGGTCTGCTGTCTAATGGGATGAGCAGTACCTGGGCTCAAAAATCTTCCTTTGTTTTGTCTTGTTGGCTGAAGTGGATTCTGTCTGTAAACCTGTGAAAGTGTTCCAGTTCAGTTCTGTATCTGCAAAATGGGAACTACAACATTTATTTAGGCAATGTTTTCATTACAACATTAATGCATAGATATTATTCACGTTTCACATGAGTAAGATTCACATTTCAGTGCTTTTGAAATTGCAACTCTAATGCTTCCCTGAATTGCTGGTACTTTTGTTACTTAGGATTCATAAAGGACTTAGAGATTGATGGTTTACTACACTGTTTTATTTTGTTTTCTCACATTTCAGGGGACCCTTAGTCAATCACTTGTTACACTAAGTACTAAAGTTGTCCAAATGATGTAATGTGGGCTTTTAAATGTGAACACTTGAAATTTCTGGTAGAGCGTTCTCTCCATTTTTACTGTTAAATTTTCCTAGCTTCTTAATGTGGTTTTCTGTTCTTTCTTTTTCCCGCTTTTTTTGAAGGAGAGGAGAGGAGAGGAGAGAAACTCAAAACCAATTCCATTTTCAAAATCTAAAATTTACCTAGTTGAATTTAGTGTGTAAAGCTGGGAGAGGAAAAACTCAAAGAAGCAGTGGCTGGAAATGAGATAAATATAAGCTGACTTTTCAGCCGTGGAAACAGTTAGCAATGGAAACAATTATTCTGAAAAGCTGTTGATTCTCCATTAGCTGAAGACTCTGCCTTTTTGAATGATAACCTTTAGCCATGCAAAAGTTATACAACAGCATAAACCCCAGAGATTTAGTAACTTATAAAATGAAGATCAGGCTAGATTTTCTTGTATTTTGAACTCTCTAAATATATCAGAAGAAAGGGAAGAACCTACTTGGGTTTAAAGTATACTTTGAGTTAGACTTCATGCATATGATTATTTAATAAGTTAAAAAATGTAAAAGGAGATATGGTCAGCAACTGTTTTTTGCTTAGACTGAAGTTCTACTAGTCTGTACAGTCCATTTCAGATTTGGCCTTAAAGTAGTAAAAGACATTCTAGCAAAAAAAAGGAGTTGTTCAGTACATAATTTGTAGAAAAAGGTTTTAATTTAATTGGCTCACTTCCAATTTTATGTGGACTAAATATCATAGTAAAACCTAATAGGCTGTATTTTTCAGTCTCAGTGCCTTATCAGCAATGTTACAGTGTTACAAATAATCATGTTCCATGATATTCATGAGATGATAATTTTAAGTACAATTCCCACCTTGAAACGAAACCTTAATAGTTTGACTAGCAAAAATTACTTTAAATGTGATTGTGAAATTTGCATTAGCAAACTGTGGGAGAGACTCTGAAGTATCATTATTATATCTCCAAGCAACATGTACTTAATAGCAGAGTCCATTAACTGCATTTATTTCCATGAACCCTTTCAGTAGAAAAAGGCAAAATGTAGCCATTAAGATTTAATGGAGATAAAAAGTGTCTAACCATGCCACACCTAATAAATCATCATTAAGACCAAAATGTCAAATAAAACTCAGTCTTCATGGTCAAGGGACACTGGAAAAGAGCGGGGATGCAATTTTGTTTGCAATTAGCTGTTTCAGCAACCATCTGAATCTCTTCTTCAGGTTTGAGACTTATGTAGTCCCGATCAGTGGAGGGAAGTTAAAAATCAGCTAATGTGACATAAGTATCAAATACTTCTGCGCTGAAGGGAGAGGGTACCCATTAGATCTGGTGATCCATTCAGCATTAGATCTGGTGCTGTATAGAGAGCAGGACAACTATCAGTGGCTGAGAAAAGCTGTTTTTGTCAAGCTGACCTGCTTTAAACTGAACATGAGAAAGTATCCTGCATGGAGCAATCCAGGCATCCCAGAGAGACAGTAGGACTGCATGCCTGCAAAGGGTCAGTACTTGGAAGCTGAATGAATGACTGCATACAATACATCAAAGGATTGTGCCTCACCATCCTCTGGGATTCCTGTGATCTCAAGGAATACGGCATGATAAAAGAGTCCTGCAACAGCTCTTGGTTTCAGTGACTTCTGCATCAAATGCAAGAATGGTTCTTGGCACAGCAACAAGATCTCAGGGTTATACTGTCCCACTAACTCTTAACTACTCTAGCAGCTTTAAGATTCAGGATCACAGAATAATAGAATAGTTTGGATTAAAAAGAATCTTAAAGGGTCACACAGTTCAACTCCCCCCTGCCATGGGCAGGGACATCTTCAACTAAGTCAGGTTGCTCAGAACCCTGCCTAACCCAACTTTGAGTGTTTCCAGGAATGGGGCATCCACCACCTCTCTGGGAAACCTGTTCTGGTGCCTCACCACCCTCATCATAAAAAAAAATGTTTCCTTATATCTAGTCTGAATCTACCCTGTTTTAGTTTATAACCATTACTCCTTGTCCTGTCGCAACAGACCCTGATACAAAGTTTGTCCTCATCTTTCTTATAGGCCCTTCAGGTAATGGAAGGTGCTCTGACGTCTCCCTGGAGACTTGTCCAGGCTGAACAATCCCAGCTCTCTTAGCCTGTCTTCATAGGAAAGGTGCTCCAGCACTCTGATAGTCTTTGTGGCTCTTCAGTAGATATTACTTGCTTTCCTGTCTTTTCATCCAGTGAATTTTAGCAACTGGACTGTTTCCTCTTAAAGAACATGTGTTTAGGAATGTGAAGACTGAGAGAGGTTTGAGTATTTTCACTCCATTGGCTAATGTACCTCTGTGAGCACGAGCTGCCTTAATGATGCAAGTATTAGCCTCCACTAAGTCATGAATGATATCCTGTTTTAAATAATGACAAATAATTAATCAAACCTGTTTTCATTCTCTTAGTGGAAAGTTGGTTTCTTTAATGTACCTTCCTTTTAGTGTAGCTGACTCTGTTAATGCAGTTGCTGACTTTGTATTTTTAATTGTCAAGCTCTTTGGCATATACACTCTAATTATACATCCCAACAGTGCCTGGCACATTGAAGGCCCTGTTTTGGTGGGTGCCTAATGCATGTCTTTCAAGAAGAATAAACAGACACTGCCTAGAGGTTGACCTGGCCTGGGGGTTGGAAGGAGAAAGTGAAATGCACAGCTGAAGTCATGTCATTCAAGTGGTACTTGCAGTGCCCAGTCACAAATCTATTCCAGATTATAGACAGGATATAGGTAGGATTTAAGAAACTTTAAAAAATCAGTATCAGTCTAGGTACACTAGATTAGCAGAGACGCACTAGCAGGTGAGACACTGCTCTGAAATCACGTTTACAGCAGTTCTGGTTTCATTCAAGTGTGTGGGAAGAGATGGAGTCGTGCTGTCACTGCCTTTATAAGTGAGCATCTCTCCATATCTGTCAAGCACAGAAATCCTGCTGTCTGAGTCTGTAAAGGGCCAGCAGGCTCCTCATCTCTCTTGTTGGTGGGAGCTTTGAACAAGGCAGGGACTTGCCACTGCATATTGCCTCTGCAGGAGGCTGAGAATGGAATACATGGTGGCACAAAGACAGTCATGCATTTTCACTTGCCACACAAACTTTCATAAAAAAGAAAATTTTGAGCAACTTTAATTTGGTACATTTGACTGTTAACGAGAGACACGCCACAAGACACCAAGTCTTGTACAAACCCAGAGGCAAAATGCTCTAAAGATTCTGCTAAATGCATTTCAGTACTCTCTAGATCTTCAGTAATCTCTAGATCTTCATCACCCACCCTTTTACAACTTACTAATATCTCAGTGTCACCTTTATTTAGTAAAAAAATGCATAATCGTCTTGGTAGAAACTTAGCATTCCAGGCTGTCCTTAAACTTCTGCTTATGAGCTTGTGAAGAGGGGGAATGATACCAGAATTCGCAATTTTTCACCCTGCTCTTGGGGCATTCCTGTGAGGATCTGGGAATAGAAGTCCTGACTCAACCGCCAGATCAACTGGCATTTTTCAGTGGAAGCTGCGGTATGCATTCTACATCCAAGTACTTTCATACTTTAGTGAGAAAGATGACTTCTTTTTAATGAGATCTAAACTAGTGTATTATGTTGTTTTCAGAGAACAAGAGAGATGCACTAATTTGCTTATCCCATGTTTTGGGGCGAGGGTCTGTCATGGCTCCCATTGAAAGCAGGTATTTTCATTATGCGAGGTGGAAAGCTCACAACTGAGGATTGCAGATTATGTGAACACAAGAAAAGAAAACACTGTTAGAATATATGAAGTTAAAATAAGAATTTAATGGTAGCATGCTCAGACGTTCCCTGGCAAACATTGGTATTCATAAAAAGTACTGCTTTCATTTGAGTCATTTGAGTAGGTGTGACTGCTTAGTAGGACTGAACCTACTCTTACAAAAAATACTATGTTGAAGAACAATATGTATCTTTAAAGCATGATAGCAGATGTAGATAACTGAAGAGAGACAAGGAAGACAAGTGCAAACACATCATTCAGAAATAAGTGTTGTTTGGCTCATGGCAGGTGACAACACTTCCATATCCTTTTCTTTCTCCTTTTTATTAATATATTAATATATTAATATATGCAAAGATATACCATATTTCATATAGTGTTCTGTGTATACAGGTAGCATTTATAGGTCAGAAGTGCCTTGTGCAAAGTTCAAAACCAAAATTAAAATGCTTTAATATAAATTAACATATATAAATATGCATACCATATGTGTTTCTATAATATAATTATGTTTGAGTTCTTCATGTTATATAATCTTTGCTCTGGGGACATGCATAAGGTGGGATTCTGAAATTAAATATTTCATATTTACAGAAAAAGTATATGCACTGTTAGTTGGATGTGGGGGCCCTTGGCAGATGCCCTTGTTAACAAAAGCTGTTCAATAGCTGGAGGCAGGGAGGGGGAGTAAATCCTCAAAGCTGTCTGAAGGGCTTTTGCCCAAAATTGTTCTTGTTAAAAGAGGCAGGCAAGCATCAGCTGGCTTAAAAAGTAACCAAATGACTTCAGAAAATTCTTAAGTAAAGAAGGAAATAGCATGAAAAGAAGTATAAAAGACACAGAACCACGGTATGGGGTCAGGTTGGAAGGGACCTCAGTGGGACATCTGGTCCAACCTCCCTGTTCAAGCAGGGTCATCCCAGAGCACGTGGATTGTGTCCAGATGGTTCTTGGATATCTCCTGTCAGGAAGACTCCACAACCTCTCTGGGCAATGTGTAAATGTGTAACAGGAGACAGAGAGCTATGAGTGCAAACAGATGACTGTCAAAACAGTATTTTGACTATTTTTGCCCCTCTGGCGTCACACCTCTGCCTCAGCCAGCAAGAGCAGCCTCCCTGTCAGATACTGTGAGCTGCCTGCCACACAAACAGGCAGGAAACAGCATGGGCTGGGACAAGCAGGAACCGCTGCTCAGGTTTGTCTCTGCACATGGACTCGCAAGGCTCTCTTTCCAGCATGTGCATTGACAGCTTGCAGGGAGCTGCACAGGGGCACATAAAACTAGAGCACCTGCATCTCCTTTCAGGAGGGCGTGCCACTAGGGGAATCTGCATTCCCAGGAGAGGAGTGTGTGCATTTCACCCACACATCCTGTGGGAAGGGGCAGATGTGCGTGTAACTCTCTGCATGTGCACGTCATTAGAGCTCTTTGGGATCAGTTATAGAAGGATGTTACAAAATCTGTAGGTGTTTATTAACATTTTGTAGGGTCTGTTTTCATGGTTTATCTGTTACATTTCTGATACTGATCCTGGTCCTGACTTTGTACTTCACTGATGGCAGGTTAATTATGTGTAATTTCACACACACAGTTATGTTAGAGAAGGAAAACAACCTGAAACTGCAACTGTACAAACACAGGTGAGTGCCAGCTTGGTATTGGTAATAGGTGGCGTACTGACGACCTTTGCAAATCGACAACCTTGGACTTCTGTTGAAGGGGAGTTACAGAGATAATGGTTTCAGACTCTTCTCAGCAGAACTACAAAACATAACATGGGTGGTGACACAGGAGGTTGGATAGTCTTTAGAAAGATAAAAGTCACTGTGCATGTAGTACAGTGCTGAGACTGGAGCCAAGGGGGATTTTCGGGTCTCTGTCCTTGGAAGTTTCCAAGACTTGGCTGTACAGAACTATGACTGACAGATCTAACGTTAGTAAATCAATAAACCATTTTGATCCACACTTAGTTGCTCCGAATGAAGCAGTTCAGGTTTTCTCTGTAACAGTAGTTAAAGACAGAAATGAAAAAAGAATTTATAGGTGGGTTACACAGTGACAACCTGCAGAGAACAGTGTGTGAGAGGGAGGTGACCTGTGGACCTATTCTCTGGTCAACCACACGTGGATTTTCATATTTAGTGTATAAGAGGAACTATGAAATCCATTAATGAGTTAAGGTGACAGTTAGTGTCTGTGAGGTGTGGCTTGGGATTTTAGAAAGGAAGAAGTCAGGTGTGGATTTTAGTAAAGGAACTAGGATGAAATTTAGGAGTAAAAAGCTCAAGATTATAGTTGGTCTGACAGATTAGTGACAAGAAATTCTGATACATGTTGGAAGCTCATCAGATGGATAGGCAATGAGTTCAGGATTTTAATTAATTATGTGGGTTTAATGTCAACTCAGCTGAATCACAATAACCATCCATGTGACTGCTTTTAACTCATGGTAAGCATAAACTGCATTTACCTAGGTGAGTCCCTATGAAGGAAAGCTACCTCACATTTGCTGAGCATGATGTTAGTGGTTGGGGTGATCTCCATTTGCAGAATGTGTTAAGCTCCTATAACATCATGATCTGTCTGAGCCCCAGCTGCATGAGGTACATGAGTGAGCTATTAATATTTTGTAGCTGTAAGCAAAGGAGCATAATTCTAGATATATAAATTCAATTTTTACATTAAATTTATTCCATACATATAAATACCTCAAGGCAGGTGTCAAGAAGATGGTGCCACACTCTTCAGTGGTGCCCAGAGACAGGATGAGGAGCAATGGCCATAAACTAAAACACAAGTTCCACCTCACCATGAGGAAGAACTTCTTTACATTGAGGGTGGAAAAGGCTGCCCAGGGAGGTTGTGGACTCTCCCTGTCTGGAGCCATTCAAAACGCACCTGAACATGCAGCCTGCTCTAGGTGACCGTGCCATGGCAAGGGGGTTGGACTGGATGATCTCCAGAGGTCCCTTCCAATCCTTCCAATTCTATGATTCTAGGATGTATGAAAATATATTTGCTGCAGAATTAGTATTAGTGCTATTGCATGACTCAGTGATAAAATCTGGGAAGTGTGTTTGCAATTTTGGTCACCCAGAAGGCTGAATTGAAAGAAATATGTACAGCGGGTGACCACTAGACTAATTAGGGGAAGGAAGAGCTTGTTGTCAGGGAAGGAACGACATAAAACATAGAGTGATGAGCACAATAAAGGCTGAGATGATACTAAATATTAGGACTGTAAATACTAGGGAGAGAAAGAAGCTATGTGAAAGCTAAACCATGAGATTATGATGTGAAGAAAAACATGAGAACGGGCCATGAATAGTGGTTAAATGTAGAAACAGCTTAAATGTTGAGATTCAAACTACTGGAATTAATGTAGTCACCAAAATCTAAATCATTAAGAAAGCACTGGATCACTTCCTCAAGAGGGTCTGTATGATGATGGTTTCCTGGGTGATTACTGGCTGAATTTGATGACCCAAGAGATACTAGATCCACTTTTCTGTTTCAATGGCATTAGTCCCAATATGAATGTCAGCATTATTATGTTATTGCATCTGTGTAAACCATCTTCAGTAAAGACTTCTTATTCTTCCTTTCATTCTTCCTGTGTGAATAGGACGTTCAGTTGAGGTAAACCCAGGAGTTATTCATATCGAATTTATTTCATCGTGGTCCCTCGCGTGTGTGAGCTTCTGATATATGAAAGTAATATAACAAACAACCTTTTGTCTCTAATTCAAGTGGAAAGTGTCAGATGAAGGTTAACAAAGTTGCTTCTGTTTGAGAATGCAGGAACAAGTTATGTTCATATAGTCATGTTATGTCATTTTCCTTTTCCTATTTCAAAGTAAAATACAAAAAATAGTGAAATACCAAAGTAAAATGGTTACTGGCAAGGCTTTCTCTGCTTCTCCATTTCTATTCTCTATTTTGACCTTAAACAGCTGTCATGCTAATGGATTATATGTTTATTTTTTTCTAGTTTTTCCTGGATAATGCTGTGCTAGCTTTTCCCTCAGTCCTTAATTCATCAGATGCAAGTTTTTCTAATTCAAGTAATCAGACACGGTGGTGTATACAAAATAACTGTTTTTTCCTACCGGTAAGTTAATTTTACATTTCTTTGTTTGCTTACAACAATTACACTAAATTGACTGTTACCAGATCTGCTTGAAGTTAAACACCCACCCGTTTTTAAGACTGCAGAAAAAGCTTGATTTTTTTTTTTTTAGTCAGCTGCAACTGCATTTGAAGTAAGTGGGAAGTTAAATGAGATTAGTACTTCTGAAAATAGAGGTTTTAATGAAAGTCAGATTAAAAAAGCAGGAAACAGCATAGTAACAAGGAAGCTTAACTCACCCATGCTAACATGTTACAAGATACCAAGAGAACACACAGTGTCTCCACAGCAGACTGTGCACTGAAAGCCAGGTTAGTCTGCAGGCAAGTTTCCCATGGTGGGAATATTTTCAGGTGGCTGACCTGAAAATATTCACCATTTCCATCACTGACAGTAAGTGTGAAATTATCACACTCCTGTCGTTGCGTATTTGATAAGAGATGGGGTGAGAGGGGTGGAAATAAAACTCTCATGTACCACTGTATAAAACTGCTTAGGAGATCTGAATTGATCTGAAGAAGATGTTTTAGCGTGAACAGAAGTACAATGGCACATGCAAGAGGAGGGGGAATGAGATTGCTGCAAAAAAGTGGGAACTGTGTCCTCGAGAGCAATGATTCTTAAAAGGGCTACAAAAGACCTGCAGTTGAAAATAACAAGCCATATATTGTGTCAAAATAGGTCAGCTGGGTTTGTATGAATAAGCTGGTGGTGGCAAGAGGAGAAGGGACATTATTTTATCTCTATGGTGAAATAATGAGACCATTACCAAAATGATGTGTCCTGATTTCAGGATTTATAGCTTTGAAAGTATTAAAACACATTCTTTCATCTAAGAAAATTTTTCTTTGATAGTTTGGCATGAAAAAATTATGTTAAAATTTCTCTTCTGACATTAATAAATGAAAAATTTTAGCTAAAGATTTAAAAAACTTTAAAACATCTCTGAAATACACGTCGTTTTCATCCTCAGACACTACATAAATTTTAGTTTGAAAAAGCTGTAAGTTCCTTTTGAGTTGCCACTTTTAATATTTTTTTCTTTTTTAATCTGGGAATAAAATTTCTCTCTCTTCACTGTATAAGATATTGAATACTTAAGCTGACAAAGTTTGTTTCCTTAAATTAAAAAAATTGTTACTTTGAATCTGTGTGTTAGTTTTAAGCTTTATTCATGTCGATAAACTTTATGTGATTTATGATAGTAAACCTGACATCTATTGACTATGTCATCTAAAGCAAGTACATAAGAGCTTTTGGAATTACAGTTTAATTCAGTTCATTTTGAAGCAAAGCAATTGATTTGCCTCCTTCTCTAGCCCCCAAAATAACTTTTTTGATTGGTATAGCCTAAATTTTTTTAAAGACATAGCAAAGATTCCTCAGTAAATTATAGGGACATTTTTGTGTTTAATTTGTTTCATTTTGCTATGATGCTTCTGTAGTTTCCATGTAATAGAAGTTGATGTGTATGTCTGTTCCTGGGACAAAATACAGTCTGGTGTCAGTGCTGCCACCTCCCATGTGTTAAAAAAATAAAAGTTGTAATACTGACATCTAAAAGATGCAGTTTTGGAACATATTTTTTTTAACTAGGAAATTTTTTTACAAAATTACTTTGTCCTCAAGTTTTTCTCTATAGACAAATGGGAGTAGAACTCCTTCTTACTTCAGTAAAGATCTTTATACCCACAGAAATGTAGGCCTTACATTTTAAGAGAAGAGACCAAATGCACTGGGCTGGATCCTAAGTGTGTAGTACCCTGGTGCAAGGCACCAGACCTATGATCCCACTAAGAAAGGCACTCGAACTCTGTAAGGCACTGGTTAAAATACCTTTATTTGAACTAGCACAAGAAAGAAAAGGAGGATAGATGGAGTTAGGCCCCTTCAGATGTTGAGAATCTTGATTCATACAGCATGAGGTGCAGATTCTGTCTGTGGAGAGGTTACCCAGCATTTTCCTCTTCTGAGCTGTTAGAGGATTTTATTAAAAGGAAACATTTCTATTCACTGCTTCAGCTGTCAGACAAAAATGACATCCATGAGAACTTGCTGCTGCACTGTTGGATAAGGCTGAGGCCGCAGAGGTGGCATCACAGTGGTGCCAAGTGGGAACTGCCTGCAGGCTCCTGTGTTGTGACAAGTTGGCTGAGCTGGCTGAGGTTATCCTGTGGCCGGGGGATGCACTAAGCAGACCAGGGGTCTGCACCTGCTCAGCTTCACTGCTCTGTGGATTGCCAGACTCTCCAGGTCTGCTTGTTGCTTACTGAAACACATTGCAATGCAAGGTCTGCATTCTCAAATGTGTGGCTGTGCCACTCTTCTCTAATTCAGCCACCCTTGTCTGAGATTTTCAATCTACTCTATGTATTCCTATGGAACACTGTCAGAGACTGTTCCACTTGAAAATTTCTGAGTCTTTGTCAAGCAGTATGTGGATTCAAGACTGCCTTTGCTTGTTTCTCTCTGGAAAACTGATTTCAACAGTAGAATGCCTTATTGACTCAAAAAAGGATGCTGCTATTTTTATGTAACACTGAATTTGGAGTGTGACCTCCTCTGAAATGCAGCTATCACAGAAGTTTTATTTTTTGGTGATTCTGAACAATAGTTCTATCTATTTCTTATTTCAACCAGATCTTCGAGCAAATTACAGTAGCAGCAAAGATTGAGATGGCAGATCAATTCTGTCTGATGGGTGCTGTGAAAATTATCCTTCTTAGTGATCCTCCAAAATTAGTATACAGTGATTCAGGTTCTGTCAAAAGTACTGCCATCAACAAGTCAACAGTAGTCCGAAAATAGCATGACTAGAAATAGAATGCTTTGTAGTTTCAGAAAAGAAACTTCCTTGCAAGGTGCAGGACTGTAATTTTCAGGAAGCATTTCTGGCAAAGGTGTTGCATATTAAAGACTAAGATAATGATTCTTGTGATGATTCCTGTTTTAGCATTAATTTTGATGCCCTAATCAATTTCCATAAAGTATCAGGAGAAAATATTTTTCCAGGAATTTAACTTCAACCATACATATTTTTGTTGATATGTATGACATAGGAAAGGAAAGGCTTTTGTTTTTTTTAGCAATTGAATGTGTTTTTATATGGTTATTACTCCACAGGATTTGAGAGAAGGATTTTTTATATTTATATTATGCATAGGCCCTGTTAATAGCTTTGTGTTTTTCCAATCCTAGCTGTATTTCTAGAGTTTGTAAAATTGCACATCTATGAGGTTCATAACAACTGGGTATTGCATCAGTTTATAACAACTGCAAATATAGGCAATGAAATTATTGTTTTCAGGCCTTCAGACATTTTACCTTGACCCAAATGCTAGCAAGACATCCAGAGTAATGGTGGGACTCAAGCATGGAGGAAAATTTTACAGTGGAACAGGAATAAATCTCATGTCAGTCTGCTGGCAGCAGACTCCTACATTAGATTTTAACACCAGCAGTGGTATCCCAAAAATGCAGATGAGTAAATCATAAGTGTCAAAGGGTGAAAATTAGGGAGCATAAATTTATTTTTATTGGCTGTCTATAAACTACAGTGTCCCACATTGTGATAGATTGCACACTTCAGTGGTCAGTCGATAGGTTTTTTTTAAACTAGCCTGAGCATTTTATTATGCATGATTTTCTACTCAAGAGCCAAATTCTAAATATTTTCCATTTGATTTCTCTTTGCCAGTATTTTATATACAGCTGCATATTAGGGCTCATTTCCTGTTCTGTTTTCCTGAGGATAAATTATGAGTTGAAAATGGTAATAATGTTGATTGCATTGGTGGGCTACAATGTTATCCTTCTGCACACTCATGGGCCCATGCTGGATGACTACAGCAAATTTATGTATGCAATGGCACCTCTTAGAAGGTAGGTGGCTAACTCCAGTCTTTCTGAAGTTAAATACTACCCATGGTAGCTCTTACGTCATGGAACATATGTGTTTGGCTATGCAATCTGAGTCACAATGTAAAATCATTGTCATGATGAAGTTAGATTTAATGTCATACCTCACAGCATTAGAATAAAATAAATCTGGACAAGGCATTTAAATCACCTACTATAGGAAATAGAGTATGGTTTAATTTGCATTTTTGTCATAAAGGACATTACAAAGAAGTCATCATCAAGTTTGTTAAGGCCTCAGGCTGCACATCATTAAGGCTTTTAGAGCCTATTTGCTACAAGCCAAAGAAAATCAACTTCCCCAGAACTAGCACATAGTCTTAAATCTTTACAAATGCAGTCTTAGCTACTGAAAAAATAAGTAGACCAACAGTTTGGATCTTTTTTTTTTTTTTTATTTTGCTGTGCTTGTGCATTTGTATTTTAAGTGTCTAGTAAGACAGCTGAAATCTTTGTTACAGGTGATATATGTAAGACCAAAATCATTACTCCAGTTCCAGCTATTGCTGGATAAAATAATTTTTGGACAGCTGTAATTTCTACTTCATTTTCAAAACAAAGAGGTGATTCTCTTCTGTGCAGACCAAGAGTATGGCATATGCCACACCAGAAAGTCTGGATATTCAGAGTGTAGTTTCAATATCATTTTTCCCGTGCTGTAACAATCATGGAAAAGGATTTCAACTGAATAATTTTAAAAAAAGCGTAGGTTTTCTTTGCACTTAAATCTAAAGATAAAATGGCAACAAACTCAGGTCTTTGTTTCCATTGCATTAGTGGAAAGTGTATGTGTGTGATGGTATGGAGAACCAGGGGACAGGTTAGATTGAGCTTGTGCTTCTGGCAGCCTTGATTTTGTCAGTCAAGCTCTGTGTCTGTTGGTATTTTCCTTCCTAAATCTCTCACCAAAGTTCTTGTTTCAGTGGCATGGGTAGGAGAGTTCTAGTGTGAACTGTTTCCCATTACCTCTAGTGACTTTTGCAAAAGCAGAGTTTTTAATAAACTCTGTACAAGATCTAGTTTGTGCCTCCTGTAATTCTCAGGTGAAACAGTATCTTGGGAGTTAGGTGCTTTAGTTTCTGTTTCTTCATATTCATTGGATATGGTTGAGCTCTCCATTATGGAAATAGTGTTACTGCATTAAAAATCTATTTTTATTCTGCCTGTATAGAATAAGCCACAAAGGCTCTCCATTTGTAAGTAAAAAAGGATATCATTTTTACTAAATCCTCAACTTATTATTGGACTTCAAAATGTAGGCACATTTGCAGAGAATGTAGTAGAAGTAATTAAAGCTACATAATATAAATAATGATATTTCATCAAATAATAAAGCATATCATATTTAAATGCTCTTAGTTTAAATACCAGAAAATAGTATATAAAAACTGTGGTCTTATATTTGTACTTGAAGTAATATTGGTTTAACCTTAGAGCAGCCGACTTAACTTATGTTTTTATTTTATAGGCCAGGCATACTGAAGGACCTGAAGACAATGGGCTCAATTTCCTTGTTCATATTCTTCATCACATTACTGGTTTTGGGTAGACAGGTAAGATGCACACTTCTCTTCACCTGCACCAGTGGACACAATGCCAGCTGCCACATGCAGCCTGTCACCTTCTCAAAGAAACACCTTTGTCCCGTTCTGTCCCATAACCTTGCAAAGGACTGTCAGGAGCATCTATGACACTATTTCCTTCTTACCTTCCAATATGCCCTTAAAACTCACTAATAGCTATCACTGACATTATGCTGATAGTGTGCTGTGACTATTGCCTGTCGTTCTGACCGATACTGGCTCGTAGCTTCCCGGTTTGCTCCCATCTGTCTGCATCCATCTGCTGTCTCCCTGGTTGCTTAATTGCAAGCTATTTTCTTCACAGTTATTACAATTTGGTGCAGACACAGAAACAATATAGCGTGCACACAGAAGTGCACCACATGCTGAGGCCACGGTTGCACTAAAACTGTGACCCAACAGGAAACTACTCTTTTTATTACCCAGTTGTGCTTTTTCAGAACAAATGTGATGTCAATGGTCTCACCCTGTACTAAGCTGAGGGAAGATGCAGGGGCAGTTCTTTCTCTAAACCCTCAGGCCTGTACAGGATTCATGGCTAAAAGCTGCAATTTCAGCCCATTGTGCCAGAACAATGCAGTGCACAAGACAGGACTCTGAAATGGAAGAGGCAATCCATGTGAGATCTCATGAACAGCCTGTGCCTTCACAGACTGCAGCCTTGGAAAGGATTTTATCCCAGACTGTCCTCATTTACATTACAATTCCTCAAAAGGTAATCACTGTCATTTAAATTGCCATGCAGGCCCTGCAGCTTGCTACAAAAAAAATTCTTATCTGGCAGTTTCTGCAGTATTTATTGTAGGGGGGAACATCCTTCTTGATTTAGAAATAACATTCTTCATCTGCCTTGTTGCCAGTAGCACATTAGTTTGTTCATTTGATGACAGTGACAGAGTGGGTCTAGAGCACAGCTGTTTCCACTCAGAAACAGGGATACGTTCTTCATCACATCGCCTTTAGTCCCTGTCAGCCAAAGTGTCAGATGCAGGCAGAGGATGCTATACCAAGAATAAAGGAGAGAAGGAATATCATCTTCGCTGGGACAGGAAAGATTTCTTTGTGGGTTCCGTCACATCAACAAGAAAGTTTCTTTTGCACACAACTATGGGTGTTTTCTGTCACGCCAACTAAGAAAAGATCCTGTAATGGAAAAAGTTTTCATTTTCAGAGCTCTAGGTCCAGGATCCTTGTCATGATAGCACTTACTTGTTACTCATCAGTCTCTTGCCTTTGATTTTTCTGCTAACTTATTCTCCCTTAAAGAAGAAGGAGAAAAAAAACTTCTGCATTTTCAAACTCTCTCAAACAAAGTCTAAATATTACTGGAAAATGTTATGAACTAATTTGAACACATACCTGGCATAAGACCTGCCATTTTAAGTTACTGTCGATATTGATTGGTGGCAAATGCTTGGAAAAAGAATAGGGGAGGAAATCAACCTGCATAGAGTGGCCTTTCCAGGGACATATACCTCGCACTTTCTGCCAGTTGGTATTTCTGTGGCTGTGTTTAATAACTATTAGCTGTTCTGCTTTCTGTTTCACTGTCTGATCCCTTTTTAACTCATTTTATCTTCCTATTGTTCCAAACACTGATAATGGATTTCACAGTTTGATAAAAAGTCATGTGACAGTGTCTGTCTATCTGTTTTTAAACTTCCTATTTTCTACTTTCATTGAGTGGCACTTGCAGGATGCTGTTGAGCCATCTTGGCAGTGTCAGCAAATTCAAATTCAAATTCTTCCTTACCCTTCTTCCACAGAGGGTAATACACAAGTAATTTCTCTGCTAGTTATTGCATTTTTGGCAGATAATACATATTTTTTCTTCTTTTGATATCTGATTTTTTTAAAAATGCTAAAGATAATAGCCACTGATGAAAAGGATGGCCTTTCCACTTCCCTTCACTGCCATTGGTGCCCCTCTGTCCCCAGGATGAGTAAACAAAAAGTTCATCCAAACAAAAAGCGGATGCTTTCCTGCAAGCCTAGCTCTGTGAACCTGCTCACCAGTGGTCAGAGAGATGCCTGTCCTGAATCAAAAGCAGAGGAAGGGAATATGTGCCTCTGGTTCAGCGGGGACAAAGAGAGGGTCATGACATGGTTTATGAGCCTATTTAATTCTTTTAGCTGCACAGCTAGCATCACCACTGGAAGAAGTAGACCTTCCCTCAGCTGCTCATTCTTATCCTTGTGTCTCCTCATTTGTAGTGGCACAGCTCGCTGTGAACATGTATAGTGGATCAAAATAGGGAAATGGTCAGGTTTAAAAATAACCCTGCAGAAATGGTTGGTTTTGAGCCAGGTCTATTTTCAAGATTTATGGCGTGGCCGCAGCAATGCTTGTGCCATAAGAATGGAAGTGAACAGACAAAAGCGAGGTGGAGAAAGCAAAACTGCTTTTTTTTTGATGGCCCGGCCAGCATAGGCAACAACCATTTCCTTACACTGAGAAAAAAGTGACTCATTACACGCTGCATACAGATCCAGAGAGTTACTTGGTAATAGGCTGGTGACAGGCAGACAGTGTGCTGAGAATGGCAACTCTTGCACCCTTCCCAGGAGAATCCAGATTGGTGTGGTCTTGACTGTGTAAGGAGTGTGCTCACATTTAAACACTGTTGAGCACTAAATCTCTCTTATGATCTACTTTGAATCCAGTATTGGCATAGCCTGTGAATTCCTTTCTCGACAATACCTAAAATAATATGTATCCTGTTACTCTGTAGGCTGGCTATTTATTTTTTCCATGATTGATTATATTGTAGTTATCCACACTGAATTTTATTGGTAGTTTTACTGCTGAGGTGCTTTTGGCAGCTTCCCTCAGCTGTAAAAACTGTTTGTTTGTTGTCTCTGCTCTGTTTTATAGTGAGCTTTTATTCTGTGAGGGGATTCTTCTCTTATTGAACAATGTAGTCTCTTCAAGAGCCTCTTCTGAAAGAATTCAGTGAAAACTTATTTCAAATTTCACTTCTAGTCACATGACCATTTACTTCTTTTTAGTAGATGGAGGCATGTTTACAGAACGTATGTCAGCTCTTCCAATTGTATCAGCTTTAGCCAATATGTCTAAACAGCTCTTTTCCTTAGCACTCACTGTTTTTTTACGAAGTACCCTGCTCTATTGTTCCTGCTTCTTTTCCAAAGATGTGCCTTACATACCATACCATTTGTCAGTTCTCTAACACTCTGTCTGTTTTGAATGGTCAGGATATCCACCACAAGTTTCATATCATGCAAACAAAAAAAAAACCCAAAACAAAACAAAAAACCACCACAATTCAAAGTAAGTTAATAAGCTAGTGCTTTTTTGTTTTTGAAATATGATATGCTGACTTTTCTAATTTCAAAGCAAATTGTAGAATACATTCTGATTTTTTTTCTGAGCTCTGAGTTCTCTTTGCCCTTTTTTGTAGCAGCCTAAATTTAATTTAGTAAGTATTAAAGTAGTAAATAAATTATCTGTTTGATACTAGCTTTTAAAGAAGAAATATCTTTTTGAAAACTTCATTTAGCTACCACCTTTTCTTTTCAATACAAAGTTGGTACAATGTATGGATATCTAATTCCATCAGGCATCCACTTTACTTTTACTTTTGTCAATTTATGCCAATAATTTTGACATCCCAGGGTTTTATTGGATTTTTTTCTGCATGAATACAGTTGGTGGCATTTGAATTTACCATCTATGTGTATTTATATTTATACATCTAAATTCTTGGATGTATAGATATCTAACATATATATAAAAAAGACATTCTAAAAAAGTGACAGCATGTATTTTGCATAATGTGGAGAGTTCTGAAAAAAACCCTGTTCATGACCTCAAGCTTTATAGGAGTAATAATTGCAATTTAATACAGGCACAGTGACAGGGCAACAATAAAATCTTACTTCCAAGTTCCTGCAGAAATCTGTTCTCAGGTTCTCTGTACCTTTCTGATTGTCTGTACAAGTATTTAAGTCCCTGCCCACTCTTCATTTGCTTAGAATTTGCAAATATCCTTTAGTAACATATAATTATTTAAAATACCCAGCTTGTTTGTTTATTTGACATTCAAAGTGTAGATTTGTGGGATGCAGCGTGATACATTCTAAGATGTCAAGACCCCTTTTACTTTCAGAAGAATGTCACCTTTGAGTCAGAATAGCCAAATGCAGTGCATTTGAGGTCTGCATTCTGTCCTTAGTAGTATAGGTACCAGCACAAAGAGAGTATGTTAACAATGATTTCATGTTACGGATGTTCTCTTTCAGTTTTGTACCTAAATATCTAAATAGTACCTGGCCCTTACCAACCAATTCAAAGGAAACCTGAGTGTATTTCTCTCTATGTGTTTAAGTGGAGGAATCTTTTCCCTCTCACTGTTTTTTTCATCCTGCAAGTATCTGGCAGATGCATTTTTTGCTTCACCAGTCTTTTCTTTCATTGCCTTTTAAAAGCTTGCCAAATCATTTTAATACCATCTAATTTCAGCTTTCTACTCTTATCTTTGGCTGTGATCTCAATAGAATATCTATGAATCATTTTGAGCCGTGACAGCCACTGTCCAGTCAGAAGGACTTGCTCTGATTTTTTATGTGAATGCTTACTGACTGCTAATAACACTATCTATAATAAGACTGCCATCATAACCATATTATCCTGGTTAATAACATAGTCTTCACTGAGATTGCCTGATAGTGTTACACCATTAGACTATGTTGAAATAGCTCTTGATTTTTATCAGCTCAAATGAGATAGGCCAGAGGAGGCTTTACTGTAGAAATAATGCCATAGAATTTATGACAAAACATTGACAATATTGAAAGGAAGTGGAGAGAGCTCCACAAAAATGTGGTTTTATTAATTTGTCACCACTTTTAATTTTAAATGAAAGTTTAAAATTTTAACTTTTAATGAAATTGGATCTCAGAACATACCGGTACTCCAAGGATGTTACGTATTTTCATATAGTTCATGTTACGTAGTTTCATATTGTTGTGGCTACCAGAAAGCTATTATGAAGACTCTGGGACAAAAAGAAAATCAGGATGAAGTATTACAGAACCAACCAACCAAAAAAAAAGTAACTAACAAAACCAAAGCTCAGCTGGGTTGGCCCAGCTAACTGGGCCGTTTTTGATAGTCTGATCCTGATTTGATAAACTGAATGTATATTATATCATTAGGCTATTTTCTTTTTGCCAGGTTGGTTGCATGGCGTAAGTTCAAGTTAGTAAAAGTTAGGGCCTTCCTGAAATGCCCATTATTGTAAGTGAAATTCTGCACTTACAAAATCATATTGAGTTGCAAAACTATAAATTGTTCCCATTACAGTGTTTGATTTCTGGAATGAATTTCTACTAAAGTCTGAGAGTAGATAAATAAATCTTTCATTGTTTAAGGCACCTTGCAACTTTTCTTATTTTCTCCTGGGCCTTTTTGTTGGATTTGGTAAAATATATGTCACAAAGTGTATGCTTGGGGTTTGATTTCTGTGGGATCTGGAATTATACTTGAGTAGCCAAATAATAGCATTGTAGAGGTTGTGTACTGTGCTTATTTTGTCTCTTAAACCTGTACTCCAGCAGGACAAGATGCCTATTGTTTCTTTACTTCTGTGTCCTCTTGTAACAGAATGAATATTACTGTAGGTTAGACTTCCTGTGGAAGAACAAGTTCAAAAAAGAGCGGGAGGAGATTGAAACCATGGAGAACCTAAATCGGGTGCTTCTGGAGAATGTGCTTCCAGCCCACGTAGCTGAACACTTCTTGGCAAGAAACCTGAAGAATGAGGTCAGCTGTCTCTGTATATCCTCTGCTCTGTAAGAAAGCAGTGTATCCTGGAAATACCACTTAATGCTGTTTTGCACAGTAGGTCCTTACAGTGAAAATACAGATTTACAGTCACTTTCATTCCCCCTTTCCTTCCTGTAAGGTTTGCTTTACAGCACTGAATGCACCATAATACCTTGAAATAAAAAGGTGGAATTTTCCTAAGCGGCAATGCACTTTGCCTATTGAAGGACGGTAAAAATAGGTGAGGAGGAGGAGGAAGAACAGGATGGTTGCATCAACATGGGTTTAATTTTAAACCATATGCATGCAGATACTTTTTCCTCCATGATCAGAGTGGAGCTGCAAACAGGTTCCAAATTTTCTTCTGTTGACTGGAGAGCTTTTTTATTAGAGTGAAAGTTAACCTTTTCCCTGAAACAGTGGTTATGTTAATTCTGGAAAGATGTTCTGAACACTGAATTACCTGTTTACTCACTGCTTATGGACCTAATCCAAGCACCAGAAAAGTCACCCAAAAGATCCATCTTTACTTTGCTGGAAATTAGATCTGCTCTTAATATTCCTTTACAGTAATAATAAAGCAAAAAAAAAAAAAAGAAGAAAATATAAAACCAGTTAGACAGAGTAACAGCTATAGAGATCTTAAATGTCAGAGTTTGAATTACTTGTGCATGCCAAATAATTGTTCCAAAACTGACAAAAGAGGGCAGGGGGCAGATTTAGGGATTAATTTTTGATCTCCTAAGTCAAAAAGGACAATGTCTTCCCTTTCACTGTGGTTTGCATTAAGCAGTACTAATCTACGGATACTTCATATCAATACTTCAGTATTCCCTGCAAATATTCATTTGGTCGCTAACATCGAATGAAAATTGCTGTGGGGTTCCTTTGAATGCAGTGAAGATTTTGGCTGGAAGCCACATTGACTCAGCTCCAGTTCTCAGTTAAGGCATTAAACACAGCAAACCATCAGGAGATTGCTTTCTTGATTATGTGCTACTCCACCTCAGCTCCCCAGCAGAGCAACACCATCTGCTTACTTTTGTATTGGCAACTGGATTTGTCTTGTCACTCCTCAAGATTCTTGGGTTGGAATGAGTTTATTTAATTTAATGAAGAACAGAAATTGTAATGTGCTGAGCTCCCCAACTCATGTCAGGCAAAGAAAAAATGATTTGACGTGATTTTAATGTCATCCACTAAAAAAAAAAACCCTCAAGTTGTTCCTTGTTTTGTTTCTTTCAACACAGTTTTCAAAGGAAGACCCTTTCAAATCCCTGAAAGTATTCAGTCTGTCATGTCTTCAGATTTGTTTGAATGTCAGCAAGGCTGTGTTGAACCTTAAAGAACATTTTGTATGTGTGTATGCATATACACATAAAGATTTTAGGACAGATCAGGCCTTTGTTTTCTCTGTGTGGATACATAAAGCAACAGATACTACGTTGAAATTTGTCCACATTTTCCTTAGTTGCAAACATTCAGGTTAGTATAGTTTTATGTATGTTCTTTTCTGTTTAAAATGGATTCTGAGATTAAGATTAAGATAATGGATGAATATTCTGTTTCAAAATACTACTTCCCTATTGCTAAAATAAAATAGTATTTTATGCATGCAGCTGTGTGGAGAAAAGGGAAAACAAAGTGTGCTGCTGAGAAGCAGGCAGAAGAAATGAAAAGGGAAAAAGTGAGTGGATGAATGCTAACTGGGAGCAGTGGGGTTGTAGTTTCGATTGACCAACAAAGGTCTTTTTATAACAGGATACACACTGACTAATGCTAATACACAAAAAGCAAAATTCCTTCAGAGCAAATAATAAAGGTTTGTTTGCTTTACCAGAACCTCCCGGAGCTGGGTTTCTGCTTATAGTCTGCATGCTGGATACAAGACAGGTTACTTTCCAAATGAGAGAAAGACAGGATCAAATCTAAAATGAAAAGCAGGAAACAGGGCCAAGATTAAATATATCTGCACCTGGCTTGTGCAGCTTTCTCCTTAATGCTGTTATCCTTCAGATTCCGTATTAGTAAAAAGTGCTCAGGAGCTTTTGTGCTGCAAGCTAACTGGCAAGCCCATAACTGAGCAAGAGGAATCCTGTTTCATTAGCTACAGGATGGAGCTAGCATCTTACTTAGAGCAAAAATTCTGCCCCAGAGAAGCTGACCACCATACCCTTCCAAGAGACAGAATTGGACCAGTTTGCCTTCTCTATCCCAAGGTGATCTTCAGGCACTGGAGATGAGGGGACAGTAAAAGGAACATACTTGCAGAATTTCAAATGTTATTAAAGAGGAAAAAGAAAATGACTGAATGCAAAGGACAGGATGATTTTATTTTTGTTAAAAGCAGAAAAGCTGTTCCTTCCTAGAATGGTATTGCATTTAATTTTCTGACTAAACATTTTGGAGTGTACTGTTTCAAGAAAAGAACTCTCAGGAAAATTAAAGCACTCCATTGTAACATCCTTTATTATTATGATCAAAATAAACTGGCTGGGGATGACTCCTTAAAATTCTCTGAAATTTATTGTGATAGTCACAATTGCTACTCATCTGGTTATAAATAGAGCCGCTTGTTGTTGTTTCCATAATGGTGCTATGTTATTAAGCATAAGTGGGGATGGATATTGCCCCAGCATTAGATAGGAAGGAGGAGGAATGGGTTGCTATTGCCAAAATTGAAATGAAGTTACAGGGAAGGTGACCTGAGGAAATAGAAGTAAAGCTGAGTTAACCACAGAAGGTAATCTCTGTACCTTGTTAGGGAAATATTCCCATCTGACCATCCAGGAGCCACTCTGGCAGTCACACCTTCACCATGGAGCTGGGACTGAATCCCCTTCACAGTGGGCAGCTCCAGTGAGCCAACAGGTGCCCCACATGACTCCCCACACAACACACACTCACAGTCAGACCAGGTTTCCTTACTGGCTTGACCCGTGGGTTTCCTAGAGCAGAGTCTCAGAAATCTGGATTTAATCATGCTGCAACAACAGAATAACAGCTTGAGCTGTGAATCACAACAATATATTCTGTCCCTACTGTACACAGTCGTGGTGGAGCTTCAGTGATGCTATGGTTATAGAATCCCTAGAAAATACAGGAGCACAAAAATCTAGTAATAAATATTTTATCTCCTCCAGCTGCTCGTGTTCCTCCCTGTCCATCATTATTTTCATGTTTGCTCAGAAACTTCCCTCACACCTGTGCTGGGATGAGGCAGTCAGCAGTTTTCCCACAGTTCTGATATTTTTTAGTTATACATCAGCAGTGAAGATCTACTATGTCTGTGCACATCTGTGCACAGGCACACCACATTCTTCCAAAAGGACACACTGACAGTCAAATTGCAAAACCCAAGCTTTGCTAAGTAAAAAGGGAAATAATATCTTATGCTTCTTGAACTCACAGAACAAGCCCTTTTCATAGGTGTATTGAAATCCCTTTTTACTCAAATAACAACTTGAAGGTGGGTTTACAATAAAGTAGATAATAGCCTCTTTTATTGCTGTGTCTACCTTTGTGTATAGATACTATTTTCTTTTTTAAGTATTGGTTTAATAAATTTTCTTTCTTTCTGTCTTTTTTTTGGGATGTGAATTTGAACTGAAAGAAGAGATAGTCTAATGTTCAAGGGCAGGGGAGAGGAAATTGAAGGGGTAGTGGTAGGTGGTCTTTTTTAGCACCAGAATCTTTCTGTGGAGTAGAGATACTCTCATTTCAGTGGTCACAAAAGGCAGTGCAGACTCTGCCATAAATAAGTTTCAGTTCAGGTGACTTCTTTCATTTTGCCTCAGCTCCTTGTTATGCAAAAGAAATGATACTTATTTTGTCCTATTAGGCATATTGTCATTTTAGGTTAGGAACTATCAATCAGGGTCGTATTGCATGATGCATTTGTAGTACATTGACTTTGTGATTTTGGTTCAGTTTTTTAGTTATTACAATAACAAACAGCTAATAATAAATTGGATATTTTTTTACAAAATACATTTTCAGCCGTGCAAGCCAGACTAAATTATCCTCATAAGACATCTCAGAGATGAGCCCTATCTAATAAATTAGTGAACATTTTGTTTTCACAGAGTTAATGTTCAGGAAGAAAAAAAAAATCATGATAATATTTTCAACTGAGTATGTTGAGTCTCTTTTATGAACGGGTTCATATATTGTTTAAAATTAATAAATGCAACTAAATGAAAAAAAACCATCCAACCACCACTTAAGGTATTCCAACTACTGTAGCACCTCTGTTTTTACATCCTGGACACTGTATGTTAATAAGCAAACTTATTTACAGCTGGGTATGATAGATTTTTTTTCTTTATTCTGGTTTTTTTGGACAGGATCTGTATCACCAGTCATACGACTGCGTCTGCGTCATGTTTGCCTCCGTTCCGGATTTCAAGGAATTTTACACAGAATCTGATGTAAATAAGGAAGGGTTGGAATGTCTCAGGCTGCTAAATGAGATCATAGCAGACTTTGATGATGTATGTACTTACAATAGTGATTGACTTACGGTTTCAATCTTACTAACTCATGATATGCAACAGTCAGAAAACATACTTGAAGGGGAGAGTGAAAGAGCTGTCAGAAAAGAACTTTTGTGTGCCTGGTCATGTGGAAAATACTTACAGGGAGTATTAAAGGAAAAAGAGATTTATGTGGGATAAATCAGATACTGATCTGACATCAAAGTCAATTGCTTTTGATTTCCTATAAGGAGAATCCTATGTGTATATCTGACAGAAATTTTTACTTTGCCCTTTAGCTGCAGCTCATGAGACAGTCACATTACATGCCATGTATTAACCACAGGTTCTAAATACAAATGTCTAAGGTCAGATACAACTTTGTGTTATACCCGATCTGCACTGGTCTCATACAGAGTGTTGATCTGTTGATACACAAGCAAATCAAAGGATTGTAAAAGTTATAATGTTCCATTCTCTGAAGTTAGAAGCAACTAGAGCATATGATTACAGATGGATTGTGAAAAGGCATCTATAAAGGCCTCACTGAGAACAGTATTTGTCTTTAAAGAAGTAATTACTGATGAAGATACCAGTAAAAGGTATTAAAATTGTGCCATGACTCAGAGAGCACAGTCTGGATTTGTGGATCTGCAGCTATAGAGGGTATTTTAGCAGCAAACCCATTTGGAGAGTGCCCAATGTTCAAAACAACCTGGGATATGAACTAAAATCCTTGGATTTTAGTCCCATTGGCATGGACTGTTCCACTGGCATGGAACAGAAGCTTACTTTCAGAAAGCTGCTTAAAGCTTAACTGTTGTCTGGCATGATGATCCAGTTCCAATATCACATGAGTGCAAAGTCTACTGACTTTTAAAAACTCTATATAAAATAAGGTGGAATTTATTCTCACTACTATAAATTTCATCCCTTTATAGAAAAAAGGTATTTTAGAAGACAGAAATTCCCTTTCCTTGGAGTTCTGTAACCATTGTTTTATCCATCCGTAAGTCCTTCATCCCGTATGTATTTGTGAGCCATTTGGGGTCTACATAGAAACTGTTCTAAGACTTGATGCTGTGATTGGTGTTAGAGTAACAGGGCTGCTGATCTGAATAATGAATGACTGTCCTTGTTTTACAGTTATTGTCAAAGCCAAAGTTCAGCGGAGTTGAAAAGATAAAGACCATTGGAAGCACTTACATGGCAGCAACAGGACTGAGTGCTACACCCAACCAAGAACAATGTCAGGTACAAGAAAATGTTCCTGCCTAATAAAAAGCATATTCAAATGAAGACTAAAATTCTGTTCATTAAGCTTCAGGTTATATATAATAATGTGGCCTAGTTTTTCTTACTAGCATAGATTGTATTGTACTGGACAAGTTTATACTTTAGTAGTCTCTGAATTTTTTCTTCACATTGCAGTTTGAAGATGCCATCTCTGTATTTGCTGAAACAGGCCTTCTACTCTAAATACAGTACAGCATTTTATTCCTATGTGCTGCCTCAGTACTGGATTTACAGAGCATACAAAAGAGTGCAAGAATTAATGTTTTCCATTGTGAGCTGAGAGGGATGATTTGCCTTACTAGCTATACACTTATAGAACCCTCAGACTCAGCATTGAGAATGTGTTCCTTTGTTTCTACTTTACTTAATATGGTAGGATTAGGAACTGTAGTCAGTGGAAATTAAGTTCGGAGAAGCAATTCATAACTTATTCAAAAACCTTGCTTTTGCCATGATTTTTACAGTACTACAGGTTAGCGACAGAGAGGCAGCAATTAAGAATCAGCATAGTCTCTGCTAAGGATTAATGTGCTCTTGCCAAACTCATATTCCTTCTAAACACAAGCAATTATCACATGAACTATAGACCCTAAGGATCCTGAGGACAAAGAATTATTTTAAATTAGCTCTGACATTTAACACAGGGGGTGAAGGGGATGAAAAACTGCAGAACTGCAGACCGAATATGTGAAGACATAGAGAGCTCTCAATCACAACTAAAACTATTGTTTGCAGAGGAAGAAGTGTATCAGTTGAGTTGTTTACACAATCGGGAGATCCACAGTTTAGCATTCCTTTGGTGAGTTAGTTCACATTCTCAAAAGAAATCCACCAGAACTCAGCAGCGATCATTCCAGATTCCCAAAGCTGCACAGATCCTGCAGTACCTCGTGTGCCGGTGACTGACTGCTAGACATACTGCTGGGAACCACCCCCAGCTTAAAACAAGCATCTAAGGAAGACTAAGTGCCTAAGGAAAGGGTCTGAATATATCAACTGAACAGGAAACCATCTGTTTTAGCTAGGAGTGAACTCCAAAGGAAACAGGCTTCATTTATCTAAACAGCTGCTCCAGCAAGCACCACTACTGTCCCACCCTAGGCTGATGCACACGCTCTATGAATCATGTCTGAAGTTGTAATCTGTCCATCTCTTCTGTCACGTTATCTCAAGAAATGGGGAAGATTCAGTAATTTCTCATAGAGATCAATGAGTCCATGTCTTATGAAATCATTCACTTGTCAGGATCCTACCTTGGGCTGTGGGACACCAAAATCA
The DNA here is from genome assembly GCA_013399875.1 of Gymnorhina tibicen. NCBI lineage: Eukaryota > Metazoa > Chordata > Aves > Passeriformes > Artamidae > Gymnorhina > Gymnorhina tibicen. The sequence goes on along the minus strand of VXAZ01009807.1, from coordinate 141,011 downwards.
ATTTTCTCCTCAGCCTGAAAGGACTCAAAACAGTACTTAGAAATCAGGTTATTTTGTTATGTATGAGGAGAGATTAAGTCTACAGCCTTTATAAGTGGTATAAGCTCTGAGCTAGTAAATAAAGGGGCAGAGTGGGGTTGCCCTCTTCCTCGTGTTTTACTCATTTTCAGGTCTGTTAAATGTTCTCAGAGGTACTTGCTTATCTGTCAGGTTAGATCAGTGGAAGAACTCTTAAAATTCTGAATTTCACCAGATCTTAAGCATTTTATAAGGGAGCTGAGCTGTGCAACAGTGAGAGGGAGGAATCTCTGTGGGGCTGTCCGCAAGCGTTATTTATTATGAAAGGGAGTACAATAGAAGCAGACACTTAGAGAAAATGAATTAACAAATTCTAGGCACACATAGATATTGAGTGCCTGTGGGATTAGATTATAGCAGCTAATCAGTCACTTGACAATCAAAATGTTAGATTAGGCATGGTTTGGATCTATCACCTCTAGAGTGCCTGGTTGTACACAAGTAAAATACATCCTGTCTCTCGGCCATTGTTTGAACTGATGCTGGACAGGGTACCACCTTCTGCATTACTTTTCTGCATTTGCCTGCTGACACTAGGACATCCATAAGGTCTGAAGTGTTTTCAAGTGTTCAACGTATTTTGGTTGTACTCTCACAGCATCCAAGGCTCACGAGAATGATTTTACACTTTTTGTTTGTCTTTTGAATTCAGGAACCTGAACGACAGTATATGCACATAGGAACCATGGTGGAGTTCGCATTTGCCTTGGTGGCAAAACTGGATGTCATAAACAAGCATTCATTCAATGACTTCAAGTTACGAGTAGGTGAGTATCACAGGATTCTTAGGAGAATATCATGGACAAGGGGGAGAATTCAGTGTGAAGTACCAGCTGATTAAAGGAGTAGTAGAACTGACCAAAAGGGCCATGATAGTAAACAGCACCATCTTTACCCTGTTTAAAAGCAGCCAACATGGTACTGGCCATCAACCCCAGCTCCTGAAACCCTAGAGTGTTGCAAGGCTAGACTCAGAAAAGGGCAGTATTCCTATGTAAAGAATGGTTGAAAAAGTGTGTTCACATGGCTCTGAATGGTTTTATGATAACTTTGTAAAAATTACTGTACAGACTGTAAGACACATACATTTTTTTGAAGTTTACAAATGCCAAAAGAATACACAAGAAAACTCTAGACTGGGCTTTGCAAAACTATACAAATGGTTTTTCAGAGGACAAGAGCTATAAGGGGCCAGTGAGGCTGGAGTTCGAAATATTTTACATGTGCTAAACTCAAGCAGGCACACAAAAATGCACTCTTTCCTTTGCAGTGTTGGACAAGGGAGAATATTTGTCTTCTTTGTTATTCAGATAAGAGCAAAGATGACTAGTTATTTATCTTGGGAAGAGGTATCCCTTATGTTTCAGTTTCTAATTGCTTCTTCTTGTGCATCATGGTATTTTTAAAAAGAAATAGACAGCTGCAGTAAGCAGTAGAAAGAATGATGAATAAATGAATTCAAAGCTGGTCAAGAACCATATGTTCCAAAATGTTTATTTCCTGATAGCAGTACACAGCAGTTTCACAATGCAATATGTAACGTGGAAAGTGTGAAATGAAAACAGTAAACAAATATTGAAAACCCATAAATTCTGTAAACGTGTCAGAAGTATTTGATTTCCAACAGTTATTCTCCTGTCTTGCCTTTCTCTTGCTGTGCCGCTTGCTTTTCCTTTGGGCTGCTCCTCTCAAGTCTATTTCACAGTGCCACCCACTGGCAGAACTTGCTGTCTTCTGACTTGAAGCAGGGGCTTCCTAGGCACTCCTTTGCCAGTATGTTTTGTATTCCTTGCTAGAGCTAAAAATGACAAAGCAAATCAGAAGTATGCTTCCTTCTCAGAGTGTTACAGAACTTGATGGTTCTTGCCATAGCTGACATGGCACATACTTGCAAACACTTTTAAATCTGCAGCTTCAATACAGACAGAGAGCTGCTGGGTGCCAGGGCTATGTCTGCAAACTGTTTAAAGCAGTACTGAGTCCTTTCGAGTGGGGATCATGAAGCAACCTTTCAAAAGGGAAAACCAAAACACAACAAAACACTCACTTTGGATTTTTACAGTTCTTGCTAAAGATTCCAGAGACCTCAGACTCCTTCACTTCATGAAATGAAAAATGTTTTAACTCTGAAAAGGAACACAGGCCCCAAAGTGTATTTGTGCCACCTTAATCAAATATAGGCACCACTGAGATCTTCACTTCATTTTCACTTCACTTCACTTCTTCTCCACTTGCCACTACCTGATGATGAAAGCAGCTGATATCCATACTAATTATAGCCATAGAAACATTTTAACAACTACTTCTGACCTAGTTTCCACTGTAAGGACTTGTACCCAAACTGCCCTTTGCAAAAGCCTCCCTTGGCCAGCATCTAAGTATGAAATTTTTGCAACTCGTTAGAGGTCTCAGCTTTCATAATTTTCTGTGACTGCCCAAAATGCTAGTGTGACTTAGGAGGTACACACTGCTCTGACCTTGTCAGGCAAAAGAGGGAAGCACCTAGATGACATTTTAGGCATTCCTCCCCTTCTGCAAGTTGAGGTGCTTGATTTATGATACAAGCTCAGATACACTTTTGCAGCAGGTTTTGCACAGGTATTGCTTTCTTTCAGAAGAGAGGCTGGTGTGTTGTTTTCCATATAACTTCATAGTTAGAACATTCGTCTGTGTTGTAGATAACTTAATTTGGATCCTGGTTTTGGGTGAAGCTCAGCTATGAGCCCAGGCTGTAGGATACTTCAGAATGAGATATTCTCTGTCATTCCTGCTGAACAGTATTGCATTTTGTGGAATGTTTAAATATTGCTTTGGATATGAGAGAAAGAGACAGATGATATCACCTTTTGTTAGAGCATTCACCTGTAGTAAGAGTACTACTCTTCCAGCCACACAAACATTCATGTGTGTCATGCAAAAAAGATCCACCCCAGCAGGAATGACATAGAGTAGTATATCCCACAATGCTTGGGTGGCCAGAACACATTCCTAAGAGATACTGGTAGAAGTTTCCTTGAAGGACGAGGGATCTGAAGGTGACTCTTGAGCCCCTGAGTTACTTCTCAAACCATCAGTAGTGGTGGTTCAGGAAGGAGGCAAAAAGTAGAAGTCCCTTCCTCCCCATTGTATTTTGTAGGAAAGTCCCACTGCACTGCCCCAGTTTCTGGACCATGGCCACACACATCTCTTCTATATATCCTGCTAGCCAGATTGGGCTACCCAGCAGATGGCTTTTGTGGATTCCACTCTTAGTTTCCTAATGCTTTCTACAAGTTTTATGTCATGAAGTAGAAAAACCCATCCATGGCACAGTTGTTAATGCAAAGTGTTGCAAGGCCCGAGTCGCTTTGTGCATTTAACCCGAAGCACTTAGACAAATATATATCAGATTCTATTTGTTATCTTGTAGCGTTTGCATATTTTCCCAATTTAACTTCTACAGTCACGTTTTCCAGGGTTTCCAAGTGGGCTTAGTGGTTGTGTGGTTGCTAGCCTGCGCTGCCATGTTACATACCAGATGAGCCAGCTCTGAGATCCCTCTCCATCCTACAATCACACTTCCATTTTGCTGCATGGATATATCCCTAATGAAGGTTTCTGTCAAGGAATTAACAGAAATCAGTTATGATCCATTGAGATAATTTTAGAAATCCAAACAACTCACTTGTTCAGGGTTTATTTTTCACTAGGTCTAACTTTGCTTTCGTGCTCATCGGTATATACAGTTACAATTATAGTACATTTGATGCTGGTTAACAATAGTACTTTGGATTTTGCCTCCTGGTTTCCCTACTAGCAGAGTACAGCTCACTCCCTTTACAGACATAACATAGGTTACAAATTGACTGCAAGATAAAAAATGCCTGGAGTCTAACGAGGGACTATATTGTTCTACCATATTGTTCTACTCCATGCTTAATCAAATTATTTGAATACATATATTTATATTGCAGTTCTTTAGGAGCATTCTATGGTCAATTCAGCCTCCAGAACAAGGCTTCAAATCCTTTCAGTTCATTCGCATTCATTTATTCTAAATTTAAGAAGCAAAGAATACTATAAAAGTAACTTGATTGGGCCATCAACTATTGCAGAGAGGAGAGGCCCTTTTCATCACAATTAGAAATTGAAAGAAATTCTTCTATATCTGTTTTCCCAGAAGCTGCTTCTCACCCACAGTGTATTCCTCATGCTACATAATAATGGCAGCAGCAGTTTGTTAGGATGCCAGTGGTTGAAAATAGCAAGTTACTCAGGATGGGAGGGAACTTTAAAACTAAAATTAGATGAACTGACTTTTGGCCTTTTAATAACTAACATTCTCCTGCCATAAATGGTTGATAAAAACATGGCGAACGACTGTTTGCTGCCATACTCACTATTCAGTGAGGGTAAAATGCTGCGTTCGCTTACTTGCTATATGCCAGATGCACTGTGTGTCCTTGTTTGGTGGATCTTCACAGAAGCAGTTAGGTTGGAAAAGAGCTCTGAGATCATTGAGCCTGTCCTATGACTGAACATCCCCATGTCAACTAGATAGCAGCACCAAATGCCACGTCCAGTCTTTTCTTAAACACCTACAGGGACAGTGAATCCACCACCTCCCTGGGCAGCCCATTCCAATGTCTAGTCACTCTTTATGTGAAGCAATTCCTCCTAATGATCAACCTAAATCTCCCCTGGCATAGCTTGAGACTGTCGTCTTATGCTGTCACTGCCTGCCTGGGAGAAGAGACCAACCCCCACCTGGCTACAGCCTCCTTTCAGATAGTTGTAGAGAGTGATAAGATTTCCCTTGCACCTCCTTTTCTCCAGGCTAAACAACCCAGCTCCCTCAGAGGCTACTCACAAGACTTGTGCTCCAGGGCCTTCACCAGCTTTGTTGTCTTTCTTTTCATTCCTAACATTAAGTTCTGATGTTTTCCAGGTATAAACCATGGACCTGTAATAGCTGGAGTAATTGGAGCTCAAAAACCACAATATGATATATGGGGCAATACAGTAAATGTGGCCAGCAGGATGGACAGCACTGGTGTCTTAGATAAAATACAGGTAAGTCTTGATTGTGTCCTAGCGGGCTTTCACCTAAAATGGCAGAATGGCCTAAAGTTTGGTTCACCAACAGTTACCTGAGAAAGTGGCAACAGCAGCTCTGAAAGGTGATGCTAACTATCACTTCATGAGCCTTACCATCACTTCATTTATACAGCCTTAGTATTTGTAGAAAGATGGGGAAGCTTGGGTCTACTGAAGTGAAATTAAGCTCCTGAAGTTGAGAAAAGTGCTATGTGAGGTAGGAAGAGTATTGTCCCTAGCTCCATTTGTCTATCTAAAAGCTCTCTGTTGGCAACCCTAGGTACAGAAGTGGTTACACCAAATTACATACTTGATGTAAGTGATTAGAATGGGCATCCAGCAACAGACTGCTTGAAAGCCCAGGTGTTCAAATCTGACTTGAGACCCTTAAAGGCCTCATGAGCATTACAGCAAACCCCTTATAACTGAACAGAACATTATGTTATCTTCACACTCTGGAAAAAGATTCTACTTTGCTTTGTTATCAACAGTGGCTGTATTACTGTGTTGTTGCAGGTTACAGAGGAGACAAACAACGTCCTGCAAACACTGGGGTACATGAGCACCTGCAGAGGAATAATAAATGTGAAAGGAAAAGGAGAATTGAAGACATACTTTGTACATACAGAAATGACAAGATCCCTTTCACAAGGGAACGTGGCATCTTGAAGATACTTGTACGCGTCATCAGTACCATATTTTCAGGAAAGTATCACGCACTTTTTAACTACATTTTGGCCCTTAACATGCGTGCTATTTTCTGGTATGTGGCACTTATTTTAATATGGCTGCAGAATAGTCCCATGAGCCATCATTTTGCACCTTGATATTTCTATGTTCAAGGACAGTTGTGATGTACGCTATAGGGCTGGAAGATTGTACTGCTACTTGCACTGTTATTCAAAGACAAGAAAAGAAGGAATAGGAATCAAAAGGTGGTAACACATCCTGAAGGACTAAAGAGAGGTGTTAGTGACAAATGCGTGGAAAAAAGGCAATAAAGCTAGGGGTGCATACTATTTTCTGATGCATGGTGTTTTCTGGAAAATACAGTCGCTCCCCAATAGCATCCACTAATCTGGTATTAAAGTATACAGTATTGTAAATAAGTTTACTCTGTCCACACATGATTTGGATGTGATCACCAGTTGCATCTCATAGCCAGGGACACGTTGGGTGGCTTGCTGGCATTCTTTCTGAAGAGGGAACTAACAATGCTGGAATAGTTTTGTACAAACGTGTCAAATGTTTTGAAGCTATTGTCTTTTGTAAGGTTAATTCATTAAAAATTTATATGTACTTTGTCTTACTGTTGCTGTCTCTTAGTTTTGCTTCCTTCCTTGGCTTCTGTCGCTCTAAAGCTGCGTGTTTTCTGCTGCTGCCTCTGCTTTTTATGCAGTAGTTAGATGTTGAGGCAGGCTATGGCCAGCTATCTCAATAGCCTTGGTCAATAATATCTGCTAGAATTGCTATTGCCTTTCAGAAACTAAATCACCTCTACTGTCTTCAGTCATGGGTGGCATCCTAGGCACTTTGCAGTCGCTTATTCTCTAGATGATACAGAAGACTGACCTCAAATCCATAAACACAAGCAAAGTGGAGGATACTGAAAACAGTAGGAGTGCTGCTACTTAACAACTGGCCCATAGTGCTTAAAAAATAACAAGGAGAAGCTGTACAAGAGAAAAAAAAGTTCTGTTTTGCACTTTGACAACCTCTTTTGCCCTTGCATGCCTTTCACTTAACCTTTACAATGCTGGATTTTGTGGGATATTTAAAGTAATAATCTCATTTATCATTTAAAGTAATAATCTCATTTATACTCACTAGGACATGAGTATGAGCTAAATGCTATTTCGTGGATATCTGAGATTAATTTAAATCCCTTTAAATTCAAAAGTATCACACTTGCAGAGTTTCGTAGATGAGCCAGGTGAAAGAGAGTAAAAGTAGGTAATTGTACTATCTATGCTCCTTTGAAGCACAGATAGTAACAATTAAGTTTTGCTTTGTTGTAATCAATTTGTTTAGTCATAGCATCCTAACAAGAAAATAATCCTATTTACGAAATAGCATATAATTACAAGAATTTTTCTGACTGATACCATATAAATATGGAAGCCAACTTATGCACTATTACCTATGTTATTGAAATGTAAAAATTATTCAGATTGCTCATTCATGAAACATACATATACATTTGTATAGCATTGGTATCCTTTCAGAAGTTCTCAAAATTGTGGGTCACAAATACATGGCATCAGTCCAGTCTCACTGAATGTGGCACAGTTTACTCACAGCAGCCATCTGCCCACTAGTGCATTAGAATGACAGTAGATTTCAAAGCAACTAATTTGCTGTAAAACAGACAATCTGAATTTTGATCCCCTTAAGTTAGTCTAAAAGCAAAATGTAAGTTATTTTACTTATGTTCAACGTGACACACTTAATTTTGCATCCAGCACTGGAGACTTTTAAACAGTAATTTTCAAGACAGGTGCTCAGTCTAATAAAATCTCATGAAAAATATTTTTGTTGTCTTTATGATTTCTTCCTTTTAATTAATAAGTTAAGATAAATGTTTTCCAGTGGAATTAAAGACTTTCCAAATAGTTCACATGGCCGCAAAACCAGTGTCCCAGTCATTGGCTAGCTGTCACTTGGCTATGTCACTAGAGTTGTCCTAAATCCCTCCTTGCCACTTACTATAAATTTGTCCGAGGAACACTGAAAGAAGTTATTGATCTTCTTCTTACACTTTGAATGTACTCTGGGCCTTTAAAACCATTCTGGTATTACCACAGGTCAATGCAATAATTTCTTACTGTGGATGAAAGTCCTTACGTGAAGTTGATTCTATTACATTGCCATATATACGTACAGCTTTCAGGTATAACCTGTGCATTCAGGATTTTGCTTTCATTTGTATTCTTGCACATCATTAACAAACCTTGTACCTAACTTCATAGCCTTGTTTCTGTGATTTTTATAAAAGTTAAACAGTATTATTTCTGTAAGCTATGAAATGTTAAAACATCTGAATGGTGGGGAGCTGGCTAGTCCAATGAAATATAAAGAAAGGTGTATGTGTGCCCTCCAAGAGCATGTTGAAAATGCCCATGTTCAGAGCACTCATATCTCATTGGTGTTCTTCTCTCATTTTGTAGTTCCATTTAGATTCTTGCAGCCAAATCCTGCTGAAGAACAAGAAAGTGGGCAAAAGATAAACCTATATTCGCCCAGACAAAGAAAGGCGCATACCATCCTCTCTCTAGCCTTCAGTTGCTGAGGATTACTATCTTTCTAGTGCTGAGAAGCTATTTATATTTAATAAATACCTCTTGTCTTCCAATGCATTTTACATCTCCTGTTTATACTGGCTTATTTTTCCTCTGTCTAGATTCACTTATGAAAAGAACTTTTTTCCTCCTCCTGCAGCAATCTCAGCCTCAGTAACTGGATGATATTCATGTATCAGCTCATAACCTGACAAATGTTATGATAATGATGTAAATCAGTATTTCACATTCCATATATTCCACATCACAGTAAGATTCATCAAGTTCTACAACTTCCGTGTTGGTGACATAGTTCACAGCTCGTTAGTGAACCACAGAGTGGGACTTCTAAAAGTACAGCGAAAATGCATTTCACACTGTGAGGCAACCATCAAAAGATCAATATAAGAGTGATTCACTGTGGTCTAGGAAAAAGAAAATCAAATGGGAACACCTGGGAAGCCTGCTGGAATTCTTTTCCAAAGTCAGTGCTTTGCTCCAATTTACAGAGGGCTACCAAAGGACAGGAAGAAAGACTAGATTTGCAGATGTTTTTATAAACTATGGAAATAGTTTGGATTACCTGTAAATTAATGCTATTTAGCTGTTCCTAAAGAGAGACATTAGTGTCTTATTTATGCTAAGTGAAAAGCATTTTTCATTTTTTTATATTCCTATATGCTTCCTCCATTTTGTAAAATATCTACAAACCTTCCCTTTTTCCACTGAGACACAGGTAGTTCAGTCTGCTTGTTTCTAAGGCAAAGTGAGGGAAGAGCTTTTGCAAGTCTGCCCTGTTTTGTTTTTAGAACCTCATACTGGGACAAATAATAAGCTATGTTGTCAAGATGCTTTATATAGCAGAAGATTTACTGTTAAAAGATATTATTATCTTGTACTTTGATACATAGTTTTCCTTCTTGTTATGTATGTGGTTATGTATCAACATAGATTAATTTTTCATTTTCAGATAGCGGACTCTCCTTCACCTGGTGTAGATAGTGCCCTTCAAGACTTTTTACAGGTGAACCCCAAATAATCTTAAGTCTAGGGATTTTTAGGTTTATTCTTTATTTCTTGTCTAAATTAGCGGAGTGATTCTGAGGAGGAAATAAATGTAGAATGAGATATATATGCCTTAAATAAAATACGTAATTAATAGATCATTTTTTGTTCTTCAAAGTAATTCAGATTTGTGTGGATTTATCAAAAATGGTATATAAATCAACTGTAACTAGTTCACCCTGAAGTTTGCTACATATTAATTTTAAGCATTTTCAAAGTTAGAGGAAGGAATTACTCAGGTCAATGTAACATTTGATACGTCAAAATGCAAGATAAGGGAATTTTATTAACCTTTGCAACTATGAAGATATGAACGCCTTTATGTTGTAGGATGCCCTGTTTAAAACAAAGATTCTGCCAAGAATTGTTTGACATTTTTTGGATGGAGTATTTTTCAAATCTATTTGTAGCCATTGAGACACTCTTCACAAAAATTACAGTTTTGACAGGAAAAAATGCACATGGAAGTATTTCGAAAGGTTGACATTCCTGGACTAGAATTTTTCATGTTTTATTCAAAGAAAGTGTTACAAATAGCAATTTTTATGAAAGTTATGTCACCTCATGTATAAAACTGTACATTACTCTACTTACCAAGAGAGTTATTGAACAGAATATTGATCTTAGTTGGAGCAGATATCAGTCAGCTATATTGGGTTGTGTGGCAAGGTTTTGGTAGCAAGGAGAGGGGGACAGGGTTACAGGGGTGGCCTCCGTGAGAAGTTGCCAGAAACTTCCTCACGTCCAACAGAGCCAATGCCACACAGCTCCAAGACTCCACCGCTAGCCAAAGCCAAGCCCATCAACAACAGCTCTGGGATAACATATGTAAGAAGAGATAAAAAATGTGGCAGAATCAGCAGCTGAAGGGAGGAAACATCTCTGGAAACACCGGTGTCAGTGAGGAAGGACGAGAAGGAGATGTTCCAGGCAGCAGAGCAGAGATTCCCCTGCAGCAGGTGGTGCAGACCATGGTAAGGCAGCTGTGTCCCTGCAGCCCTTGGAGGCCCATGGTAGAGCAGAGATCCACCTGCAGCCCATGGACAACCCCACAATGGACCATGTGGATACCCAAAAGAGGCTGTGATCGTGGGAAACCTGTGCTGGAGGAGGCTCCTGACAGGACCTGTGGTCCCATGGAGAGAGCAGCCAGTGCTGTAGCAGGTTTGCTGACAGGACCTGTGACCCCATGGGGAACCCGCACTGCAGCAGCCTGTTCCAGAAGGACTGCACCTCATGAAAGGGACCCACGCTGAAGCAGTTCATGAAGAACTGCAGACTGTGAGAAGGATCCACATGGGACAAGGTCATGGAGGACTGTCTCCTGTGGAAGGGATGCAATGCTTCTGAAGAGCCTTCCTGTTTGAGGTGGGTAGTCAGTCAGTAATCAGGATCTAGAAGAAACAAGCCCTTCTGTAAAACAACTGGCTTGAGCCAAAGCTACGGTAGTAGAAAGGGGACAGGTTTTGAGCCATTTTTGTTTCAGCCTCTTTCAAGGGCCATTGAATGGAACATATTTGACAAAGACTGTCTCTCCTTCATGGCTCAGCTGAAGGTCAGGACCACATGGCAATCTGATACATGTTGAGGTCAAAGAGTTAGGACAGGAGAGGGCTTACTAAGCCTTAATTTGACAGCAGGCTAGTCATCTCAGCTCTAAGTGACATGAGTTTGAAACAGGTACCTCAGATTGTAGTAAAAAACAGCTACTGTTTTTCCTATATATCAATGACCTGTCCAGTTATATGTCATCTGTCCTCTTGTGTCCATCCTGTCTCCCTTCCCCTGTTATCACTGTCTCTTTTGTGTCCCGTCTCCCTGCCTCCATTATTATTTGCTTCATATTCCTTTTAGGAAGTTTTTTCAGAGTTAGTGCACAAGCCAGTTTGACATTTCAGAACAGTGACCCTACCTTTGAGACACTTTATGGCATAAAAGTACATACCAACATGTTCAAAACTCAAACATCTTAGCAGTGGAACCTGAGGGGGTATTACTGCTCCCTAAAAAAGGCAGGCAATTGAACTTGTCATCCCTAAAACACCAAATTCAAAGCAACTTTCAACACTTTGGTGTCTTAGCTCAGATGTATTTGAATGCATCGTTTTCACCACACGGACTAAAATTGCTCCATTGTTTACATGTTCATATTGAAGTTACTAAGTAAACAGACTGACCTTCCATGCTATTTTATAACAAGAACATACACTTAACAGTGGCATATTAATAAAGTCTGGTTGCAACTGGAACAAACCCCTCTGGGCATTCATATCCTGCTTCTGGGCAGTGTGCAAAAGGTGACCAGGAAGAAAAGCCTTTGTAAGTTTCAAATAATTCTAAAAGGATTTATACCTTCATTGGGAAGGACAAGTTAAGTGAAAAGCATAGTTTTTAATTACTTCAAATGGGCAGTGGGGGGGGACAGTATTGCAAATCTGTAACAAGCATCCAGCAACATTTGTGACAATCTGAATTGCATCTAGATGCTGTAATTCAATTTAATGCCATCAATTTAATGTTAATCAAAATGAGCTACACGAGAACAGTAGAAAGAAAACTGGAGAGAAATCTTTCAGATCTGACTTCAGAGCTCTTGCCTAGCTTAGTTGATATCTCTGGCGAACAGTTTCTTGTGGCTCTATTTATAGCTGCAGTTTCAGCTGAGCTGCTTTTTATAAATGGGCTTGCTATCTCTCTGTGCTCGGACTAAACTACAGAAAAGCACTTGCACAGTGGCAAGCGGGTCTCTGCGTAGGAAGCTGATGTAAGGCAGCTGTTGGATTTTCAATTCCACTGCTCGCTTACACTGTGCTAATTTGGCCCATGCTACAGAAAGAAGAGGATCTTAATTGGTAGAGGGACATTATTAGATAAGCAGATGGAAATTGTCACAAATGATTAAAAAAACCACCCACACCAGTCTGCAGATGATAAAGCCTCCATGCTACACTCGCAAAGAAGCAGGAGTCTGTGTTTATTCAGTGGATTAGTGATGGGAGAGTGGCAGCTACATAATAGGGATGAGACTTTTGTAGGCCTGAATTATTGCCTGGCTCCAAGATGCCTGAAACAACCAGTCGTGAAGATTTCTGGTACTCTGAAGGTTGGGGGATTTTAAATAAATTTTGGATGTTCAGTAAAATTCAAGATGCCTGGGAGAGGGCTATTGTGAAAGTGCTTACCAAAAGATAGTGGTAGCGATAATAATAGTAATGCTGTGCCTACAAGACAGTAGCTTTACAACTCTGGTTACGGAAAACAAAGGTAAGCTAAACCAAGCCGCTTGCAGATCCTTAAGGACCATAGTAAGAAGCAGCATGGGCATAGTTACATATATGTATTAAACCAGGATACCATGGGGTGAATATCAAACCTAGGAGCCAGGTGCGACTAGGGCAGAGCAGTTTTACAGTCGGTCTGAGATTTATATACAGGAGACACTTATTTTCAGTGTTCCAAACAAAAGTGTGTGAGAGAATTTTCCAACTGCATTGCCTGAAATGGCTGAGCATCCCAGTGCTGGATTCTGCACCTGGGATGGTTCAACCCTGGATGTGCATACAGCCTGGGGAATGAGATGCTGGAGAGCAGTGCCATGGAAAGGGACCTAGGTGTCCTGATCGACGGCAAGGTGAACATGAGTCAGCAGTGCCCTGGCAGCCAGGAGGGCCAACCCTGTCCTGGGGGGCATCAGGCACAGCATCGCCAGCCGGGCAAGGGAGGGGATTGTCCCAGTCTGCTCTGCGGCAGCCTCACCTCAAGTCTCGTGTTCTGGTTTGGGTGACACAATTTAAGAAAGACATTAAGCTTTTACAGAGCATCCAAAGGAAGGCAACAAAGACGGTGAAGGGCCTTGAGGGGAAGTTGTATAAGGAGCAGCTGAGGTCACTTGGTCTGTTCAGCCTGGAGGAGACTGAGGGGAGACCTCACTATAGTCTACGACTTCCTCATGAGGGGGAGAGGAAGGAGAGGCAGGCACTGATCTCTTCTCTGTGGTGACTAGTGACAGGATCTGAGGGAAGGGCCTGAAGCTGAGTCAGGGGAGGTGTAGGTTGGATGTGAGAAGAAAAGATGCCAATTCTTTAAAATTAAGAAGTTTATTAAATGGGAACAATTCGGGTCTTCACAGCGGTCTAGCCAATTCCCCTGACGAAAGGGCCACACTGAGTGCCTGACCACTGTCGAGCGGAGCAGTGAGAGACCAAGAGATTCCAAGGGTACTCCTTTTTATATCCCACTACCCCGAGCGCCACCCCTCTCCCAAGAGTCCTCCTCCTAGAGGTGTGTTGATTGGAGTGTGTTGGCTCGCTGTGCTGACGATTGGTCCATCCAAATGGGGTGATGCCAGTGCATCGAATGATTGGTTGTCCTTCTTGTCCAATTACAACTCTCAGTTTATCCCTTCATTATAGTTTCCTGATGTCACCCTTTTTCTAGAAAATTCCTCTCGGTTCCGTCACTCATCTCACCCCTAATGCTAATACAGAGAATGAACCTGACACTCCTTCCCCCCTAGAACCTCATTAACACACAACCAATTTTAACAGTATCTTTTATAACATATCAACAATTAATTGTGACTCCAAATTAACGATGAACCATAGCCTCTTATTAACTGCAAAAATTCAAACCCTTAACTACTTGGGCCTACAAAAGCCAACCCTCCTTGTTTATTTATAACAGACGTTAGAGAAAGGTTCTTCACCCGGAGGGTGGCTGGGCACTGGAACACGCTCCCCAGGGAAGCGGTCACAGCACCAAGCCTGACAGAGTTCAAGAAGCATGTGAAAGCCTGTGCCCGAGTAGGTGATCTGCTGTCCAAAGAGAGAAGCCCAAGCTCCTCAAGACACTGGCTCCTCATTCTGGTGGAAATTCCATGCTGTGGGGTGGTTTTATTCAAGTTACCCACTTAAAAGGGGATTTGGGGTCTAGTACAAGCTGTAACAGCAAAAGAAGTCAGTCCCTTTCAGCCAGGCTTTGCTCTAACCTTCCACCCCAGCTTCCAAGGACACAAAGGACCAGGGAACTGGAGCCGCTGCACAAGAACGAGACCAAAACTCCTCGATCGGGTGTCCGGGAATCCACACTTCAGACCTGGCAGGGCTCTGCGGAACGCCCCAAGTCCCCGAGCATCCGAGCCCAGCCACGTCCGGGGCCGGTTCCTGCCAGGCTGCCCCAGGCCCCGGCGGTGCCCGGCGCGGTGCCCTGAGGGCGGGGCAGCGTCGCCGGGTAACGGCGGCCCGGGCAGCATGGCCGCCACCGGTACGCGCTTGGCACAGGAGGCGCTCGACAACGCGCCGGGGAGGAGGCGGCCTGCCCTCGCTTCCTTCTCCGCCTTCAGCTTCGTTCCGCCCAAACGGGAAGGGCCTCCGGAGCTCAGCTATTTCAGCCGGCCGCACAAGGTGAAGGAGAGGAGGGAGGGAGCGAGCGAGTCGGGGACAGACGGGGAGCAGGGCAGGGCGGAGGGACGAGCTCTCCCCGTGGGTCTCTACTACGCAGTGTAGACACTCTGCTCGAACCCGGTGCGAGGGCTTGGCCCTCATCATGAGGGACCTGGTTAGACAGGTGCCTAAAACGTCATAGCATCATGGAATGGATTCGGTTGGAAGGGACCTTTAAGATCATCCAGTTCCAACCCCCTGCCCTGGGAAGGGATACCTTCCACTAGACCAGGTTGATCAAAGTCCCGTCCAACCTGGCCTTGAACACCTCCACGGCTTTTCTGGGCAACCTGTTCTAGTGCCTCACTGCACTCACAGCGAAGAATTTTTTTGATGCAGAAATCTGGCACATTAATCTCTATCACTAGCCTATCTATTGCCAAAGTAATAGGTTTCACCATCAAAGGCCTTTGCAAAGTGTGTTTGCTACTTGTGGATTGGCAAATGAGAGTAATGCCTTTCACTGGATAACAAGAGAAGGCAGAGACATGATTTGCCAAGGATTGAGGATGGGTAGGCCACTTGGTAGCAATGAAATGTGAGGCATTTTTAGGGGAAACACTAGGAAAGGCATTGTCTGTCTCTAGGGTTTGATGCAGCACCAGTGGATTTTCTCATACCACACACTCTTGGGAACCCTTTAATAAGAAACTTCTCCATTTTCATTTGCAGGAAAAGATTTTCAATGTGCATTACGTAAATTTTCCACATGCTCAGCTTTAATAAAATCAATAGAGCTACTCAAAACAATAACATCAATATATGCCTCTGTAACTGAATGCTTCTGAAGGTGGTACACTGCCACTCAACATGTAGTAACTCAAGTACACTGGCAGGGAGCCTGACTCCTCACTCTGCTGCATTATATTACCTTTGTTCCTCATTCTGTCCTCATATTTAAAATCAGAAATTAAAACAATCTTACACCTTCTGCCTTAGCTGACCTACAGTTCCTGGGTGGTGAACTTTTCTCTCTGTGAAGTGTCATGTGAGACATTGAAGTTAACAGGCTTTTTTGTCAAAAATTAGCATTAAAAAGTTCTGAAATACCTATTAGGTCATTGTAACATAGCAATGCTATGGCAATTAATAGCAATAAATACAACCCATGAATCCCCTCCTCACCCAAGTGACAAGCTACTGAATGTGCCAAGCACGGGGCAGCACTGACTGGTGGTTTGCCAGAGTTTGCAGGTCCTGTGTCCCTGGGATGTGGGCAGGTACATACCAGACCACTGTGCTGGGCATTAAAGGAACAGCAAATTTCCTGCACTGACTGGGTGGTCCTGCTAAAAGACAAGTAGATTTCTAATGTCAGACTCTTTTGTGTTGATTCCAGCATTACCTTGGGAAGGTGATCTGACCCAAAGGTGAGTGGGCACAGTCGGTGCCATGCTTCACAAAGCAGTAGGGAGAGCACAACAAGAGCAAGGTGAGGGCATGCCAAGGGGCTGGCGTGGTGCTCTTGGGGCTGGTGGAGCTCACAGTCTATCCAGTCTGCACAGAATTAGCAGCCATATGGTAGAGCTTTTCCTTACAGTATAGTCTGCTCTCACACTCACAACGGCCTGGTTTGTGAAAAATGCTGCTCCAGTGGCATGGAAACAAAAAGTGATAACAGCTGTTTAATAGGTTTCTTCACAGCCCAGGCCTCAGCCACAGGGGAGGAAGCAGATTCAACCCATTCTTCTGCACAATTTAGGAATTAGATAATATGAATATTTTTATTTTTACAGCAAAAGGAATCTCATTCCTTTTTGCAGCTTAAGTACCTAAAACCGACCGTGTATCAGAGACTGAAGCAGAGAGAAGTAGGAAGAAGATGGGCTCATCACATGGCCAGAAGCCAGGAGTTCCTGCCTTTTAATCCCTTGGTTGACACTTGCTCCCTGGATTGCTTTACATAAGTTACTGTAGCCAGTGTGCCTGGTGTTTCCTCTTCTGAAATGTGGAGAAAGCTATTACCTATTTTATGTGTGTCTGGAATACTAATGAATGCTTGCAAAGCACTTATCTTTAGCAGCAGTACACAGAGGATGCCTACCCTGAGTGCACATTTATCATCAGCTCTGTAACTCACTTGCTCTGATGGGTTTAAGAAACAGCTCACCACCATCACCACCACCACTATCACCGCCCAGGCCAACCAAATTATCGTTTGCAACAGAGAGAAACAGCAGCAGAAAGTTATCAGTATATTGAGGAAAGAAATGTTGTCTCTGCACATCCAGCAGAAAATCTTAAATAGATATCTGGGACAGAGCTAGTTTTTGACATAACAGGCTGGCTGACTATCTGCGAGTTCCAGAAAGAATGAATTATCTGCTCTGACACAAGTGACAAATAATGCCACATGAGTAACACAAAGAGCAAATAACATTTCTGGTGGTGAGTACAAATTAAATGCCCACTGAATGAAACTGCTAGCATGGGAAGGAAAGGAGAATCAAGGAAGCACAGAAATAGTCATGGAGATGACAAATCATGTGCAGGGTGCTCTTCAATGTGACTGAAATCCTATGAAGCTCAATGGTTTCTGAGAAGTGAAGGGATAGATAGGTTAAATACCAAATAATCTCTCCTCTTGGCAGAACCAAGTAATGGAGACACCTTTACAAATAAAGCCTGAAATTACATCAGTGTCTCACTAGTGCTCTTAACTATGGTTTCCTTTTAATGGAACCATTACAGCCTTCTTGACCTGCCATGACTTGACCATATTTGGAGAATACCATTGTAATTTGAAAGACTCGAAGTACATGAGATTTTCAAAGGTTAAATTGGACACACTGTAAAGTTATAGGAGAAAAAAAGCCCAACAAAATTCACCACTTTTTTAGTCAGCCATGCACAAAGCCAATGATGACTGACATGTTTAACAGAGTATGGACCTTTTAATGAAGTTCAGTAACAACTGGCAGCATATTTCAGTAGGGGATTTTACTTTCTTTTCTCTTTGAAAACTTTTTTTGGTTTTGAAATTGCTTTGATGCCATTTATGAGAACTTCTTGATTGGATTTCACAAATGCCTTTGTAGGAAGAGCATATCTTTTATGTTGCTTATTTGGATGCAACTATGTCAACAGTTAAACAATAATATTCTGGTTTTGGGTGTACTTTATTTTCATGCCTGACATATGTGTGTCATGACTGCTAATGGATCACTGTATTACCACTGTGGCATGTTTCTCAATTCTGCTCTAATCAGAAATGAAATTATGTTTACAGTGCAGAATACCTTTGTCTTTTTGAAAGTGCCTGTTTTGCTTTTACATAATTGTGCCAGATCATTTGACAAATACATGAATTTACAAAGGAGAATATTAAGTGCAGGAAAGTAAAACAGATCAGTTAAATTTCCCAAAATTACAACAGATTACAGGGGGGAAAAAATTAAGTAAATTGCCATAAGGGAAATTTCAGAGCTGAACAAACTTAATAAATGATACCACGTGTCATTAGGTAATTTTGCAAACTATTCCAAAGGAGTGGCCCAAACTTCCTAATGAAGTCAGTAATATTACAGTTGTCATTGTCTCATGCAATATATGCACTGTTTAGGTATTGATTTGACTATATGTGTTCTGTAATCTGTAAAGTAAAGCAGTTTTGTGAATTAGCCATTTTTTCTCCTTTTCTCAAGACAGGAGATTTTTTCACCTATGATGCCATTTTTAGAATAACAGAAGGTTACGACCAATATCTTCCATGCTGTGACAGAAAACATGCAAAGGGTCATGGCCTTAAAATTCATGAGGAGGTAACCCTTTGATAAATTCATAATTATAGTTGTTAGAGGTGTTTTGTACTTTTTGACATGACTGGAGGCTGTAGGCATTGTTTTACCCTTTATGGTGCAGCCTGTATGGTAAGAAAGGAATTGGAAGGAGAACATCATTGTACTCAGCCTGCAGGTTTAGGAGAAAGTATTATCCCATGAAGACACCCTAATTAGTTCTTGCTCTTTCATATCCTGAAGTTTTCCAGGACAAGACATATGCAAGTTAAAGCAAGGGGGAAGAGGCAGGTCCTCTCTTGCAGGGTTCAGGGTGTACTCTGAACCATCTGTGCCCCTCAAGAGTTGTACTTCAGGTGGTTCTGCAGTTATTTCTGTGATACTTGAAAACTCTTCTCCTTGAGAAGACGGGGTTCAGAGGCCATGACTTCACTACCGTCCTCTGACACCCATCCTCTCAACGCCAGCATTTGCTGTGGAAGGCAAGTCTCTGAAGCTGGTGGGTTTGTTAAGAAAACCTACACCAGATTGTCCTGCAGGAAGGAAATACATAGGGAGCTAGTGCAAAGGTGTGGTCAGTCAGAACACATGGGCATGCCTGGAAAAGGATGGGCAAAGTATTCGAGGCCAGCAGAATCTGGGTTTGATGTGCACTTATAGGTAAATACAGCCATGGTTTTACACAGCTCCCTTGGAAACAGAAATACTATAATATATGTATTTTTTTAATGTATTTTTATATGTATTTGATATGTATTTTTATGTATTATGCATAAATGTACATGTATGTATTTTTCCATGCAGCATCTGAATAATACACATACATACAAGTGTCTGTATATATAATTATATTTATACACACACACACAAAACTGCACATAGAGGCAGAGGCTGTCAACAACCAAATGAAGTGTAACCTCTGTATACTAATGACCTCGAAATCCCAATGGGTTCATGGGATGTAAAGTGATGGGTAGGCTAGGGATAGCTGCCCGCAGTTAGCTGTATAGAGAAGGAAGAAGGAAGAGCCACACAAGAGTTCAAATTACTCTAATTTCTGTGTAATAAAATTGGGTTTTTTCTGACAAAGCCCACTGCTTGTGATTCGTCTCACTAGCAGTTATATATGCCAGACATTTCAGTGCAAGTGCATGGCCATAATGCCCTTCAGCTCTATCAGACAGTGCAGGAAGTATTAGATGCTCCCAAAGGAATCCCAGGAGTGCCCATGAGCATCATCTGCTCATGCCTAGTAACTCAACTGCAAATATGTGTGAGGCCAAAAGGTATGTAAATGACTACTCCACTTAGAAATTAAACTTTTTATTTAAACAAAACAAAGACAACCTCCCTCCCCTAGTACCAAGCCCAACCTCCAAGTGGGAAATTTGTGTAGAAAGTTAATCAATACAAAGTTATGGCTTTTTTACTGAGCTCTTGTATCAACAAAACTCACTTTCCTGTTGGTTTTTTTCCTAGAGCAAACTTGTACGGGCCAGAATTCATACCAGCTCTGCTGGGCAGTGCACACAAGGGACTGTCCAAACAGGTGTCCCTTAATCCAGCCCTTTAATTAGGAGGGAGACACATCAAACCCACAGCTGTTTAATACTACAACATGATCCTCCTGCATGTCATGACACCCAACACTGGATGTAGTCATAACTAAGTGCAAGTCACATACTCAGTTCCTCTTTATTATCACAGTGGCCCTCTCAGACTTTATGTAATAATGACTAAATTACAAAATATAATTAATAAAAATACCGCAATTGGCATCTTTCTAGTACAACACTGAAAGCAGACAGGCCGAACCCTCCATAGTACACTGCATTACTTGAAGTGGAAAAAAGCAAACCACTGCAAGTAAGACCCTCATTTCCTGCAGATAGCCTGGATGCACTCAGGGAATTCAAGAGTACAGTGAGAGATACTCAGTTTAGCTACATGCAGCTGAGTAACTGCAGTGGAGTGTGTGCACAGGGCTGCCATTGCTATTTCCAAGTGTTAACAGTGCTAGAATTACACGCTGCGGAGGCGGGTAGCAGGACGCTTCCCAGCCAACTGTTGGAAAATCTGAAACCCACTGAATGCCAAACCCACAAAGATGAAATGCCAGTGTGCACAGTCAGCGCTGTGCTACCAAGGATGCTGAAAACTCAATCTCGTTTATGTAAAAGGAACATAAACTACTGGAATTACATACTGCTGCCTGTCATTAGCACTGTAAACTCTGTATTGCTAGCAAAGTCTTTCTTGATGGTACAAAGATTTTTTAGTTTCTCATTTTTCAACATTTATCCACAACTACGGCAGGGGAGAAAACGGTCTTAATTTTGCCTGCCAATCTTCTTGACTTGATTTTCATTCTGCTGGGGTTAAAAGTTGGTGGGACTAGCTTTTAATAGGGTGGAGTAAGGTAGGCAGGAGAACTAGGGGATAAATGGTTGTTTTGAAGTGAGCTTTTCTATTGAGTGGGTTAGTTAGTTAGTTTGCTTGCTTGTTTGTTTGTTTAAAATGGTTTACAGTATCTTTCCAAGAATCTCAGGTTCCGTCCATTAGGCTGGAAATGTCTCTTAGCTGACTGCCCTGCTATGAGAACCCTCCAATCTGTTCTCCCACCTTCATCCTTGCAGGACATAAGTGCTGATTTGCTCAGACTTGTGTGTGTTGTAGCAAAGAAGTTACTTGCTTGCACTTGAACTATGGTGGGGCATCTGCGTTTTGATTCTCCTCTTAGATACTATTTATATTATAAGACTAGATAAACACATTGCAGACCAAGCTTACTGTGTTAGTCGGTGTGCAAACATACAAGCAGCCTGATAAATTTTTGCTAGGGAAAGAAAAACAAAGAAATCCTGTCTTTCCCTTCTGACTCCCTGGTTCCCTGTTACTGTAACACAGGAAGGAACTGCAGATTGCAGATAGTGATTGCACAGTCACTTAAAGTGCAGCTTACTAAGAAGAAGCTTAAAATCTTTTCTTGGTCAGGTTATTTTTCATCAAGTCCACTTTCCATCATTGCAAAGCAGTTATTTCTGTAATCTTACAGCTACAAGTATTTTTAGTAAAACCTTTCATTGTGCAGAAATAAAGTAGTATATGCTTTATTTCCTTCAGGGAAAGCTTGCATGGACTAATGGTTGCTCAGGGTTTTTCTTTAGGCTTTGATTTTTGTCGTGCTGTGCTTTCACTGAATTGTGCAAGCAGGGTAGGTGTTCCTGTAACAGGGGGCACAAATCTCTCCTATTTTTCAAATGAATTATGCAACTCAGTGCACAAGAAAAATAAAAATATAATCTCTGTTTTTCTAGTTTGCCAGTAATCACATGGTAATCATGTGTGTGTGTATGTATTTGTGTAAAAAATTATCAGTCCACAGCTCCATATCTTATCATCTTGCCATCTAGTGATGCATTCATGGTTTATTAAGATACATAAAAAACTAGGGCAGGGATAGAACAGTAAGGGCACTAAACAAATCCATATAGCAGATGCTGTACAGTTCTGTCAGTTATTTTACCCCTGGCCACAGCACATTTAGCAATAGAAAACTGCCAAGTGATTTTCTTCTAAGGCAACTTTTGTGTTTTCACAGGAAATGGCAAGACCTGTTCCTGTGATGACATCTTCACAGTATGGGAAGCGCATAAATAAGCCCTTAGACCCAGCAACCGGAGAGCACGTGAGGGTTTATAGCGTGCACACAGCAATCTACGGGAAAAGTAGCTGCCCTGCTCATTGAAAAAACCTTCTCTAGGCCTGGATCCATGTGAAATCTCTTGTATCTGTCATCACCAGCAACATTTATCTGGAAAAAAAAAAAAACACATTGAGAAGCAATATGGTGCTTTTGCCTTTTCCTCTACAGTTTAGTTAATGAGAATGATCTGGATTAAAAATAGGGTGAAATAGCAGCTGCACTTTTTCTCATGCTAATTAAAATGCATGTCTTCTCCTTACATTCTCATAAAAATCTCATGAACAGCAGCACCAACATGAGCTGAGCATTTTAGGCAGCAACGCTGGGAATGAGACCTGTTGGGTCAAAAGCTGTCTCTGCAATTCTGGGCACTGCTTCTACATAACCCTTCACAGACCTAACATTTAAGCAAGCTTGCCCCTCAAGGTATCAGTGGTCACAGATTTTTCAGTCCTTACAGAGTTGCTAGAGAATTGTCAGACATTGTTTTATGTGCACAACAGCTGAAATGGAGATTCAGCTCAGAATTTTCTAAAATGGATGGGCTTACGTGCTTAGCAGTTTCAGTAGACTTCAAGTGGAACTCGAGTTAAAAGGAATTTCTGAGTGCTTAGCATTTGAAGAGACAAAATCTGGGTTTAGCTGATTTCAGACATTCATTTCACTGACTTCCACTATAGGAATGGGGTCTGACTGATTTAACAAGAAAAATCATCATTGGTTCTGTATCCAATCTGAAAAAAAGGGGTAAAAAGAAAAAGTAATACTAGCAGAACAAGTACTAAATAATTTGGTAGAAAGGATGGAAAAACACAAGGATTTGAGCAGTAGTCATTTAAAAAGCATGTTTAGCACAAATGTCTAAATCTGATTAAACATTTAATGCCTTGTACTTTCACGGAATCCAGTACTAAAATTTGAAGGTAATTTCAGGAGGAGTTTCTCCTGCAGGGTATGCATCAATTTGGTTCTCAAGAGCCATTGATCCTGTTGTTTAAAGCTGAGGCAGTATTGTTCAGAAAGGAACAGCCAGATTGATCATACCAGAAAAAGAACTGGAAGTCCACAGCTGTGACTGACACTGGTTTTGTAAGGTAGTTAGACATAGGAAATCTATGTCATTTGTAAATATAGTGAGACTCCTTGTGAAAAAATAACAGAAACAAAACACTTCTTAATCTGGGACCTGAAAAAGTAGTAAATTAGGCAATCAACAGCACTTGTTTGGCATGATATGAGAAGCAGAGCACATAGAGCAGCCCATTCTAAGAGGTGTTTGTTATTTCATTATTCATGACCTTCTACACTCACTGGGCTATGGACAAGAGGACAAGAGGAACTGCTACATTCCTTTTCAAAAATAAACACTTCACTAAACAAATTCAGCAGCGTTAAATGAAAGGAATCACAGTAAAACAAAGGGAGAAGGAAATGTTTTCTAATACCACAATGCTTTTTCAAAAAATCAGCATCAAAGTTATACCAGTAAAGAATGAGATGGAATATGTCCATACTCTTAGCAGGTTCTTTTTACTTTGGGACAGTCAGTACAAATTGCTTCTTTTAAGTAGCCTTACTATATTTACAAACCATCTGTGCTTGAAAAAAACTATTGGAAATCAGATTTGTTAGAGAATACCACCACCTTCTGGCCTGTGTGAGAAATAGGCATCACCAGTTCACTTCCACCACAGAGAAAATCAAACATCAAAACACCAGTTTGAGTTTTCCTATCTCATTTCTTTGTTTATGTCACACCGTTCTCATCCCTACTCACTTTTGAAGGTCTTTCACAGGCTTTTCTTCCCCCTACTTGTTTTCTCATTCAGTTCTGAATGGTTCACTTCTTCCTTCAGTGCTCAGTGTCACAAGAACACCCTGA
This sequence comes from Gymnorhina tibicen, assembly GCA_013399875.1. Taxonomy (NCBI): domain Eukaryota; kingdom Metazoa; phylum Chordata; class Aves; order Passeriformes; family Artamidae; genus Gymnorhina; species Gymnorhina tibicen. The sequence continues at coordinate 116,748 of VXAZ01009807.1, read as the reverse complement.
CAGCTTGTTCTGTATTAGGGATAAGTTCCTTAAAAATGTTTGCGAAGCCATTTCAGCTGCTCTCCTTCAGTTTCTCTTTTCCTAAAATGAGAAATTCTTAGGTTACTGATATTCTGAGCTTACTATTACACTGTTGGAAAGCATCTCATTACCTTTTGGTGCTCCCTAACCTGTCAGTGTTGACATACTATTGTGAGGAAGGGTTTTATACGTGCAGCAAATTAACATGAACAGAATGGACAGCATGACACTATGTAAATCATATTCTGGATCTGGATTTTGCACCCAGTAATCTCCAGAGATTGCTGGGGCAATTGACAGACACCTGCAACTCACAAATTATTAACAGTAGCCTCGGAAGGAAAAAATGGCCACATTCTGTATACTGGCGAAATAGAATGCCAATGACGTGGAAGTTTCACCTTTTTTGTATGAAAACAACAGTGGAAATCAAACTAGGTGATGCTGGGAATTCTGCTTTGCTACTCATAAATAGTAATTCCCCACCAGGAATTACTGACCAAGCTAACCAGAAAATGTGTTTTACATGGCAGTAAAGTATCATCAAGTATACATGATGTGATCAGAACTAAAGCTCTTGTTTTCCCTTCATCCATCTGCAACGCAACTCACTGACCCAAGTGAGGGCACACTGGTTCCAGCTGAAGTGGGTACCGGTTCTGGTTCTCAGTTCCAGAATTTCTGTTCATACATAAAAAGGGCTGCCACGGGACATAGCTCTTCTGAGCTTCAGAGCGTAGTTTTTGTAACCTGGAGGCACTCTGGAGTGTATCCATGACTGCATTTACACAGCTTAGCTAAAACTGCCACCAGAGGCAAAACTACGAATAGAATGTATCTGGAACACTGGGCGGCCCCACAGGGACAGTTTTGCAAGTCCATTATCCTGATGCAGTTGTTACTTTACAAAGTAAAACAAATCCTTTTTATTAAAAATGCTCTAATTTTGTGTAAGGCATTGCTCTTCATTGAACAGCATTCTACATCTCTTAAATAAAACCAATAAGCCAATACTGTTTCTACAACAAATTCCAGTTTTAGTTTTATGAAACACTTGGGAAATTACATGAGCAGCTGTAAGTAAATTGCACAATTTCTTCTTATACTGTCAAAAAAAGCCCTGATTAGTAGGTATTCTGTAGGCATATTCTGTCTTTTCAGACTGGCCAGTATCCTTGAATAGCTAGGTCTTGCAGCTGTGAATTAGAACCAGTTAAAATACAAGGGAAAACCAGCACTGACTGTCTGGCACTTGTATCTGTAAAATTGTAATGAACATTGACACAAATCTTAAGAAAATATGATGCTCTTTATTACTCTTTACATGTCAGTTGTTCCAAATATTGGAAGGTTTCACACTCAGAAGCTCAAATTTTCTGAGGTGGAGTTATTTAGAAAAAAGAATTTTTCTTCTATGCACAGAATTTACATTTGTAGTAAAGAAGGTCAGCCTGTGATCCAGTGGTATTCTCCAGTGTCAGTCGCTGAGTCCATATGTACAAGGAAAGATTTTTTTGTGTAGATAATCCGCCATTTTTCTGGTATTTTGTAGATTTTCTGTCTCAAAAAATGGAATCTGGAAACAAAACAAAAATGATTGCTGGAAGTACCTTTAAATAAACAACTGGGTAAGACTGATGTTCATTAAGCGGATGCAAAACTACACATCAAATTTTTTTTTGGTTTAAAATAAAAGATTTAATCCTAAATATATTATTGATCTGTAAATGACCTGAAGAGAGATTACTGTAAAACAAAGAGTGATATCTGTTACAGTTTAAACTAAGTTAAATATTATGGAGTTAGGCATACGTTGTAAGTGATAAGTGGAAAAGAAAACCTCAGAATATGAAAAGTAACAGCTTTTATTCAAAGTATGTTTAAAGAAAAAAATACATTTTATTAATTCAACAGGCAAAATAAAGGTTGTACTCTGTGTGAAAATATTATTTACAATACAAAGCAGCTTCTTTAAGTCCTCTTTTTAAACTCCAAGTTCAAACCTTTTAAAAAAGTATTTGATTAAAAATTCCAGTTCTAATGAACTCTTACACAACATTTTCCTTTAAGTCAAGATTTGAACTTAATCACGGAAAAGAAGTACTCTTCCAAGCAGCAACTATGTGGCAAAAAACACAGACAGAATACACTAACTGATGCAAGGAAGAAAAAGGTATTTCTGTACACCCTCAAAAAGGCAAAAACTAGGCAGAGAGAACATAATATAGAAAGGACAGGACTACAGCTGCTTTAGGAATTAATTCAAACTGCAGTTTTAAATACTGTAAAATATTTTTTTACTTGTTTTGTTAGCCAGAGCAAAAGTAAATCATTGTCTTTGGACTCTACCTGCACAACTTCATAACCAAGTAACTGAAGATGTCTCTGTTTAATAGCTTCTTCTCCCAACAGATTGTGGCTATGAGCACAAAATCTATTCTGACCATCAACACACAGGGCGATTCTAAAATCAAGCATAAATGTAGTATCAAAAAAACCCCCAACAAAACCACAACAATCAGTTATTTTAATCACCATAATTACTGCAGTTCCTAAGAAGCATGAGACAGTACCTCCCTCTTACATCTCGTTGAAGCAGATGTAGGATGGGAGTTACCTAGTTCAGGATAATTTAAATCACTGAATTTAAGGGTGGGAGGTGAAACCCTGCAACTTAGTGAAACTGATCTGAAAAGGTTTTTTATTTGCTCTGAACAAAAACTACCATGCAAGTTAATGGGCGTTTGATATTTTTAATGCTATGATTAGTAAGCCATTTTGAATTCTTCTAGGAGGAAAAACGTAAAAAAACTTGCCTCAGCTAGAAAACATTTCAGCAGCTAAATTTATTTAACTCACTAATTTACCTGTTAAATCCATTAGAGTTCAAGTTAAGTTTAAGCTATGTCTGTTTAAGTTAAACCTGTACATACGGTTGGCAGCATGGATTATAACTTTATTTTTTCTTCTTGGTGATGAAAATCCCATCAACTTAAACCAAGTTTTGTATATCTACTGTTTAAAAGTTGCTTAAATTTTCAGTACGTTAAGTATATTGTGACTTTATGTAAGCTATTACTTAAAAAAACCCATTAAAGCTCATTCTTAAGCATTTAAGCATGGGCTCTTGGAAAGAACTTGTATTAGTCTCTGAGTCTTGTGAAGGGGTCCTGGTTTCAGCTTAAACCACAACAAAAGGTTAAGCTGGAGAAAGCCTAACCTCTTCAAAGACTTTTGCTTTATTTACAGAAGTGCAGTCGCAAATACCCCACTGGCAGGTTGCTTAACTTTGTATGCAAGGCTTCCCAAAGTAACCTTTCTTTAACATACTGTTAAATACCTATGCATTTCTCAGTGAAAAAACCCAGCATCTGTAGCAAATATCCTTATTATGCAGGATGCCTTGCAGAAGAACATTTGTGAACTCAAACTGGTTTAAACTCTGTTAAATCTGTGCAAATACACTCATTTAGAATTTAGTTTTAATTTGAAAATTAATTACAGAGTATCAAAATACATTACTGTAATCCAAATAAGGATCACTTGATTCTGTCACTGAGTAAAGAGACCAATTGTCTGACGCTGTATAGTCAGGTGGCAAAACAATGAGCAAAAAGCAGATTGTTAACTTTGTCCTTTTGCCAGTGGTTTTCAGTGTGAGACCTGAACTTCGTTGAAGTCAATGGCAAAACTGCAAATAGCTTAAATGTTGCCAGATTTTCACCCTGGATGTTCTTTCTTAGTGTAAATCAACGTTTTACCAGTGGTTTCTTTTATTCTCTTACCGTCTGTGTACCTCTTCAAGTTGGGCCGCAGGCAATACAAAACCTTCTTCATCTAATTTAATCTCAATATCTTGTGTAGATGAAAAAAGAAGTGACATGAAAAGTCATTTCTTGTAACAAACTTTCTACTGTAATTCTCATCCTCTCACAGTTGATTTATTAAATAACTATAATACTATCACAATTTTTTTTTTTGAATCAGAGACGCTGGCAAAAGTTGTATAGACTTAACACAAATGAGTGATAATTAGTAACAGTTCAGCCTTCCATAATGCTAACAAGCAAATTAGTATTCCAAGTCCACTAAAAATTGTAATGCAGTTAAATGGCACTTTGCTGTGCTAGCTAGGGTCTCTGGAATTTTGAGGGCCTTGGGGGAAGACACACTCTCTCCCTCTTTGCTAACTTCAACATCCTCATGAAAGCTGACATGCAGACTAACTCTGGAATCATCCCTTTTTAAAATTTTTTTTTAAATCCCTCTGACATCCATGATGTCCAAGACTCCCTTCCCTCAACATCGTATTATCATCCACCCCTCCTGGGCATGTGCCTTTCCTCATCCTTGCTTTCTGTGTTTCCTTTCCTGCTGCAGACAACACTGTTTTGCTCACTCCTGTCTTGCAACCCACAAACCACCACCGATTGTGTAGTCAGTAGCTCTTGCTGAGGGGAGGGGAGCCCAACTGAGCAGGGCACAGAGCTGACCACCTTTCAGTCCTCCTTCTTTTCTACTCGCCACTAAAGCAGGGAGATCAGGCAAGTGGCATTGCCTCATTTCGCTTTACATTATACTAATTGTTTAACAGCTAAGGAGCTGATAATAAAAACACAGAATACAAGCGTTAGCAGCTGTTTTCAGTGCAGATTGGCTGCATAAATACCAATTAACACTGCAGTGCTTTTCTCTCCATTTTCCTTTCTCTGACTCTAAAAATTATTTACTTAAAGTCCCCAAATTTCAGATCTTTTATGGAATTTTGTATCCCATTTTACTTTTTCTGTATTTGCAGAATTTAGAATGCCCGCAAAGGAAATAAAAGCTTTGGCACCATACACACCCATATTTAATTACTAATCTAAAGAAATGATACTTACCTACTACATAGAAATATGGTGTTGATACCTCTGATGCAAAATATATTCTTTTTTTCAGTAAATAAAGTAATCCAGTCTTCACTCTTTTAAAGAGGTGAACATCAGGAGAACTGTGAAGCGTAGAAAAGGCCTTTATTTGATACTTTGAAAGGAGTTTCGGACCCTACGTAAGGAACCAAATCAAAAGAAAAAGGGAGATAACATTTTTGTAATTACCTCGTATTAACATAGCAAAATGTATTCTGTGCATTTCAAAGTCAAGTCTATTGAGAGATAGGCCTACAGTCTTAGGTATGATCTGCTGGAAACTTAAAAGCACCCAAGCACCAGAACATCCTCAGGAAGCTTCCATGCTATCACGTTCATGAGAAATGCACAGCTGTTTCCATTCATACAAACATATCAAGTCATTCAATCAGGTAGAAATGCTCCATATTTTCATCAAGGAAAGTTGTTTTGTCCAATTGCAATGTTTTTATGGGAAATACAATCAACTAAGTATAAACAGGGCCCTAATAACCTTATCACCTCTTGTTAACATCACTTCTGGTTTCACATGTACTGTACCTCATAAAATGGGCACTCCAGGGTGACAGTCAGAAAAAGCTGGGTTAGCTGGGACATAACAACTCTGTTCAAACCAGGTGGCTGAGCTGAAACAACAACATTTGGGTTTTCAGGTGTACGTTCAACAAAGTATCGCTACACAAACCATATGCAGAAGTTAGGAAAAGTCAGTATAATGTGCAGAAAAGCTAGTTAATCATTAAAATTCTCAGTAATTGTTTGAATGAACAGGAAGATCGGTATGAAATGACATAGGTACAGAAATGTGAAAATTATTTACAGAAATATCAACATAAAAATATACAACTAGCAACATCTTAGTTAAAACCATCATATTCTTTCATCAAAAAAATGAGAATCCAAAAGATGCAGGACATTCTACAGAGAAGAATAAATTTGAGTTGAGGTCTTAGATAAATATCTCCTTCTTATAACCCTTTTTCCCAAAGTTATAATCCCAGGATCTCACTGTCTCACCTTTTTTTTTTTTTTTTTTAATCTGCAAGTAGTGGATAATACCAAATAATTTCTGGACATTTGATTGCTTCATAAAAATCAACTCCTTAACGTACTTCATGTTGAAAAATTAAGTGACCAAAATTTCTAATCACTTTGAAAACTTTACCTTAACTAGTAGAGCAATCTTAGCTGAAATCTTATTAGGTCAGTTGTCTTTCTTGCATAGCTTACATCTCTCTACAATGACCCTGAAATTCTTTAGTGTCAAATAGAGAATAACTCAAAATGATGTGTCATTCATAACAGATTTGTGTCCAAAAGCATTGAAATGTGCAATAATTAGAGGAATGACAGGCTATCACATGGGGGAATGTTCTGGCATCCTGTATAAGACAAAGGACAAATGTGGGGAACACCAGGTCACTATTTTTCAGAAGACCAGAAGGATTAACTGAAATAATTCTTTAAGGTAATTCAAGTCTGTGTTTTAAAACTGTACACTGCAATTTTCAAACATCTAAATGACAGAACATGAAAGACAATGGCAACTGTGACAAGGAAGCAACAGCCTTTAGCCTCCTGGGCGCTATTGTCCAGTCACTTGGATCAGGTCACTGTTTGTTTGACAAATGAAAGTGATAAAAAATGGGTGCTTGACAAGAAACAAACTACATAATAGAAAGAAATGTGGAACATCCCAGGAGAAACTCCGCTCCTTACCTTGAAGCTTTTGCAGAAAATAGGGACTAAATATCTTTGGCAGAAAATTTATTGGGTAACGTTGAATAAGGACACATGAGTGTAGCAGGTTCAGCAAGGTGTGAGGCTGAAAGTGCCTCAGGCGGGTATGCAGCACAGTTTCAAGCTTCCTGAACAAGGAAGAAGCACTTGGAGGCAGATAGTTAAGAGTCCCAAAGGGTGTAATATATGCAGCAATCTGTTCAGTGGTAAGTCTGTCAGCATTGGAAATGAAACCTTCTGCCACTGCATCAAAGATAGGCTTTGAAAGGATCATCTTTTTGCAGCAATACTGCATGACCTTGCTGACTGTTTGTGGATGCATGGTGAGGATGGACTCGGGGACGTGTCTTTCAAGTGCCTCTGTAAAATCTTGCACTTTTTGCCCAAAGTACAGGAAGGCTTCAAGTACATTTACCAGTTCATGATCTGTGAAATAGGGAACATGCTTCACTGAATGTTTACACAGCGCAGTGACTAAGGAAACTGCCCGAGTCTGATGAAGATCCACCAGTGAATTCAGTATTACACTTGCAAAGTTTGGGCTTAGCTGGGAAACTGTGCGTAAAGTGACACTGTTTAGTCTGTTTAGCAAGTTTTGGCATTGTTTCCCTTCCCTGACGGTCACCTGCAGTATCTTATAAACCATCACTATTTCCCTGGGACTCCATCTCTCAATGTCTTTCTCTTGCATGTGGTTCACAATTTGTTCCAGCATTGCACAACTTGGGCCTTCCAACTCAAGCAAACTCTCTCCAAGAGCACACAGATTTTCAGCAGTCAGCTGTCCCTTACCAAGCCGCTCCTCGCTCTCTGAAAGCAGGCTTGCCATCAGTGTGCTCTCCGGATCTATACATAGCTTTATCAAAGCCTGCATTGCATTCAGCAATCCAGTGTTTGACAGTTTTGAGGATTCAAATTCAAACTGGAAGCATAATGCCCTGAAAACTTCATTCTCTAACAGTCCAGGGTTTTTAAGACCATTGTCATCCACCTCAATTTCAGAAATCCTCTGCAGGGCTCCTGAGGCCATAGTATCAGACATGACCTCTAGAGAGCTAAGAAAGTAAAGAATGTCTTTTGATGTACAAAAGTTGTTCAACTTCTTGAAAAATAACTGCTCATCCATCCACACATTATTTGATTTAGTACAGTTCCTGGTATCTTCACAAAGATGCACAGTTTCATTAATAGAAAGTGGCTGCATCTCCAGTTGTACATGTTTTTTCCTACAAAACATATACTGAGATTTATCTTTCACACATAGCATCCTCATGGCCACGGAGCTACAGTTTTGGGGTTTTCGCTGCCCACTGATGAAGCTCAACCTTTTGCTTAGGGTCATCAAAGCAGACCTGCCTGCTGGTATGCTGGATGAATACAACTGGTAACTTCTTCGGCTAATCAAAGCCATATTGAATCAAGTGAGTCCTGAAATGATACCTAGGGGAAGAAAAATAGGTAAGTAGCCTGAAAAACAGCACCAGGGTCATTAAAATGCAGGAAAAAAAACCCCAATCCTTTTGGTGGCTGGAAAGACGGGTACGATCCCTCTCCCACGACCACGAGCAGAGGGCAATGCAAAGAGCAGAAGCTGCCGGGAGCGGCGAGCCCTGTGTAACAGGCTGCCGAGGGCGTCTGCCCCGTGTTCCCACAAGGACACTTTGGCAGAGGAACACGAGACGGACACGGTCGTTTCCCCGGGCAGGAGCTGCGCGGCGGCGCTTTGCCTCCCACCCCCGCGGCCGGGGCGGCACCGGCGGGGCCCCTCCATCCCCCTCCGCCCCAGCACCTACTGCTGCAGCCGCTGCCGCGGGCCGGGGCCGCGCNCCTCCTCCCCGCCGCTGCCGCTGCCGCTGCATCCGGCCCGGCCCGGCCCTGCCCGGCCCGGCGCGGCGCTGCCCGGGCAGTCGCACAGCGTGGGCTGGCGCTGGAGCTTTGCTTCGGAAGTGGGATTCGTGCCCGTGTCCGTGTGCACCGCGTCCTCCAGCGCAAGTACTCCCCTTCCCCGCTCTGGGGGACACCGGGGCTGGGCGGAGCAGGTGCGCGGGGCGGAGGGTTTTATATTTCGCTTTTATATTTGTCTTGGCCCTAGAGTGAAAGTGGTTCTGAGCAAGTCGCAAGCTGTTGAAAAAGTGTCTTGGGAATGGCTGCATGGCTCAAGGCACGGTCCCACAACCCTGGTTGAAGCCGCAGAGGAGTGCCTGAAGCTCTTCTGGTTGATGACAGAAAGAAGACGTTTTTCTAAGTTTCAGAAAGGTGAAACTCCTGCATGTGTGCAGTGCAGGTTGAATCAGGATCAAAGGAGTTTATCCATCTACTGGTGACATACTTAACAGTTTGTGCACTGAAGTTTCTTGCTTTTTTTATCCGGTCCGTGGCCGCGCAGTTCACATTTGCCAGGGGAGGTCCATGACGTGCGTGGTCCGGCCTTGCCGTGCGGCTGCGGCACTGCTGGGGCAGCACGTGTGGTTCCAGCGGCATTTCTGGATGGCTTGTCTGCTCCCACAGTCTGTTGCCTTAGGGAGCTGGTGGACTCCCTGCTTATCTTCTGGGATTGTTAGCTTTCTGACTTTTAACAAGTATTGGATCAGATGAGCTATAATTTGGAATGTCATCCTTGGTTTCATGTTAAGCCCTGGTTTGAGCCAGCAAATTACAGGTTGTTTTCACAGCTTAAACGTTGTTTTTTGATGTGCATCTACCAGCACAACAACATGTTAAAGGCTGCTGGTGTGGTAATACTATTAAAGTTACAGGGATTCTTTAGAAAGCTCGATAGTTCAAGAATTACCTTTTTTCAACCTATTTATTCCAGTTGAACTTGTATCACATAAGTGGAAGTGGCATAGCATCTTTGAAGAGTGTATAGCAGCAAAGCAAGAGTGGTGTGGGCAGCATACTCGTCTGAGAGCAAGTGTGTTCCTGGCTTATGGTTGTTCATCTGCAGGTAGGCATGACTGATTTTTCTCTCTTTGAGCAGTCTGCGCACAAAGGTCTTATGGTTGATGACAGAGAGAAGATGTGTTTGCAGGGTGAAACTCTTCAACTTGTGCAGTTTAGATCAAATCATGATCAAAGGAGTTGATCGGTCTATTGTTGACATAATTAACTGCTAGGGAATTGAATAAACTACTGTTTAATCAGTTAATTGAATTACATATTTAAGATCAATAGCGACAATGCAACAGATACAATACTAGGCACCTGGAAAATGTTAATAAAGGCCAACAGATATTTGAATAGCTTTCTGTATCTAATTCCAAGGAATTGTCTAATTGTGTTCTCTCCCATTGACACAAGGATGCATTCACACCGGTCCATACACATGCAGTACCCTGTCTCAGGAGGTCTGCATGTGCATCTCCAGCATTATCTGCTCTTCTGGCTGTGCTGGTTCTCTTGTTTCCACATGCCATCTGTGGGAGGTGTGGTTGTTCCAATTTTTGTGTCTCTATGCAATCTACTAGTCCACTCACCAGGGAAAAAAAGCCTTTCCTCAAGTTCACATATGTGCACTGAAAATATGTGTGGCTGCTTTTTGCATCCTTTGGTGTTGCTGGAGTAGAAAGCTCACAATGTCTTACAGGAATCCTGGCTGCTCTGCCTGACCTAGACAGAGGTCATGGCAATGTTAGGGCAACATCTGACCATGTCAGACCACATCCTGACTGCTGTTCCTTCTGTTGCCCTCTCCACTCCCCCTGCTATTGCAAATTTTTGTGCTTCTCAAGCATTAACAGCTTCCAACTCTTGTTTCAACAGACTCTTGTTGCTAATGCCTGGGCTATAATGTTGGCAGCTTAGTCCTCAGCTTTTCTTGTATAGAAAGATTCTGTGCTATGTTTTGAAAACTGATTATCTTCCTGCCTTTTTGGGGTATGAGAAAGAGTGTAGTAATGAAACACCGCTTTATCTTTATTGGTTTTATCCATTTGTAGTCCGGTGATGCCACCTGCTGACAAGAGAGTTAGGTGAAAGCACAGCACATGACCAGGATGAATCTGTATTACTACAGGGACCTGAGAGTATTTAAACTGTATTTACACTATTTTATATGAATCATCATAATTAGTGCATTTCTTTGTATTTCTTTTGGAAAAGGAAGGTGAAAAATAATTTTGTGGGTTATTTTGTTGTACACACCTTCTGTGCACACATGCACATGAAACCAGTTATGTAAACGAATTTATTTAAAGGTGACTGTTAAGATAATTACTAATAAGATATATAACTATAAGATAATATATGTAATTAATTTAAAATAAAAGTTAAAATAGAAAACATACTAGAGGAAAATACAATGAAGACCTCAAAATTTTCTAGTAGTTACATTTTTCATGAAATTCACATACGATACTGGTACTCTTAAGAACCTATCACTTAGTTTTGCTACTTTTGATGTATAATTATTTTTAAAATAATTGTATTGATGTATTATTATTTTAAAAATAATTCCTGTAGGAGAAACCTTCTGCAGCACTGTGAGGAGAAATACCCTGCCATATCAATGGAGCCCAGTATTCTTATATGATTGAACTGTGTTTGTTTTCCCTTGAGAGAAAGAGAAAAAAGAGATCCCGCAAATTATGTAGCTACAGGTTTCCGTAACTCAGTGTGTCTGGCTAGGACACTGAATGCTTTCCATAGTTGAAACTATGTGGAAGCAGTAGGTGAAGTACAGCAAACTAGGCCTGGGCACATGAGAGGTACCTCAAGCTGGGAACTTAAAATTTCTCAGTACTATTTCTAAGTATTTGAGTTCTACTGCACCTCCTGAGCAATGACAAAATATTGACAGAAAATTAATTTGCAATATCCATGCTAAAGACATTCTGCTTCTCTCGCTTATTTACTGCTGCCTGAAGTTATATCTGTTGTGTTCTCTGTGTCAAAATAATGGAAGAAAACTTCTTGCATTCAAATTTTCATGGGACAGGTGAAGGGATAAGGATATGCATCTCGTTCATCCTGCTGCTTGCAAGGGACTTGGTGACACCATGGCAGATTTCTCTAAGATTGTTTCTTACTTTCAGGAGAAGAAAACCCCAGAGGGTCAATTCTGTAGTTCACAGCATCACAGAATAGTCTGAATTGGAAGGGACCCAGAAAGATCATCGAGATCATCGAGTCCAACTCCTCCAAAGTGAATGGCCAATACAGGGATCAAAACCAACACGTCAGTGTTATTAGCACCATGTTCTGACCAACTGAGCTAACCTCAGGGTCAAGTTGCACTTGGGTAAGAAGCTCCTTTTTGAAATATGAAATTAAAGTCAGCATTTGTGCTCCAAAATACATAGTGGACAATAAAGTGTAAAGTCATTCAAGCAAAAAATACTGATTTCAAAACAGAAGAAACTGAGAATTTAAATTTTTTTTCCTCAGGCTTTGTAGTTTGACTTCACCAGGTCTATGTTTTGTTTTGTTTTCAAAGAAAGCTCAGAAAAGTGAACAAAGCAGTCACTAACTTGAAATGGAAAATATATAATAATATAATAAAAATAGTATATATTTTCGTTAAAAGTTTTCATATTGTATTGTTTACAAACTAGATTCTTGATGTTGGAGATACTGCAACATTACTGCAGCATCAAGGCAGTACAGCACATAGGACCAATACCATGTGTCCCTCACAGCCTGATCTACAAAGCTTGGTTGTGAGAAATGGCTTCACTTCAGAGTAGATGCCTCATTTCCAAGTTAAACACCAATGCTGCTGTCTTTAACTGTCTCTTTTTAATCTCATAAGCAAAGTGAAACCTTGATGTTCTGCTTACAAGAAATTCACTTTGTTAATTCTTTTTTCCCCTGCAGTGTCTCTAAAAAAAATAATAAAATGTGCTTTGAGTCAAAAAGGAGGTTTTTGCTCCTCTATGCAACACAAAAGGGGCAGGCAAAAGCCATAGCTGAGGAAATACAGCAGCAAGCAGCTGCCCATGGACTTGAAGCTGATATGCACTGTATAAGTGAAATGGATAAGGTGAGATACTCCATACTGTTTTGAAATATATGTATTGAAGAGCTGCATTCTTCTTCACATGCTTGAGTGGTGGCTCTTGATAATCATGAAGGCTAGCAGGTGCACCCACCTAAGATACACCATCTAGTGTCAAAATTTTTTCCTTGTGAATCACTAATTTCAGCCAATACTTACAGTCACTTAATAGCCTTCTGCCAAAGATACATCTTGTGATTTTTCTTATTAGAACTGTAAATTAATGTGTCTTTATCTCTCTTCTCACGATGATTGAGTGGCTTCTTGAAAACTTTTTATGTATGAAGTAGTGAAGGAATTTTTTATTTACAGGTCAGGTCTGCTATTACTAGAAATGATGCTTTTTTTTCTTGTTTATTTGGTTGTTTTGGGTTGGGGTTTTTTTGTTCTGTTTCTTTTGTTGCATTGCTGTTCTGTGTTCTGTTAACTGTGGGCTCCAGCATGGCTCAGAGCTTTTGTGGGTCTTCTTGTCTTGCTTAGCATATGCACTCATTTCAACAGGACTCACTCAAGTTACATTCTAGAACAAAATGAAAAGCTTGGCTGGAACAAGGAAGTGGCTTTTTATTACTTGCTGTTATCCAAGAGTAAGAATGTGAAAACTTAGTTCTGTAACTAAAAGCAATATGGACTGTAATTTCCTTCACAAAGTACTCTCAACTGTATGTCCTCAAACACGTATTAAAAAAACCAATCAAAAATTGATAGCCTGGTATTTCATATGAGATGAGGAGAAAATAACATCTAAGAGAGTTTTTTCATGCACTTGAAAATGTGAGACATTTTGAATGAGTATGTTAGCTGAGTGTTACACAGAGACCTTTATGCAACCAGCAGGGAATGTGAAGATTCTCCTTATATTCTTCTATTTAATTTCTTCTGCATTTGACAGTTTTGGAGATTAGTTTCAGGAAAGTGGTAGTCAGAATATTTCTAGCCCTGTTACTGGCCTGCCACTTATATGAATGTATTTTGCCAAATTTGGTAAGACAACTCAGAGCTGCAAATTAATGATGAATTGAGAATCTGAGAATTGGGCACTGAGGAAAAAAGTAATTTCTGCAGCTTTGTAAGTTTTATCACATAAACTGATTTTTTCCCTACTAGTCAGTTAGAAAGTCTGTCTTTGTGTAGCTATTGGGTATTTTCAAAACTTGTCATCACTTAAAGGGATTGCTGTGAAGGTCTGTTGATGGAATAGGTGGTTACAGAGTCAATAATAGTAATGTGATCCTCTTGCCATTCAAAAGTTAATGGTCAAATACTGCTCAGGTCTCAGGAACACTCGCTATTTCCGGGTAGTACCTCTCACCTACAGTCTCAGGGGTGAGATAAGATCATAAATCCGTGATTGGTTATGGTGATTATGTTTTATGAAGACTGAAATGAAGTGGAAGTGAGGTAGGAGCAGTAAAAAATGGGAGGCTGAGTGGAGATCGTCTTGGGTCACAGTGCATGTAGTCAGCCTTGGATGAGTTATCTGAATAAGTACATTTGTCATGATATGTATTATTCTTGATAAGACAAACCTGGCTGTCTGATCCCATCCTCTTCTTTCAGCAACCACGCACAGCTTGAGCAGGCTGCTCACTGCTCTTGTGTGTCATTGCTCTCCTCAGCTGAGGAGAACGTTTGAAGGAGAGAGAAAGAATGAGACAAACCTGAAACACAAAGGATATAGGAAGAAGTGGAAGACTAAAAAACTGTGTAGTTGTGTTAGGTTCTTGCTGGTGTAGTCATGTAGCAGACCTCCCAGTAATTGACACAAATTATTGCAGAACCTGCGTCACCTAATGTTTGGTTTCCAAAAGGTGTCTAAGTTTGCAGACAAGAATCTGCAGTGGAGTAAGCAAGAATTTAGTGAGCCAGTCATGCCTCTGCTCTAATACACCACTTTGTACTTTCTGAGCTTGTATTTTTTTTTGTTTTTTAATGGAGCTCATTTTATTGTATAGTCTCATGTGATACCAGTAGACCCTTACTTTCTTTACTTCAAGAATTTACTTTTTTTTGTAAATGCAGTAATCCCCTGTGGCAATGCACTGCAGAAGCTGTGGGTCTATACTTATGAAATCAGCTGTGGAAGTTTTGAAAATCTGAGTCCTTATTGCAACAGGACCCTTAAGGTGTTTTTTTGTACAATTGATAGTTCAGTTTTGAAAGTCTCAGGATTTTGTGAGTATTTGGAGTTTGCCTGAACTTGTGAAAGACAGAAGCTCTGTTTGGAGTGCTCCTGGACCACAACTCATTGAATCCTGGCGAAGTACCTGGGGAATATCCTTGCACGCTTACTCTGTTGGCTGTGCTTCTGTAGGCCTCTGCTGTAGGCCACTGTCAGAGGCAAGACATGTAGTAATTTAAGTTTACCAGGCAACAGCTTTTAGTTTCTTCAGGACAAATTTGGAAACAACGCCAACGGCAAAACCCCTTTATTGTCTGTTTCTTTGTATTCCTAGCCTTTTTGGGTTGTAGGTGTCAGGTAATTTTTTACATGGCTTGACAAGGGGATAAAGTTTGAGTGATTTATTGAGGGAGATGTTTAGAACATCACTCCTCAAAATCTGGAGTTTTGAATTACAGTCTTGAAACTGCTCTAAGTGAAACACAGCACCTCTTGCAATCTTTCTTATTATTTTCTTATAACTCTATTTTTTTTATTAAACTTGGAATGCTGGGAGATGCTTTAAACTGCAACCTACAGGGAGCAGTAGAAGTAGCTTAAGTTGCTTATTATGGCAAAAAGGAGGCTAAGGAGTAATCTAATAGCAGTTTATGTGAGCCAAACTGGACAACAGGAGGCTAGATCCACTGGGTTTTGCCTGATAAACTCAGATTTGACACTAGTGGAGAAGTTCTGCATGGAAGAAGCTGCCCAGAAAAGGGGAATCTCTACCATTAGAAGTTTTCAAAATTCAGCCCATTGTAGCTGAGTGCAGTGCTGACAGTCCCACTTGGGGCATGGTGTTGGGATTGATGCCTTGAGTGGTTACCTAGAAACAGAGACTAGACAGGAATAAGGGAATAAAGGTATTTATTTGAAAGGCCTTCAAAGGTACACCCTGGGGAGGCAAAATGGACCCCAAGATGGATGACGAGTCACGAGTTCTTCACACTTTTATAGGTTTGGTCCATTTGCATATCAGCATAAATTCGCCAGTTAAAACTTTAGCTAATGATGTAATTTCTTCACTTCTCCATCTCTCTAGAGGCCCTAGTTTACACCTTTTGGGCCTAGGACAATCTGAGTGTCCTTGAATAACAAGTTCGGAGAGGCTTTTTTAGGTCTATCTGGCATAAGAGAACAGCAGCTACAAGAAACTTCAGAGTTACACACGAGGCAATATAGGATTTGAAAAATATAAAAGTTAAAACCTAAGGCATCAGATTAGGTGGCCTCGAGAGATCACTCCCAAACAAGGGAGTGGAGCTGTGTTTCACAGATGTCACTACCCACAGGCCATAGGGGTGCTGCAAGAGCCATTTGTGCGGGTGACCGCTGGCACAGTGCTGCAGCCTGCTAAAGATGGGATAGGCACAGTTTCTGAGTGCTTTCTACTTGAGAAGTAATGCGTGGTTGCATGAGATCCGAATTTATGGAACTGACACACGGTCCCTACTACAGCCAGTTCTTGTCAACTGGGTATAATGGGAGTAGGCCCCATGAAACTGAGAAATGTGGAAGACCGGTATTAGCAAAGGAGAGGGAAGTGAATTTGGGACAGGGTGAATGGACCAAAATCAGTCAGACTGTAGAGCACAGTGATGGATTATCACACTTCAGAGCTACCTTAGTTCCCCCAAAAGCACTGCATTTTTTTTTTATATGATGATCTCAAAGGTCTTTTCCAACCTAGTTAATTCTGTGATACTGTGATTCTCTAACATGGAGGTTATCAGACAGACTAATGATACTTAATGGAACTTAAAAATGATCCCTAGAGTTTGTATAGCCACACACCACTTATCTGTGTGAAATTGTGAGAATTATGGCTATATATGGGATTGTGATCATCTATACAAAAATACCTTTTCCACTTGACAAATAAAATACTGTAGGAGCTCTGTATTTAAGCTGAGTGCAGTTGTGAAGTATTTTTCATTGTGTAGTAAGTAGCCTGCTCAAAATGCTGTCCTTGGACATTTGTATATGGGATCATAGGATATTTCAGGTTGGAAGGGGCTTCATGTGGTTGTCGTGTAGCAAGGTCAGTTGAGGTCAGAGCAGGTTCCTCAGGGCTTTATCCAATCTGGTCTTGAAAACTCCAAATAAGATCATAAGTTGCATCCCCAAAATGACTCGTAATTACTTGAAAGACTTTCTGTGGCTTAATATAGGTAAGATGAGTTTAAGTGTTTTTGTGTGTACCCTTGGGAAGAGGAAAGGTGGGAGATAGAGTATCTAAGGCCACAAATAGGTTTCAAATGGCACCTTTTAACTTAACTTGTTCTATTGCTTGTAGTATAACCTGGAAACAGAGAAGGATCCTGTAGTTATTGTTATTTCCACTACTGGGACAGGAGACCCACCAGACACTGCCCGCAAGTTCGTAAAGAAAATTCAAGACAAGACCTTGCCTCCTGACCATTTTGCACATCTCCAGTATGGATTGCTAGGTGACTTGCTATTTTCTATATTGTTGCAGAACTTGTCTGTAAGTGAATAATTTTTATATTTTTTGCTTATGAATAGGTGGTTTGGGCTTTTTAAAGTGCTTCTAAAACATTTATTTTTATAAACAGCAGTTTTATGTAATGTCCTCTATGAGCAATAAAGGAAAAACATCACAGAAATTGTCTGAATGTAAGCTACCAATGTAATTTTTTATAGTTTAATCATCTTTGCATAAAACCCATATAAGCTATCTATAACTGTTTGAAGTTTAAATTTCATGTCAAGTCTCTATAGAGATTAGTAAACTAGATTAGTTTGCTTGACTGTGTGAGTCATTGGGCATTTTTCTCTATAGACGGAAAGGCAGTATAAAATGTTCTTAAAAATAAAAACCTTAAATCTTCCCATCCCTTTAAATTTAAATAAATATTAGTTTTGAATCTTGTACTCATCAAGAGGAGGAATGTACCTTCTGCTTAAAGACAGATAAGCAAAATACAGATTTAGCAAAATGCACAATATATCTTGAGCTGATGGCAAGATTCGTTTGTTGAGTTTTCAAATTTCATTTATAAACAAACTCCAGAAATGTCTTTTTAAACCTAGGTTATTTTTACGTGACAAGTTTAAGTTGGGAGTGTTGGAATTTTTAAGTTTCTAATAAGAAAGGGACCCCTTAGAGAGACATTTCTACTGTATATATAATGTGTAAGTCTGAACTATATGCATCCTAATCATGAAGCATTTTGAGAAGAATAGATATCCTATTGCCTAGCTACACATTACAGTTTGTGAAATGGTCAAGTTTTTCATAGCTGACTGCATGCATATGTGTATGTATAAAGATAAGTATTGTATTAACACTGAATTTTATTGTAGCAGAAATTATTGTGGTGTCTAAATTACAATGTGATTCAAGTTTAACAAGTTATCAGTCTTAAAATACATTCATGGTATTGATCTCAACTGGTGCAATGAAGTGTTTGCTCCAAGTACTGTACTTGAGAGAAAGCAGAAGTCTTAAAAGGAAAAAAAAAAAGGGCTCTTATAAGGAGAGATGAATGGTCCATTATTAGGGGGCATCATGGTTTAACCCCAGCCGGCAACCAAGCTCCACCCAGCTGCTCTCTCACTGCCCCAACCCCTCCCTGGTGGGATGGAGGAGAGAATAGGAAGGGTAAAAGTGATAAAACTCATGGATTGAGATAATGACAGTTTATTGGGAAGGCAAAAGCCATGAAGTAAAGCAAAACCAGGAATTCGTTCACCCCTCTCCATGGGCAGGCAGGTGTTTCAGCTATCTCCAGCGAAGCAGAGCTCCATCACACATAGCAGTGATTTGGGAAAATAAATGCCATCACTCCATATGTCCTCCCTTTCCCTCTTCTTTCCCCAGCTTTATGTGCTGAGCATGATGCCATATGGCATGGGATGTCCCTTTGGTCATTCTCTTGGGGTTATCTGTCCCAACCACCTCACCCTCCTCACTGGTGTGGTGACGTGAGGGGAGCAGAAAAGACCTTGGCTCTGTGTAAGTGCTGCTCAGCAATAACTTAAACATCCCTGAGTTATCAGTGTTGTTTCCAGCACAAATCCAAAACACAGCCCCATACTAGCTGTGATGGGGAAAACTAAAACTATTCCAGCCAAAACCAACACAAGTGGAGATAATAAGGATCTAGTGGTTTGAAAGGGTCAGGTGAAAAATTCCTATAGCAATAGTGAGCCAGTGCTGTGGATAACTTAGAGAATTTGTGAAAATGACATAAAACCAGTGGTCTTTAGGATTGTTAGACAAGCATCTCTAAAGGATGATTGATTGCTTTTAGGGTGGGTCAGTGATTTAGCCGATCTCTTAAAATCTCGGATCTTCCATGAACATACCTCCTGAGTGCACAGACTGTTCAACTGGTAACAAAGAGCATCTTCATCTTAAACATCTTCACAACAGTTAAGGGGCAGAAAAGCCAGTGCAGGTGAAACAAGATCTACGAAGAAATCTTTCATTCCTGAGGAGAAAGTTGCTGGACCAGATTCCCTCATGCAGATTTTTCAGCTATCTTCTTGTTTAAAATCACTGGGTTTTTTGATGTTTTTTTTTCCCCAAGTTTCCAATATTTTTAAATTTCTTTTAATGCTCCCTCTCTTATGTTGCTGACATTAGTAACAACTTAATCCTGAAAGTGAGATTTCTTTTGGTAATTCACACAGTTTATCAGTTTTACTCTTTTTAATTATTTCATTTCCTTACCTTTCTCCTGTTAGAGGGATTTTGTGTTTTATAAAAGCCTCAAACTAAAGCAATATTCTTCTTGAATGTGAAATATTGAAAGCAAAGTGTTTTCAGAGTATTCCTCTGTCTTACATTTGGGAAGGAGGAGCTACTTTTTGAGCCGTATTTTGGGACAAACACAATTTTGTTTGAAATTCATATACACATGTATATTTCAGTGTAGCATCTGAATAATACACTTACATATGCAAGTGTGTATGTATATATAGATGTATAATTTTATTTATCATAGAATCATAGAAGGCCTTTGTTGGAAGGGGCCTTTAAGATCATCTAGTTTCAACCCCCCTGCCATGGGCAGGGCCAACTTTCGCTAGACCAGGTTGCTCAAAGCCCTATCCAGCCTGGCCTTATGAACACTTCCAGGGATGGGGCATCCACAACATCTTTGGGCAGCCTGTTCCAGAGCCTCACCACCTTCACAGTAAAGAATTTCCTGCTAGCATCTAATCTAAACATACTCTCAGTTTGGAGCCATTCCTCCTTGTCCTGTCACCACATGTCCTTGTAAGAATCCCCAGTGTCTTTCTTGTAGGCTCCCTTCAGGTACTGGAAGGCCACGATTAGGTCACTCCAAAGCCTTCTCTTTCCTAGGCTGAACAATCCCAATTCTCTCAGCCTTTCCTCCTAGGAGAGGTGCTCCATCCCTCTGATCATTTTGGTGCTCTCCTGTGAACTTGCTCCAACAGATCAGATTCTTCTGTTTGAAGAATGCAAGAAATGTTTGTCCTGTCTTTGTCTGTGCAGCCTCAGTGGCTGCCTGATTGACACGATTCCTCTTTCCTTGAATTTGCTAGGTCTGGGAGATTCAGAGTACATGTTCTTTTGTAATGGTGGAAGGACAGTAGACCGACGACTTCAAGAACTTGGTGCCCAGCACTTCTATGACACAGGATTAGCAGATGACTGTGTAGGGTAAGAGCTGAATTTTATTTTTTATTTGGATTTTATTTCTTCATGATGCAATATTTGCATAGGCATTTGGCTAAATGTTCTGAACCAGTTTAAGTCCATTGAACCTGGATACTCAGCACCTCACAGAAGTGAGTTCTGCCTGAGCACAGTATAGCTATTCGATCTCAATTGCCATTAAATAGAACCCCATTTTGAAAGTGTGAGCAAACATCTGTAATGCCTGGAAAAATAGTATTTAGCAGTTATAGAAATTAAATAAGTCAGGGTAAGTGGAGGGGTTTGAAAGTGTAGTCTTTTTTCTTTCTTATTCTTTTTTTTCTTTTGGGAGTGGGCAGAGGATCACTAGAGGAATTATGTAAGAAGATTTTTCTGATTGCTGTAGAGGAATTAAGTAAGAAAACAACTCCCTGTTCTGCTGCTCTCTCTGGCCGGTAGGCTGCAGTCTTGGCTTAGTTATTTTGAACTGCTGCTTATATTGGTTCTGTGCGTGACGATGCAAAGCAGTTGAACACAAACATTGTCATAACCATAAAACTTATCTGTTGTGTTCTGAAATAATAAAAATGGGCCATTAGTGTAAGCTATTGATGTTGCTGTTGCACAATGAAAAGTTGCATATTCTGCTGCCGTTCCTTCAACTTTCTGTCATAAAGTTCAGCATATGAAAATAAAAATGAGAAACTGGAAGAAGAGCAAGGCTGTTACACATTTTAGACTCTGTAAATTTACATAGTGACAACAACTAAATAATTTTTTTTTACAAAGCTTGGTAACAGCTGTAGATATATATTAAAAATGGAAAGTGAATAGTGTTTTCTTGCTTTTGTGGTCTTTCATTATTTGTAAATTAACAGTCCAGGAAGTCACAATAATTCATCCATGCATTTCTTTTTTTTCCCCTTCATTCCCAGTTTGGAATTAGTGGTTGATCCTTGGATTGATGGACTTTGGCTTGCTCTCAAGGAAGCATTGCAATTGCAGAAAGAGAAAGAAGTCATGAACAATGCTGTCGATGCTGTTTCCAGCTCTCTCTCTACAGCTCTGCATGCTGTGCATGAGCTAAACCTAAGCTCTGAAGTACAGAACTTGAAGCTAGAAGATGAGGCACAAAGGGGTTCTGATGTTCTGTCACAGAAACTGGATGACATCAGTCTTGTGGCTCCAGCTAGAGATACCGAACCTTCACTCATTCATTCTGTTCCTCCTGTCTCTCAGTCTGCTCTTAATATTCCTGCTCTGCCACCAGAATATATAGAGGTGCAGTTTCAGGACACCCCGGGTGAGGTAAGGACTTCCCTTTGAGTGATGGAAGCCTCTAGCTCTTGTAGGAGTATGAGTGTATACTCCTACATATGGCTCAAAAGAGCTCCTTACATAAAGGAGATACGTCCCCAAGTGCAAGAGGGTTTTGAATTGTAAGTAAAAAGTCCATTTTTATTGAATGTAGCTGCTACCATATGGGTTATAGACACGTCAAGATATAATTCAGCTAAATAGTAATTTGGTATTACACTGTCAGGAAGGCAAGAATTCAAATCCTCTGTGGCTAATGTTATAACAGTGAAAACATCTTGGTGTAGTGAGGAGTACAGTACAGTTCCTGTTGAAATTTTTAGTACTTTTAGAATGCACTAAGAGGCTGTATAATTGCTCAAAATCTTGCTGAATACTTAGTAACAGAGAAACTTGTCATTGTGAAAACATGATCATTATTTTACAATGGGAAATGGAAGATGAACTGTAGATCAAAAGCCAGTATGCTTTTCATGTGAAGCTATGTTGAACAAAGACATCCTGTAGTAAGAGAGGAAGTAGCATGAGCTGGGAATCATCTCCAGTTGGCAAGAGTGACTCAGACTTTTCTGGTTGCCTGCAGAGGGCAGATGTTTCAGTTATCCATGCAAGGAGGCAGTGAAGTCTGGCTGCTCTTTAAATGATAGGGAGCCAGGAGCTGAGTGTGGTAACACAGCCAGCATTGTTCCCCACTACCCAAGCAATGCATACCAGGAGGTGGCAGCCAGGATCAACCAAGAGTGCAGATCATCAGGCAAGTTTGTGGGAATCAGGCAGCTCTGGGCCCAAGCCAAGAAACTGGTCTCAATATCCAGGCCTGGATCAACAGGATCTGTGTCCAGTCGTGGGCATGATTGAGGTTGAGCTGCCGACAAGTACTGCTGTAATGTAGCTCAGGCAGTACTGAAGAACCAATACTGAGCTGAGATGGGGTTTCTGGCCCCAGTCCTCTGGTATGGCTGCTCATGATCATGAAAGCCCTTTAGTATCCTCTGGAGTCTTGACACCCTCTGTTGAGACTGTTAATGGAAATGCTGAGAGAATCACTTAGTCTACCTAATACAGTTATGTAAGAGTGTGTAGATTTAAACACTGGATAATTTTCATTTCTTTTAAACCTCGTATTGTTGGTTTTCCTCGGGTTGTTGAATATAATAATCCAAATTAAATTCTTGGAGGTTTATGATTTAGAGGTACTCTTCTATTAAAGGCTAATAGTTGGGTTGAATGTGCTGCTACAGTCCTTAAAAGAGCCTGTTTTCTTAAAGTCAGCATATATTCAGACTGATCTCTGAAACAGTTCATCAGGTTCTAATACTGATGCCTTAACTTTTCTGTATGTAGAAAAAAAAGTTAATTTGCTTTTGAACAGCAGATAGAAAAAGGTGAATCTGCTAATCTGGAACTCAGTGACAGATTAAAGATTATAGTCCAGATTTCAGGTATAAAACAGGGTGGTTGTCTTGAGCCCTGGAAAGAATCAAATGCATGTTTGTGTTTTTTTCCTTTGGGACTATTTTTGACATAGTTGGCTAGACCTTGTCAACAAGTAGG
Organism: Gymnorhina tibicen; assembly: GCA_013399875.1. Taxonomy (NCBI): domain Eukaryota; kingdom Metazoa; phylum Chordata; class Aves; order Passeriformes; family Artamidae; genus Gymnorhina; species Gymnorhina tibicen. The sequence goes on along the minus strand of VXAZ01009807.1, from coordinate 93,415 downwards.
TTCTATGTAGGGTCATGTTTGGATTTGCAGGTATCACACAGTTCATGTCCTTTTTTGGTATCTCACATTGCAACAGCAGCTATGGGTATTTTTTGCCAAGCACAGCTGAAATTGGTGTGTTTTGAAATGCATCAAGTTGAGGTCTTGATATCTCCAAACAGAGACTCCTTGCCATTTAAAGAAGGCCTGGTACACGATCTCTCCAGTTACTTAAATAATCTTGGGCTGTTGAGTCTCAGGGTCGAATTAACAAGCTGCTGCATACTGATAGCAGAGCACCAATGGTCTTAAGCATTTGTGGGGAGTGTAAGATAATACAATTTAGCTTAAATCTTGATTTCATTGTGCCTCAAATTTGACTTGGAGGGAATATAAATGTAGACAATTACCACAGTCCAGCTGATGCACAGTGGCTTGATATGGCCCAAGCCATTAATCACCATGTCAAAATCTTAAGAGAACAAAGAAACTTCCAATTATTGTTCTCAAGTGATTCTCTTGTCTCCTTTTTTAAATAGGAAATCTTCAGATTAACAAATATTATTCTACTGGTAGGATGATTCCTTTACATTTGACAGAATATTGCTATAGGCATTTGGTATCCTTCCTGCCTCTTTTTATTTTTGTCTGCATTGATCTCAAATTAAATTTGCTGACTATAGTGGTGGAGAAATGAGGGCTGTAGTCTGATCTTCAAGTGACAGCCTTTGACATGTGTGACCTGGAATTATTCTTGGTGCCCATTCGTCATACTTGGGGCATATTTTTACCTCTGTAGAAATGTTGTGTTATAACATGATGCTGTCTTGTAGAGTGGGGTTTGCTCATTAGCTCTAATTTAAAACTCTTCTTATAAGTTGCCTGTCGTAGTAGCCTTATATTGACCCCAAAGCCTTAAGCTGTAAACCTGCAATGACATAACTTCTGTTTTTACTTCTTATGGCCATTCGGTACACCTAGTAATCCTTTAATTAGGCAGGAGTTTTCTGGGGTTTAACGTAAATGCCATTCTCTAATTGGCTGTTTTCAAGTCAGTTCTTGAAAAATGAAACATCTCGCTGCATTTGATAATAATGTAGGCCCATTAGACTGTTCAAGCCTACTGACTTTTTGTAATTGAATATATGCCAGTTACTGCTTAGATGTGATTTTTTAAGAAGAGCAAAACACTCTATGTATATAGAAGATTCGTGTTTTTCCTTATTGTGTTGAGTTGTTTTCTGAGATTGTTTCAAAAAAAAACCTGTACCAACACCAGTTCCTATATGTCATAGTAAGATGTCATAAAGCTGATTTGCATTTTTAGTGTAAGTTTTTGTGTTGTCTTTTTCAGAATCCACATCTGTCTTCACTTATCTCAGAGGGAACAACCTTTGAAGTGCCAGTTACAAAAGCAGTTCAGCTCACTAGAAAAGATGCAATAAAAACTGCATTGCTCTTAGAGCTTGATATTGCGGTAAGTTGGTGATGGCTTTTTCTTTAGTGGGTTAAAATAAAGGGTGAAAAGCATGTGTTTTATGGATAATAACTGAGGGGGGAAATTATTTATTTGCCTGTTTAAAAAGAAAAAATAATTCTCTATACAGTAGGATGTCAGCTTATGCTGATCCATTTGTAAATGTAAACTTTGATTTGTTCACTGAAAAATAGGACTGTGTGGAAGTCAAAACAGGAACAAAGTGTCAAGTTAATTTCTTTGTTGTTCCGTGGATATCGTGTTGAGTGAAATACCTTTATGAAGGGAATCTGCAGTGGAGAAAGGCAGTCAGGATATTGAAAATGAATAACCTTACTGTTTATAAGGGTACAACTTGAAGAATTTTCAGAAACTGTATAGTAAATTCTGACTGTTCTACACAAGTAAACTACACAAGTAGTAATTTGACCGATAGTATCAAGTGATAGGACTTGTTAGCTCTTGAGCACCGTTTCTGCCTCTGACATTCATTTGCTCTGACTTGTTAACATGCTGCTCAAACTGTCAATCTCAGTTACCCTCAGTTAAAAAACTGGTTTAGTTTATTCAGTGAAGATCATATTTTGTATACTGGTTTGAAGATGAAGGCAGGCAGAGAGTGCTCGATATTACTTTATAAGAAATCTTTAAAAGGAAAGTATGTTGCTTTTGAATGGTTTCCCAAATTTATAGAATACTACTTTTGGGATATTGTGATTTTTGGCAATACCTTCTGTTGGACTCTCTTAGCCTAATGTGTCTCAATATACGTGAGACATCTTTAAATATCAGTTATAAATAGATTCTGTTAAGTTTTGAGCAACTGATTGTCTGAGCAATGTGGTTTTTTACATGTATTTGTATGTATAAATGCATTCTGTCATCAGCACCCACTGAAAATGTAAGCATTTTCTTGCCTTTTCCACCTAACATTCTTGTCAGTCTGTGTATGCAGGTCACTCGCCTGATGCATAAGGGAAACATAATGACGCAAATACGTATAATTCTGCATGTTCCTTTAACAGGCAGAAGCTTGAGTTGCTTCTGCTGAAACAAGAGTTTCAGCAGTTGCACACAAGAATCTCAGGCAGCTAAGTAGAATCTAGGTCTTAAGATTTGAATTTTTGCTGTGCTCTTGTCTGGCTATTGTTCTTTTTTCCACCAGAAAATAAAAGCAATTGTGGTCATTTCTGTCACAATTCATCAAATAGTTTAACCAGCAAATTTTCTTTTAGTGATGATGTATCTCTATAAAAAGTTACATTAATTATGAGGACTTCATTTCTCTGCTCGTCTCAAACCAGAAAATGTAGTACATCAGTGATTAATGATTTGGGCTGATTATATAACACAACCTCTTAATACGTATTTATTTTCCTTCTGTTTGGGCTGCTTGGCATTTCTCATTAAAGAGTGTCCAAATATTTAAACCAGATAAGGAAAGACTTTTTCTAATTAGTAAGAAAACATGACTGTTTCATTTCTGATGTGCTCAAAACAGCGAAGTGTTAGTTCAGAGTAAAAGAATATTTGACTTAATGTGAGCACAGTAGTAGGAAGATTGTGGTCAGGCATGGGAATGCCTTGGTTTGTGATACAATTTAATAGAAATGTTTCATGTTTTAAAACAGGATACAGCCTTTGAGTACCAACCTGGAGATGCCTTCTGTGTAGTGTGTCCCAACAATGTCAGTGAAGTGGAAGAGCTTCTTAACATTTTGGGACTTTCTGAAAAAGGAGATGACTTCGTTTGTGTAAAGGTTAAGCAGGGCACTAAAAAGAAAGGTATGGCGTGATGCACTGGTCACGGCCCAGTGCTCCTTTCTGTGTTGGTAGGAGTTGGTGTGCATAGTTTTGAACATTTTTACCTTTTGTATGGGAACACAGCTGTCTTTTTGTGGAGGCATGTTGGAAGTCACAGCGATGTGTTAAAAAAGAGGATGCGTAGGAATGCTGCTGGTTTTACTATAGCTGAGAAGATGAGCTCTTGACTGGGAACTGCAGCCTGGCATTGGCGTTGATCCATCTCGTTCTTACTCTGTGCTCCTTCATGTTTATGGAGATAAGGCTTTAATCACATAACCTTACAATCCCCCACTTGAAAGTAAAATCTCCTTGCACAACACTGCATGTCAATCTGTTTTACATCCTAAGAGGGCTGCACTCCTCAAGGACAAGCCTTAGTGCTGTTGCAAGGTGCCTTTTAATGGGCTTGTAGGTCTACGGATGTGTTCTGCTGAGTCTTATGATGCCATGCTTCAGAAAGAGTAGCTGCAGGTTCAAAGTGTGCCTGTGTACTGCCAGCTGGGCCTGTGTGAATTACTCCATTCTTGCACTGCGTTTGGTGTCTTGATGGTGCTGCTGAGCTGTGCCTTTATTTCCACAGGATGGTGTAGGGTTCTTTGTTGTTCTGGTTTATAGGTAAATCAGTTTTCACTGTGAGATTCCCTGCATCTTTGAGGGCTGCACAAGTTGTCCATTAAATGTGAGATGTGTGATGCCACTTTCATATATTAATAGATGCATATTTTACTTTGTTGTTTTTTTTTTTTCTTCCACTGAACTAGGAGCATCTCGTCCACAACACATCCCTGAAAGAAGCACTCTCAAATTCATTCTAATCTGGTGTCTGGAAATAAGAGCAATTCCCAAAAAGGTGTTTATGTGTTTTTTCTTCTAAAGAGAAATTAGTAATTTCATGCTATATGGGCTCTTACAGATCTGTCCTTGCTTTGTGTGTAGTTACGGTGTCTCTTGGTGAATAAAGAGTGTCAGTTTGTATGCTACTGTTTGTCCTTTACTCTGAGAAATGTCACTTCTGGTAGTTTATCTGGCAGACATTCCTGTTCTGCAGTATCTTGATTAACAACTAGTCTGGCAGTAAGTAGAAAAGTATTAGATAACTTGGTGCCAGATAACTGGGAAGGCTGACTGAACCTGGCCCCATAGTCACTTTAAAGAAAACAGTCTTTCTAATCAGAGGCAGCCACATCTGTCAAGTTCTGTCGCTAAAAAGGCACATTTTGCTGTATGCAAATATACCAAAGTGTCCTTTACATTAGCTCAGCTGGTGAGAGCATGGTGCTAGGAACCCTGTGTGGGCCATTCACGTTCGAGCTGGAGTCAATGATCCTTGTGGGCCCCTTCCAACTCAGAATAGTCTGTGAAATCTCTAAAATTTTAAAGCTTTTCTTTAGCATTTCAGTAACCTAGCAGAATGCAAAGAAAGATTTTTGCTTGTGTGGTATTTGTTCTCACAACATGTATACATTATTTTCCTTTCATTTTGTGCATGTAAAAAATTCAAAGCTTGTAACTGAAAGTGCATCTGTATTTCTGGTATTGTCAAAACAAAGATAACTTTGTATGAAGGATGAAGCTAAACGATTGTGTGGTCAAGTCTCTGAGGGAAATCAGTTTTTGGGAGGATCTTTTTACTCAATTTAGTGGACTTTGCAGCAGAAGAGAATCTTCCTGTTGTTTCAGCCTTTTCAAAACTGCATTTAATGGTCTTGAAAATTTGTCTCAGCAATAAGAGTAGGCAGAGAGTACTGGCTGGGGAATATCACTGAAACCAGTTTTTATAACCTGTCTGCTGTATTAACTATTCAGCCTAAAATGTGCTTTATGTAACTCCACACTCAGAACTATTGTCTGGAAACTCCATGGTTGAGTACACTCACATTATTTTCCAAAATTATTTATTCCTTTGTGTAGAATGTGTTATCTGATTGCACTTGGTGTTTTCTATCACTTTGCTTTTATGCACTGTGTCTATTTCCACCCTCCTTTTTTGAAAAAAACTTGTAACTTACTTACATCTGTTTTTCGCCTTATTGTACAATGCTCAATTTAATTTTCCTGTAAGAAAAGTTTACAGTACCATTATGTAGGCATAAAGTATAGAATAAAACACCACAACAACACTTACATGATTCATTAAATACCATACTTTATGTATAGTCATACCTCTTCTCAGATTTTTGTTATTCATTTCCTGGCTTCTGTAACTTAGTAAATGGTGTTTTGTCTTGAATTAAGTTATGGAGCTAGCTGCCTAACTAAAGTGTAAATAGGGGCAATAAGAACACCTCTCAAAAATCTGGAATTTTGGGGGGAATGGCTTGTGCCTGTTCTTTTGTCTCTTCGTTGCTCAGGCTAAGTAGGATTTTCTGACCTGGTAGCTTGTTGCAGACATTAGAAGAGCAATCAAAAAAAAAAAAATTGAGAAATAAATTGTATTATCCATTAACCTAATTCCTGTCCCCAGGCAATCCAAGTTTTTCCCAGTTTTGTGACCGTTTTCCCAAATGGACAAGTTTCTTTACCCGTCACTCTTTTCTTTCTTCCCTACAGGCATTTTTACGAGCTCTTGTAGAATGTACCAGTGATGCGGGAGAAAAACGGAGGCTTCAAGAGCTTTGCAGCAGACAAGGAGCCTCTGATTACACTCGCTTTATTAGAGATTCTAATGTTTGCCTCCTGGATTTACTTCGTGCTTTTCCAAGCTGCAAGCCTTCACTTAGCCTGTTAATTGGTAAAAGACTGATTTAGATTTAATTAGATTTGGTTTCTGAAAATGCATCAGACTAAATGTTCAATTTCCCAAGAAAGGGGAATAACTGTTCAGTTAACTGCTTTAGGAATGTTATAGTTTCTATAGTGATCAAGCTGAAACTGTTGTTGGGGAACAAAGCTCTCTTCTACAGTTTGTAGTCTTTGGCCTTCTTTCTGCAAAGTGAGATTCACACCAATGCTTTGATTGACTCTGGATTACTCCTGTACATGAACAGGAAGCATAAGGTGCTTGCAGGAGTAGGGTCTTTATGAATCAGTTCATCAGTTGCTTACAATTAAAAAAGACAAATTTTTACAACTCCTAATTTCTCTGCCTACATGGTCTTTTCTTGCACTTTTACCTGTTAAAACGTCATTGTTCTCCTAGTATATTTGTGTTTATGTAATGTTTAACACACTCACTGGGTTCCGGATATAAAATACTGAAAGGATGAGACTACAACTCTAACCTTGTCAAATACATCTGAAATTACTGGCAGTTATTTTTCAAATGAAGTCCAGTGTTTCTTAATATGTTTCATAATATGAGTCAAAGAAATTGCTTGCTGTGTTTTTGCAGTCATCTTGTCCACACTTACCCAAAATTGCTGAATGGGTTTAGTGTCTTGTTCAATTATTTCACTGCACTAGCTTTTCTTAACTCTGCCTAGCAACTGTCTTCTGTAGCAGAGCACCTTTAAAATATGTCAGGGTGTGCATGTACTGGCAAAAATGGTAGTTCTGTTTGTGTATATACATATGTAGGTATAAATGTGATATATATATATATATATAAATGGGTGTCTTGTTGAAAAAATGCCCAGTAAACTCCAGTGTCTGTTGGTTTTTTTAGCTGAGGTTTCAAAACTTTGCATAGGTAATCAGTGCTTTGAAACTGAGCTGGCACATCTGCTCCTAGGACATTATATATAGGAAACTTTCAATCGAGCAATCTCTATTTTGAGAGCTTTTGAGCTCATGGAGGAAAGGTGGGGAAAATTAAATTTCAAGCTTCATCTCATCTGCTAGCTACTGGCATCTCTTCTGTGCACCTTACAGTCATTTTTATTTGACCAAGAACTCCATAAATTAACTGTTATGGTCTCATTGAATAGAAACTCTAATTGATGTTCCACAAAGTCTAAAACCCATTCAAAATAGAGTTCAAGTCTTAATTGCTTGTTTCTGAACCACAAACACTGAATGTTACTAGAATAAAACTACAGTTAAATTAAAATACCTTGTAATCTGTTGTAGTGTAAACACTCATTATATGATATTTTCATTGGGGTGAATCAAATAAGTGATACTTTTTTTTTTTGTTGTTCTTCAGAACATCTTCCTAAATTACAAGCCAGATCCTATTCAGTGTCAAGGTAATGAAATATTCAAATTATATTTTCTTAGTTATTTAGGTATGGGGTTTTTCTCATACTTGTTTGTGTACGTTATAATCTGAAGAAGAAAGAGAGAAGTGAAGGATAAAACATAGTTGTGACCCTATTGCGAAAAACATTGTTTGGCTATTTCAAAGAACATTGTTTTGAGTGTGTGGCAAGGCTTTGATAAAGCTCTTAAGAACAAGCTCACACACACCTGAATCTGGTAGGAATCTGGATTCCCTTCTGTAGACACTGGCCTCTGAGTCCAGCCTTAAGACAATTTCTAACTAAATATAAGTATTATGCAGTTAGCTGAACACTGAGAATCTTGATGCAATTGGAGTGGTTTGGGCTGCAAAGGACCCCCACTGCAAGATTGTACAGCTGTGTCTTGGGTTTTGGGTTGCTTTTTTAATATTTTTGTCTTTGCAGTTCAAACTTGTATCAGCCAGGAAGGCTGTGCTTTGTGTTTAATGTTGTGGAGTTCCCTGCCGGTCCCTCCAGACCAGTCCCACGGAAAGGAGTATGTACAGGGTGGCTTGCTGAGTTAGTTGCACCTCTATTGCACCCCAGTAAAAACACTCTGGTTACAAAAGGAGAAAGCTCTTCAACTGAAAAGGTATGAATATTAGATCTAAAGTAATTAGCTGTTAAATTTATGCATGTTTTAAACAACTGTGGGTTTCTTGGTTCACTGGTATGATGTAGTGCAGGTGTTTTGGCAGTATACACCTTAATTTTGCAGTTCTACCCTACTTCTGTATAACATGTCCAGAACTTCATTGCTAAGCACTGAACTTAAATTTTACTTGTGTATGCGTACTTGGATTGTGAAATTTCCAATTGCTGAAAGGCCAGAGTTGTTTTCCACCCCTCTGCAGTCCCAAGTGTATCTTGGAGGATGTTTTCATGGACTAAACTACCACTGTGCAATTGAATGGTTATGACTGTTTGCATCACAAGAGAGAGGTGCTTGGTCATTCGCAGGAAAGGGCAGATAATAGAGGAGAAACTGTAAAACTCACACTTCTGTCAGATCTTCCAGGGTTTGCAAAGGCCAAGTTATTGAATATGGCGTGGGTGACAGTCATCTGTGGTTTTTTCTGATGTGTATCAATGATTATTTGGCACAGTGGGTATTACTGGGAGAAGGTGCTTTTTTCTTTTTTTCCCCTCTTTTCCTTTTGAAGCAGAGATTCTGTGTAATTAATTGATCTCAAAGTTACTAGGTCTAAGCTAATTATTAAAAAATTGGAATTCTACTGTATAATTGATATATGTGATACACATATCTTTTCTCAAAAAGAACTACTGGCAGCCTAATCTATATTTGATTATGAAAAATGGAAGCAAGCGTAGAATTTGGCTGAAAGAAAACTGTGCCAATAATTCAAGGTGTCAGTCAGACAAAATGGAAAAAACCACCATACAAGTTATCTTCGTTTTTAAAAACTAATGCAAAGATTATTATGTGCATCATATATCTTATTTCAGTGTTCACATTTGCTCTTTATTTAAAACCTAATTGATTTGAAGTTAATTAAAGATCAAACAAGAAAAAGTGGTGGCTAAAAAGAGAAAAAAACCCGATTATTACAAAATGAGTCTGGGTAAACTTTAGAACTATTTCCATCTGCTGCACAAGCTAGAATTCAGCATCAATAAATGTGCAGCAAAGCACATAGATTGCAGAAATATATGGAATAAAAATACAAAATAGATGAGTGTGATCTTATGCAAAAATACATTAGATTAATTGAATACACTTTACAGTATAAATGTGTTTACCATTTGCAGTTTGCTTTGAAAGAATGATCAGTTTGGAATCATTAATAGGGTAAATAGCCTCCTAGCTCAAGTGTGGTTTGAAGTATATATATAAGTATTTTCCCCACCAGCAAGAATTATTATATTTTTTATCATTATGAAACCAGGAAAATAATGCTCTTTAACATTGTTGTATCTGTAATGAATTAAAGTATAAAAAAATGAGTAGTGCTAACCGTTGAGATTTACACAGCAAAGTTTAAATAACTTGGTCTAGTGCCTTACTCCTTCCTTAAATTTGAAAGTAAATTCAAATCCTTTCATAATTAATGTGCAAAATAAATTGGATGTTTGCTTATGACTTTAATGAATGAAGCTCTACTATGGCTGCTGTTGAGTCTTGAATAATCTTTTAGAATTGAAAATAGTCATCTCTTGTTTTCCATAGATTATGTTGGCCATGTCTCAGAGGATAGTTATGGAACTCCTATGAAAGTGTAACTTCCTTTCTGACATAGATATGAAAATTAGAATTGCTGTTTATCAGTGGGATTATAGAAAACATTTTCCAAGATCTTTGAGCTGTTATGTGCCTCCCCTCACCCATACTCACTTTTGGAAATCCTATCAAACTTTTATGAAAATTAAGAAAGCAAGCTCTGTACCAGTAGGCTTTAATTCACTATAAACAAACCCTGACCTCCACTGCATTATTTTTAGATGCCCACAATGTAAAAAAAGGTTAAGTTGCCTTTAACAGCAATAAACAAGCTCTACTTCCCTTTGAATGGCAACACCAAACTTTCCATGCATTCTGTAACAATATTCCCCAAATTTTGTGGTTCAATCAGTTTTCATATTCAGAAACTTACATCTGTGTGGTTTATCCCAGTTTTCCTCCAGGTGGATTAGTAGGTTTGTAAAATAGGTTTTGTTTTGTTGGGGTTTTTTTCCCCAAAAACTTCTGTGAGATTCTATTCTAAATGTCTGTGTGGCATTAAAGATGAACTCTGAGGCTCAGGATTTGGAAGGGTGTGTGGGTACATATGCTGTGTAAATATTCTGAAGGTTCTAAAAATGTCATGGTGTTTTCACTGCTTAAGAATACCCTTCAATTATATTTTATCTAATTTAATTTTAGATATCTATTTTTCCTCGTCCAAACAATACTTTCCACTTACCTGCAGACCCATCTGTCCCATTCATTATGGTTGGTCCAGGAACAGGAATTTCACCATTTATTGGTTTCCTACAACATAGGTATGTACCAAGTTGTTACCTGGAAAGCAGCCTTTTTGTGTTGAAGAGAAAAACAGCTTGAGGGTTTGAGTCTAAATGCAGTTAATTTTTTCTTTCCTTTTTGTAATGGTGGTATGCTGATTATATGCTGTCTTAATAATTTTAAACAAGCATTTCTTGTGTATTTATTTGTTTTTCAAAGGAGTAGAACTTACATTTTCATCTGACTGTATTTACTATTCATAGTAGATATATGAGAAATTGAGTGAATTGCAGAAATAGTAATAAGTTAAATCCTTCATCGGTTTGTGTTGCTGGTGGAAGTTGTGTAAGAGGATGGTAGTTTTTATGAAGTGTTGATTGGCTTAAGTTTGTTATTCAAAATACACTTCCTTGAGAAGTGGCATCTGTATTAAAAGGCATGATTAATGTCAAGTTTTCTCCCATATTCTCCTATTTCTGTGTGATTTGCATTTTGATGTTTTAAGATGAGGAGCTTGGCACCATAACATTCAACTCAGCAGTAGTCTTGGTCTTTGGGAGTTTGTATGTGAGGGAAGGTGGATCTCTTATTTTACCTCTCCAACTCCAGCAGCGTAATTTTGCAAGGCAAAGAGATGTTTGTTCAAAAAGTGACAGCGCATCACCAAGAATATGTAAAAATTTGATCATTCTGAGGATCAAACAGGAGGAGTGAAGTATTTTGGTGGGAATGGTTCTAAGTTTTAGAGGTAACCAATGTGACTTGTTAGTTCAAGCAAGATAATGAAGTTTATTGGGTCATATAACAATTATTTTTAAAACATTTTATTTGGGAGAAAAGTGAAGTTTTGACGTGATGTTTCTAACTGCACACTTTGCTTTAACCAGATCATTATATACCATCCTTGCTCCCTAATTTTGATTCCCAATTATATCTTTATCTCTCAGAAGTATTTTGCATTTTATTTTAAAGTATAAATGAAATCTCTCTTTCAAAATGTAACTAGAAAATGGCAGCTAAAACTCCTTTAAAATAATACTTTCAGCATTATTTCAAGAAAATGAAATAATTTTTCTGATGATGCTGTAGTTAATAAATTGTTATTCATAGAATCTAGCAGGGTATCTACTGCTAAATGGAAAGTCTTCCAAAACTGCTGAGTTTCCCCAGGTGGTTTTACAGGGCTTCCAATGAAGGATAAAAGGTAGTGATCTCCTTATTCAGCAGTCAGGATTATTTTGTGAGATGTTTGGAGGTGTCAGTCTTGACTATTCCAATATGAAACTGTGGCCAAAAAAAAAAAAGTGAAGTTCATTGATTATGAGCTGGTCCAAAAGTGAGTAGTTAAGAAAATCAACTAAGGAGGGTTTGACTTCGATTTAGCTTAAGTAATTTCACATTTCTGCCAATCCAGTGGTTTTTTTTAAATACTACTTTAAATGAAAATTAGGTTATAGATGTTCTAGATTCTGCACTTGATAAAATAGGATTGGAATTTTTTTGTCTCTTTAGGCAAAAGCTAAGAGAACAACATCCAGACTGGGAATTTGGAGAGACGTGGCTGTTTTTTGGTTGTCGGCATCAGGATCGAGACTATTTGTTCAAGCAAGTTCACTATTTAACATTCATTTTTTATTCATGAGGGAATGCTCATCTCTGAGCCATTGCTAACAGGTTTTTGTTACCTTTCAGGGATGAGCTCAGATGTTTCCTTGAAAATGGAACGTTAAGTCATCTTAAGGTTTGTTTCTCAAGAGACTCTCCGACTGCGGAAGTAGCCCCACCTAAATACGTGCAAGACGTCCTTAGGCTTTGTGCTAAGGAAGTTGCCAGAGTCCTGCTGAAAGATAGAGGTTATTTCTATATATGTGGGTGAGTAAGTGGAAATGGACTGTTCAGAAAGAGAGTAGCAGAAGTTTGAGGCTTTAGAAAGACTTAGAGCTGTCTGAAAGAAAGGACCAATATAATACTGAAAGAGCCTTTCTGGAAAGCTTGAGTGTCATCCCTATGTCCACTGTTTTCCAGTATAATCTTGAAATACAGCCTGTAACCACACAGTTCCACTGATTGTTTTAGTCGCTTATTATTTATTTTCCTTTTTTTTGTTCAGTATTCAGTTAAGTTATAGGAGGTTTCAAGCTAATAGATTTCTCTTTAGAAAATGAGAAATATGAATAGATGTGATGAGAAACTGCTCAACTGTGAGACAGTAGCAGTCTTCTGCTGTGTTCCAGGTTTGGGTGCTCCAGAATGCTAAAGCTCTGTCATAGTAATAAATTTTACAGTGGGAAGTTCTATTTGTGGATGCTAACTTAGATGGAAGTTCAAGATATTTAAAAAGTTTGTTGATAAATGGACAAACTGTTTGAATATAGGGCCCAATGTTAATGTGTTCTCCTGCAGGTATAAATGTCAGCTATTTGTATTAAAAATAACATTATTAATAAGTGAGGGGTTTGGTAGAGGTTTTCTGTGGGTTTTTTTTTTTAATATTGGAACCATGTAGTGATATAATAATAAAAACTCATTCAGCAGGTCCAGTTCTTCCTTAAAGAAACCAATTATTCTCTGACAGCTCAACTAGGGTTGCAAGGTTTTTTACTTATTAATTACAGCATGCCGAGAACTATGTAGTGTTTGATTGAAAGAAACCCTAGTTAATGTCAATGCTCAGCTATGTGAAAACTCTGTGAGAATCTTGCTGTACAATATAAAAGCTATATTTTTGTTTGGGATTTTTTTAATGATTCTTTCCTATATTATCCTCTGAAGCTATTGATAAATGGAAAAATACACTATTATGCATCTTCCTCCTCTGTTTTTTTATTTTTCAGAGATAAGAAGCACATGGCTGATGATGTAAGTGATGCTGTAGTAGACATTTTAAGCATGGAAATGGAAGCTGACAAGTTGGAAGCAATGAAAGTCCTGGCCATGCTTCGAGAAGCAAAACGATATTTGCAGGATGTTTGGAGCTAAATATTTAGCTTTTCCTGTGCCTTTGTAATACAAAATACTTCCTTTCACACATATGTTTTTGACTAAAAGTTATTGTCAAAATTTCTGTCAGTAGTCACACAAAGGTTAACTTTCTCTATTGACCTTTCAAACAGGAACATGAAACCTTTTAAATGACGACAAACCAGGCTGGCCTTTGAAGTATATGGTTTTTTAGAGATGCTACATAATGGACGGTCTCAATGCCTTGATTTTCTCCTCTTAAGATTGGGTTGCTGTATAAAGTGAAAATTTCTGCACTTGTACAAGCATAATTGTATGTTGACATTACATCATGTATCTTTTCCTGTAATGTACACATAAAGAAGCTACAGAGTAAATATGTTACACACTGATCTGTGTATCATGAAATACATTACTGACTTGCCAAGATTTATTTGAACACTTCCTAGATACTTCCTGAGACTGCTTATATTTTTTCATCTCGCACAATGACAGTAACTGCCAAAAGGAATGAATGCCCAGGATGTTGCACAGAAAGGTTACTGAAGAATTTCAGCTTCAAAATTCTCTTTAAATAATTAGGTTTTTCATCACATCATTACATAATGTCTCAAAATTTGCAACACACCATTCTAATGCTTATTAGATCTTCCTGCATATTTCTTTGAAATTGTTTTCATTCCCCTCTCTGAAATGTTTGTGGTTTAATTTATGAGCAAACTCACCAGTTGCACTGAATTTGGTTGATGGAACAATATTGCTTGGTAAATGCTTTCTCAGATTACTAAATTAATCATTTTAAATTGAAGACATAGTAAAATAATGGTGGTGTGAAATTAGTTGTGCTTACATGTGGCCACCCACTGCAAAAATTAAGTGGTTGAAAGCAAATTACTGAAGTGTCTGGTCTTCCTTCTAACAAGGGGCATTTGGAGTACAAATAGGTGGAGAAGTAAAAGTAAGTCATTTATGCTTCTCTTCAGAGCCCTGCTCTCTTCTCTCTGCTTTTTTCTGACTGCTAAACATCCATGTTGTCTCCTCAGTTCCACGTCATGCTTAGACCTTTAAAGATAAACACAAAGTATGAGAAAATACTTTAGACAAATCATTGTTTATTTCCTGGGGGGAATTGCTGTTTTGCTGTGACTTACACATAACCAGAACCACATCACTTACTGCAAGTTTTGTGGTTTTCTAGTGATTATTAGTTAATAGGTAGGTAAATTTTTTTTTAAAATGGAAGTTTGGATGGTCAGTTAGAATGAAATCATGTGTTTAAAGAAGAAACATTCCAGTGAAGTGCCTGGAGTTAAGGCTGTGATATAACCTGTGCAATGATTATTTAAATAACCTTGGAAGACATCAACTAAAATTTTGTGCAGAAGTTCTTCAGCAGAGTGGTTATATCAATCTCCATCAAGTAATCTCTACAGAAAAAGCTCCATAGGGAGAGGTGGCTTGCAGTAATTGCAAACTGCACTTCTTAATCTCTGGCACATAAAGAAGAAAAGATGTACTTCTTTTTCAAAAGTACTTCAATTTTAAACTTTCATGGAAATGACAAAGACAATGCAAATGTCAACATTTTGCATCAGTGAATCGGCTTTACGTGTTTTTGAAAATTATTAATAAAAGAAAAATCTACCTGTATTGGAATAGTAAAGATAAACCTTTAACTACGTTCTGTTGGCTGGGGTTTGTTTGGAAGAAGCACTTATTATATGATGTGCATTCTCAGACAGAACTTAGGGTTTTCTGTTCCACTTGGAAGTTCTTGGAGATTACAGGAAAAGCAATGATTTTCTGACTGCGAGTTGCAGCTTTCCCCATATCTCTTACAGGTACTCATTTTCGTGTCACTTTCATCCCACAATACAGGAGTTGCAGTGACTGTTTTGGTAATACTGCAGGTCATTGCATGGTACCCTTTGGGATATTGACAGCTGAGTGTCCTTTTCTGATTGTGTGTGTTGCATTTGACAGGGTCTGATACACAGCTGGTATCCATGCATTTCCCTCTCATTTATCAATCCTCTACAAAATTAAAACATTTGGATTATTTAGTGGTAAATCCTTAGTTATGATCTCTTAGAACCACAAAAAATGGTTGCAGGTTATTTTTAAATTTACAACTGCATGTGCAAAGTCCAAAGCTCAAGCAAGCTAAAATAACCCCAACAAACACCACTGTATTATCTGAGGAGGAAGTATTTCTTTCAGTGGCATTGAAAGAGGAGGACTTTTAAGATACAGGAATCATGGAGATGGAAAACGCTTGCAGTAAAAGCTATGTTTTTCTTAATTGAATTGTGTTTCTCTGTAATTAGATAATGCTGATTTATGACTCCTCCTCAGTGTTTCTTTTAGAAAAGCATACAGAGTGGATTTTACTAAATTCCCTAAACCTAAGTTTTTTAAGGTCTTTCAATTTTCTTCAATTAGAGAAATACCGTGTATGTGCTTTTCCTCAAAATTACAGAATTCGTTACAGAATACCTTTGTTATTTAAAAGAAATAGTGACGATTATTTGCTGTTATATGTAAGAGGTTTGCAGTTGTCATACTGCTAACCAGAACTGGTGGTTTTGCTAAATCTGCTGTCCCAGAGCATTCCTTATGGCCTATTTTCTTGTTAGTTTTTTAATGCTGTTCTGGATCTGTGAAATAGGGTCGATGTTGAAATTTCTCTCTTAAACTGCAGTTACAAAAAGAGGGTTAACTTTTCAAATTATTAAAATCATGCCAATTTTTCTCAGTTTGCTGCTTCTAAATTAAAGCTGACTTTTATGCACCTGGAAGCAGAAGTAGTATTGGCGGGTTTCTTGCACCTCTTTTTTCCCTCTCCTTTTCCTTCCCCCTTCTCTCCCAACCTGTCAGGAAATCTAGAATATCGGCAGAAATAGAATGAATAGGCTTTTTTAGCAGTTTCTGAAGATACTGAGCATCTTGAGAAGTTTCTTTTGAAGAATTACTACAAGGCCAGATGAAAGAAATGGCAGAATCACAGAACATAACTCGTGTGTCCGTTTTAAGGGGTGAACTTACTGAATGGCACCTTAGCTGTTGAATGGCGCAGGGATGAGGGGTTGGGGAGAGGTTATTGAGAGTAAAAGTACAAGTTGATTAGGTCTCAAAGGAAGATAAGCTTGTGGAGTAAGGCAGGGGCTGTGTTGCAAACAGTAGTTTGTAGGCAATTTGGAAGAAGGTAAATAACTTTTTCCTTTCATCATTTCCAGTTGTCAGCAACCATGACTGGTGATGAATCAGACTGTTTTTTACACAAAATGAAGTCTTTTAAAAATGTTTAGATCATGGAGATGAAACTTTTTGAGCAGTTTTGCAAACACTGGTTTATTTAGTAAAATTGGCTTGTCCTCCGTAAATACTTGTTCTGCCCAACTTTAGGAGCAGAGTGATGTCAACTGGTGTGCTATGCTTGTTGAATCTGTTTCACACAGAAGCCTTGTCCTATTTTTCATCAGTCCTTGGGAATGTGTAGTGTATTGCTGTCTGCTTATTTCCTTTGGAAGTTAAGCCCCAAAGCCGCAGCTTTTGGCTTAACTGTGTTCCAGTTTTACTTTTGGAACTGGAAATGGGGACTAAGAGTATTAGTTAAAGTAGGTCTTACCTGTAGTGTAATTAGGAATGATGCTCATACGTTTCTTCCTTTCTGTTTTTGTTACTTCTGTTACTCTGTCTGAGAGCCTAAAGTAAAGAAGGAAATGAACAAAGCCTCCCAGTTCAGATCACCGCCTGATACAGATTGGGATAACGTGTATACCAGGGAATGTTCTTGTCCTCAAGTTTCATCCCTGAAAAAATGCACTTTTAAATGTATTTTAAAATAAACCCCCAAGCCTATATTTGCCAAAAGTTAGTGTTTGCATCTAGTTTATCTGAAGGTGAGACCACATATGGGAATGTGTATATTTTAATATGTGTGAGCCCACAACACAGGTTATGTAGTAGAGGCCTTGTGTCTGCAACCCCCCATCCCTAATTTTACAAATGACTGCACATGTGTATATATATATCACTATATAGAAGTCCTGCAAAGTCACGAACTGTTCATTACTCCTGTGACATCCTTTTCACTCTCCAGTTACTCTCAATGTAGCTGTACAGCTTTTAATTAACACATCAGCTGCTACTTATACTCAGGAATGTGGTGAAGTCATGTTGTGGGGTTTTGTATGTTTGCTTGGTTTTTTGACAAGTTGGTTTTTTCGTTGCATCCCCTGATAGATATTAACTCCAGATATGTCCTGCTTTTTGGGAGACTCATGGGACAAAATGATTTCTGTGTTCTTTGCCCAACAGAAATGTCCATGCGGCTATTTCTTCTGATGGAAGTGTCTTCCTCACCTCTTCATTCTTCTATAATTATTTTAATGTATTTGTCTTGTGCTTTCAGATTGTTGGGGTTTTTTAATAGTGCCCAGCAATCATAATTGGTTTTCATTGAGGCTTTAAGAGCATTTACTGGGCAGGTTACGTTGTTCAGTTTTTACTCAACCAGTTAGATCGTGACAGTGAAAGTGTTACTATTCCAATGTATTCAATGAAAAAATTACCTTATTTCTGCTTGTTAGGTGTTCTTCAGTTTCCTGCTTGTTCTCTGCCCTCATTCATATCGCTGCACAGGGCAAGAGATGCATGGAATGCCGAAGTTAGTGGCACCGGTGCAGGTTTGATGTAGACTCTTCCATTAACCGGTGTCTCACTGTGCTCTTAGTTACTGTATTGTATTTCATACTCTGGAAATGCCATCTTTTTTGATGCCTGCCCTGAATGTAGTGCAAATTCTTTTCCCGCAGTAATATTTTGTGCAGCCTAATAGCAATTACTGTTACTATACAAAGATGTGTTGTCACATAAACCATATGGAAAATACACACTGCATGTTTTATCTGAATGTTGGGCTGTATCCTTGCTAATGCTGCTTCCCAGATGATAATATTTCTGTGCTGTTGAGAATAGAAATATTTAGTCAGGCTCCATGCTTGGCTAAAGTAGCATTCATAGCAGATAGCATATTAGATGCCTATATCTGAAGAGTTTGTGCTTATTAAAACCTTGTTCAACACCATGCCAGAGATAATTTTAAATGTATCTGACTCACAAATACCCTGTTTGAATGGACAAATTCAGCTGCATGTCTAGGTACTGCTGAATTGTGCTAAATAGACCTATTCAGTCCATTATTCTGTAGCTGAGTTTTTTAAAAGAAGAATAAAAGAACACTTACAGCAGCAGATATGAAATGACCTGCCTGTAACTCAACTTTGAGCTTTATGGCTCCCACAAAGTCATATGCTTGCAACTTTTATTTTCTATAATGTAAAAATTGATGTTCTCATTGCATATTTATGCATTTAGCAGTTTGGTATGTTGATGGCTTTGCACGACCAATTTATTAGTGTCTCAGTTTCACTGGATGTCCTTTGTATAAAAGGGACTTTTTTTTTCTTTTCTGAGTAGCTCTGTCATTCTGCATCTTAACCTGACAGCTTGAGATTTTTCCCTGCTCCTCGAATGGAAAAAAATCTATGCCCCCATCTCTGGATCTGTTTCATTCACTGCACTTATGCATCATCTGAGTTGGCAAGACCAAAACTGAATCCAGTAGTCCAGTTCCACACATGACAGTGATTATATAATAAAGAGCAACAATATTTTCAATATAATTTTATATTCTTCTCTGGGTTTGGATTGTCATGGAGGAATGAAAATGGGAGAATCACTGTGTGCCTGCTAGTGATTATCAGAAGAATATTACATCACTGAAAGTTATGATCCAGAAGCCCTGGTCAGTTATGGTAAATAAGAGATGAATCTACATTACCAGAGTAATATGAACAATTGATTTGGATCTATAAATTGTGCTATTTGATAACAATGGTTTAATATAAGAGCTATAGACAATTTCAGTGAATTTTGAGTCTGCTCTATAGTTGAAGAAAATGTGTAAATGTGAAAAGCTACTCAGTATTACTAGAGTTGCCTCGCATAAATAAATCAAAATGCTTTTAAATTGATGGCAAAAACAGTATATCAATTTGTTTAGTCTCAAAACCCTATTCAAGTATATTTCATATTGAAAGAATCAGAGTTTTATAGAAATGCAAATTACAGTGTTGAGAAGTTGATTCAGCACCACTACAAATTACATTCGCTTTCATTAGCATTTGAATAAATGCTTCACTTGTGGTGGAAAAGGTTTGTCACGTTGACAAAGCACTCCAAGCCAATTGTGCTTATTAAAAAAGAAGAAGTTCTACTGTTGGTTTGAAAACAGCAGTTTTGTAGAGCTCCATCAGTCAGGAATATTCATTTCTAATCTGCTTTTAACTCAATTGCTTGGATGATTGATTTGGTTTCCTTTTTTTTTTTTTTTTTAATGCATTTTATTGTAACTTGCTAGAAGATCAGCAGGGCTGCTTCCAGTACTTTCTCCTCAATGTTTTCAGTTTTTTGCGTGTTGTGATAAAATAGTGTCACTTGCCCTCCATTTATGAACATCAAACCAAACCAAAGCAGAATTACGGGGCCATGACTGCTCAGCATTTTTGGGTGGAGGCAGATGTTGAAACAGGCACTTCTGTGTACATCTGTACATCCCGTGTGTCTGTAAAAACTCCTGTGTTTTCCAGATAAATGCCAGCTCCTTGCTAGTGATCCTTACAGATCACTGCTGTTAGACTAACATACTACTGCACTCTCTTTCTTTTGGTGGGAGCAGGTTCCTGTAGATAAACCACTCTTTATGTCAACTTTTTGTGGTCTGTGAGGATGAGAAAGGAGCAGTATGTGAGCTACCAAAACTACAGTCAAATAACCTTGTGGCACTTCGAAGGCACTGTTTTAAAGGCAGAATCTCTTTCCCTTCTTCACGTTACAGTTCCTAAGCATGCTGGGAAGGGGTGGCATTGCTGCCAATGGAAGCCCCGGAGGCACAGCTTAATGGTAGTAGATACAGCTAGAGCAAACACAAATAGGAGGGGGAGAAATTAATACTGTAACGTTTTTAAAATAAATTATTGGATACTGAGGAATTCCACACGTTAGTTTTTAAAAGATCTGTTTCTATGAGAAGCAGAACACACTGGTATTTTTTTAAGTTATTGTTTAAAAATTGCCAAACAGAAAGGTACTTCCTGAGTAGAAATGGGTATTTTTATCCAGCAATGGGCAAGTTTGCTAAGGCTCTTACAACTTTGCACATGGAGAGTACTGAATTTTAAGGTAAATGCAAACATTTTTCATGTTTGTGAGACTTTCTACCAAAGTCCATTCAGAACTCATAGGCAATGGGAATAATAATTCTTTCATCAGTTTATTGTTGTTTTCCTCTTTCTTTTTTAATAGGGTGTGTAAAACATCTTTGTTTTCTTTATACACATGCATGTATATATCCAAGAAAAAAAGTATATATATATATATGTATGTATATATGTATGTATATATATATATTCAAGTATCAATATGCATTTTTTATATATGCATTGCGAAGATCTCCATACAGTTTTTGTCTTTTCTTTACAGGTGAGACATATTTTGAAATGCCTGTTTGGATAACTGTGTCCTTCAGTTTACACAGCTGTATTATACTATTAAACATATGCAAACCTTTATTCAGAAAAGGTCAAATGAATGCTTCCAAGAAAAAAATAGCTTCCAGGTAGTTTCCTCCATTTATTGGTATTAAAAGAATATAGGATTTTCATTTTTCAGAGAAAAAGAAACTTATGAATGCACAACGGTAAATAAAATAGAGGGCATAAATCTGTAAACTGCACTACATATGTGGTGGAAATATTTATTTCTCTCATTCATCATTTCTTACAGTGCCTGTAGCATGCTAGGGGCTTTCAAACACATGAAGAAACACAACTAATCTTGTTCATATTAATCTCACTAACTGTAAAGGCTTTTGTAGAGTTTCATTTAACCAACTGACATTGCTGTCAAAATTTAGGGGAATGAGAGAATCTCTGTGTTCTGTGAATATGTTATTATCCAGTGTTTCTATTTATGTATTCAAGATGTAGATTGTGAAGTCCGCTCTACATTATCTCTGAAAGGTTGTGGCAACCAGGAGCGATTCCCGAGGGCTGGAGGAAAGAAAATATCACCTCAAGATGAACCACAAGGAAGATCTGAATAAGGTCAGCTTTGCCTTGTTTCTTGGGAAGGTGATAGAGAAAATCCTCCTGGAAACCATTTCTAAGGGGAAATTGGTGATCTGGATTAGTCATCATGGATAGTGAGGAAATAGCAACTGACTGATGTAGTAGCCTTCCAAAATAAGAAGACTGGCTTGTTGAATCAGGACAGAGCAGTGGATATAATTTGAGCTCAGCTGTAATGAGGCTTTTAACACTATTCTACTGATGAAATCGGGTCTAAAGAAATAACAGTGAGGTGGCTTGAAAACTGGCTGAACTGCTGCTCTCCAGAGGTTGTGATTAGCTCAGCTGGATGCTGGTCACTAAAGTGCCCCAGGGAACAATATTGGGTCCAGTCCTGTTTAGCATCTTCTGCAATGCCCTGGACAATGGCACAAAGTGCAGGTTCAGCAAGCTGAGAGATGATGGAGAACTGGGAGTGCAATGGTGTTTGATGGACGAGTGTGCTGCCTTTTAGTGGGGGGCTCTGACAGTCTGGAGCACAGAGCCAACAGGAATCTCTCTTGCAAGTGACCTTTGCACATGGTTGTCTCCAGGCTGACACCTGCTAGCACCTCTCTTACATGCCTTGTAGTTTAACCCAGATAGCTTTGGACTTGGGCTTCAGACATTGAAAACATATTCCCCCAGGAAACCTGCAAGTTGAGGAGGGAGTCCTGTAGAGGTTACCCAAAGCTTGCACACTGGGGAGTCTGAGCTGTTTGTTGATGCCTCTGATATCTACAGCATTATGTGATGTCTGTGGTCTTCTGCTTTTCTGACACTTGGTGCTTTCTGAAATGTTCAATATTACACATATTTGGAAGGGACGGGTTGGGGGAAGGGATTTAATGGACCACTGCTGCTATCTATCCAGTAGAACCTTTTCCCTGATGTTTGCCTTAAAAATTACCACATTTGTTTCCTAATAAAACTTCTATGTTGGAGTTCAACAGTATTTTTCCATTATAAGATTTTCAGCAGCAGCATCTTAAGCACTGGTATGTGACTACATGTGATTTGTGCTCCTACTTTGTTTCAGGCCAAAGCCAGCTTAATCTCCTAAAAGAAAATATTCAAGGCATGGTATGAACTTCTGCAATTCAGTACATCTGGGCAAATTTGTCCTCAGCAGAGCTAAATTAAAAATAAACTGGTTGACTGTGAGTCAGGCTGCAAAAAAAAGGGTGCATGCAGGCTTCGGAAAGACAAAGTATACATGCCAGCTGGCCTAATAAACCACATTTTGTTTTATATTTTTACTGCTGGGCTTGTGCAAGGAATGATTACATTGCTATTCTTTGAACCACTTATTGAGGCTCTGCAGCACTGAAGAATAGTCAGCTTTGATCTGAAAAGAGATCCAGGTAATTGTGAGTTTCAGATGATCACTTATATTCCTAAGGCATCTGAAGAGAATGGTTGATGCTTACTTGTAACATTGATGTGCGGGGTAGACAACATGTTTTCTGTTTTATGGCAATAATTCCAGTGGCAGCATTGAGGCTGGAATTCTGTTTTTCTTTTCTGGGACTTCTGTTGCACTAAAGTGTAAAGCAGCCAGGAGTCAGCAACAGAAAAAACCTTTTCCTTTGTATTTCCAAAGTAATTGCTATAAAATCCCCATTTTTTAATGAAGTATTCTATTTGTCTCTTAATTAATTGATTAATTAATTTTTTTGTCTCTGAACTCATACTGGGGAATTTCTGCAGACTCTGGGTTGTCCTCTGCAGAGGATACACCCTTATTTTTCTCTGACAGAGCATTCAGAATAAAGAGATGGAATGTTACTGTTTTCTCTAGCACTGATACTGGTAAACTCCTAGCGAATATGATGGAGACAGCCATGTCATCCTTTGGGTTTGTTTAATTCCAGATTCAAAAAATGTCCTGTCAAGGGAAACAAAACATATACACACATGATGTACACACCTGCAGCACTGGTCATAAGGTAACAGGAGAATGTGTGTGCATCCTCTTTCTTATCACCACCCATGCAGGGTGTGTATGTGTGTGTGTGTGTAAATCATCCCCAGGCAAGCCAGCAAATAAGCAATCAATGATCAAAGGAGCATACACAGATTTTTCTTGCTGTGAATCTGCCCTTGGCATATTCATCAGCCTTTTTTTAAGAAAGGAGGAGAAGGATCATTAAAGCAGGTATAATGAGTATTGGTTTTCAGTACACATGGTTTTCATTCTCAGATTTTTGTCTCCTTGCTGCGTGCTGGGCTTGAGAAGATTCCTTGAGAGGGTGCCTGTGATTCATTGCCTGCATTGTTCAGAGTAAACACAGTGGCTTTCCTGAGACAGACACCCCAGTTTATCTCTGCTGGCAAACTGTAGCAGAGGAATACAACAAAGGCAGTTCTGCCACAGGTGGACTTACTCTCTGAGGATGCAGAGGATGCTTTCACTGCTGTCACGTGCTGCAGACTCTGCTATCTTGCAGTCAGATTTAATTTGTGGTTGAAGTTAGATAAAAATTCCACCAAAGTCAGCAATATGGGAAATGTGCTGAACTAACACGGTCAGTCACCTGCCTTGAAGGATGTGTGCTTTCTGGCCGGCTTATGTTCCTGGTGAGATACTGTTTCAGAGAGTGGCGTGCGCATCTGCCTTCTGTGATTTCTGTGACCTCTCTGGGAGAGCGTGTCCCCGTGTTGCGCACTACTGAGGATATCAGCAGCTTCCTGCACTCCTCAAACATCTTGCCATGTTTCACAAATACAACATCACTGATCACTCACTGCCTGGGCCATGGGCAGTTGCAGCACCAGAGAAAACCTTTTGATGGTGTTTATAATACCTGCTGCCTTTAAAATGGGGAACAACGAAAAGGGCAAAATGCTTCTGGAAATGGCAGCCTGTGTGATGTTAAAAGAAGTTGTCTGTCTTTATCTTGTAGAAAGAAAAAAACTAAGGATAGCAGATTTACTAGGGGGAAAAATTCTAATTGCTTTAGAGGAAATTGGTACTGTAATTAAAATAAGGCAAAATATGAATATCAGAAGTGAACAGAGATGGAACTTCTGAGCAAATAATACTGTCAGTGAGCAGAAATTTGTACTTGGACACTTGCAGTCCTTATGTCCTAAATTAGATCATGAGTGGATGGCATAACCTCTCTGTAACTCAAGTCTTTGTGAAATCATTGGTCAAAAAATTATAATGTTAAGGGTGAAGCATAAAAGAAATCCTTTGTGTCTTTATTCCAGATGACCAAATACATTATTTGCAGTGTGCCATCCTCATTGTGTCATGATTGCGTGATCCATTGTTGTCTGTTGTGTTCTAATCTGGCTGATACCTGACATCCCATTTCTGCTAATTTTTACATTCAGTCTGCTCTACTTACCTGCCATTAATTGTATACTCTTCTACTGTGTTCTCAGTTTTATTTTCCCTGATTGGGTCAGAAAAAGAACACAGGAGCTATAACTAGTTTTTCTCCTTTTATTTTTGTGGTTCTATTCTTCTGCTCATGTGGACATCCCTCAATAGCATCTCTATCATAGAGAGAGAGAGCAAATAAAGAGACACCCATTGGGATAACCTTTGTGAGGAGAATTGAAAGTATCATGACAATGTTCAAAAGTAAATAAAAGATCACTTTAAAATAAAACAGTAGGGGCAAAAGCAAAATGAGGCTGCCCATTGATTTAAGTTCAGAACCATTTTAGAAGAGCTGAAAATGATTGCAAGTCTAGAGACTGTTTAACAGATTTAACCTCAAGCACTTCTATTTATCATTTTTGGCTGGTAGAATTAGCTTCATTTCAGAAGCAATGACAGATGGACTTCTTGATTTATTATATATTTTGGCTGAGGCCTGAAATAGCTTCTTAAATCCCTTGTAGCAGAAATCTTTTATATTGACCTATGGGAGGTTTGATCTCCAACAGAAGGTAAGGCAAATTCCTCATGTAGCCACTAAGTCGCATCTTATAAAGGAGATTCATCAATCTTGATGTTCTGTTTATTTTTTTTAAAGAGATATAATCTTTTGTAGTGATACTGCTGCTAATAAGATGAAAAAAAAGAACCCCAACCAAACCATCAATGATTTTGAAAATGCTTTAGAGCAGCAACTTACTTTCCAAGGCTGGTCATTTTGGTCCAAACTTGGATGTATGCTTCTTAGTACGGCTTAATTGTAGTGTTTAACAATGTAAACAATGACTCAGAACCTAGGCAGTGAAAGAGTTTGAGAGCTGGAATTCTGGGCCTCTCTGGGAAACCTTTATGAACATTTGTCCTTTTGCTCTCCCAAAGATAAACACATATCAGAACTTCAAAAGATTTTTCAAGTGAGCTTAGTAATTTACACTTCTAATTTTCCTGAATGCACATAGACAATTGACCGTGTCCTTAGCATTTTAGCATTTGGGTCATTGCATTTAAATTTATTTTGTTATCTTTCACTTTCTTTCCTTTCCCGCCTACTCTTTATCATTGCTTTTATCTATTAAAATATGTGCTACATTTGTTTTTCGGCAAAAACAAAAAACAAAGGAGGATTTTAGAGGCCTTGCCCACTTGTGTAAGAATGATACACAGGAAGTCAAAGAGCATCAGGAATTAACACTTGGGAGTGATGGTGAGGGCATAAAGAAAACTCTAAATCAGCAGCAAAAGGTTGATCAAAGAAAACATGGCCCATGGCTGAGTAGGGCAGGTGCTCTAGTGCCATTTGAAACACACTGGGTGGCAATGGTTGGTGTTTCGCCTCAGTCTTCAGCAACAACATCATCCAGGCCTCTCTCTTAAAGAGAAGGAACCACCAACAGTGGATGTAGATCAGATGAGATCAGGAATCACTTGAGATCAATTCATTCAGACCCAGAAGCCTGGACAGGCTGCATCCAGAAATGCTGAGACAACTGGCTAGTGTATGTCATAGTGCAGATACTCTCCCTCATCTTTGAGTGGGGAAGATCCCCAGTGGCTGAAGAAAAGCAAATATTGCACCAGCTGCATTTCAGACTAAAAGGACAACTAGAGAAGTGACAGATTGATCAGCCTCCCTGTTCTCTGCAAAAATCATGGAGCAAATCTCCTTGGAATGCATTTACGGGCAGAAGATTGGGAAAGTCAGCATGGATTTAACAAAGATAGAGCATGTACATTCCTTTTAGAATAACATAACTGAATTTGTAGATAAGGAGACAGCAGTAGATGTTTTTACCTTAACTTCAGCAAGGCTTTTGGCACTGCCATCCACAGTGTTTCTGTATCTAATTGTTATGAGTTGACCCTGGTCAGCTGCTAAGCACCACAGAATCCTTCCCCAGCAGGACTGCTGAGAGAACAGCAAGAGCAAAAGTTACAAAAATTCATCAATCAAGATCAACAATTTAAGGAGTGAAGGAAAGAAGTGGGTAAACCCCCCCACCAGTGGCGCTCACCACCTCCCCCCAGCACAGCAGTGTCTCACAGGCCTCCGAGCAACAGCTGCCTCAGAAAACTGAGTGTGTGGAGAGCAGCTCTGCACAGGAAGACATAGAGGTCTTGGCAGACCCAAGCTAAGTATTGGGTGTGCTCCAGTGTGCCCTGGAAGCAAAGAAGACCCAACAGTTTCCTGGGTTGTGTTATCAGCCAGTAGGCTGAGGGAAGCAACCTTTAACTCAGTACTTTTAAGACCATATCTGGAATATTGTATCCAGTTTTGGCCCCTTAATTCAGGAAAGACTGTGCTAGGGGGATCTAATAGGAACTGTCTCATACTTAAGACTCAGCAAAAAAAAAAAAAGGCAATACAGCAGGATGTAGGTGACTTTAGATCCCTATTAGGATATTAATACATGGAATTAGCTATGATTTTTTTCATTATGAGGAAAATGGTTTGCTGAAGAGCGTGGATATGCTACTACCTAAGCTAAGCATTGTCTCTTCACAGAATATCACCTGTAGAGAATTCCAAACTACCAAGGCAAATCAACTTTGATACACTTTAGAATGCCTCCTGAGTGCCATTAGATAGCTACTGACTGTCTGTATCACGTTTGATATATGCTTGCAGGATTGCGCTGAGGCAAAACAACCAGGCATGGTACCAGCTGTGAGTACAAAAAACCATGTACCTGCTGCACAAAAGCATCTGAATGTTCAAACTTAAGCCTATTTGTCTACATCTATTGCTTCTTTTGTGAGAGACAATAAAAAGTGTTGCTTTGGTTTTCTGAATCCAGTCAGTAAGGATGCGCAGCAGGTTGGATAAAACCCATCTTATAAACTGGTAATGTAATTTTCTTTAAATGAGAAAACCAACTTGCTTGATTTTTCCATGTTTTTGTTTTAATCTTTGGGAAACAAAAATACAAGGAAAAAATGTGAGGTATGAAATTGAATAAAGGACTAATACCTTGTGTTTTACTTCTGAGCTTCTGTTTATCTTTGCATTAAGACAAGCAGCTCTGGGGTGCTGCCCTTGCAGCAGACACTGCTTGAGGCAAGGCTGGTCAGCACCTGGGGTCAGCTCTCCAGATCACATGTAACAAAAAAAAGACTGAATATTCATCTTTTTATTGAAGTAAAGCGCCCTCAGATTCTACCCCAGGGAGGTTTCTCCTTTGTTTCCAACAGCCTAAAAGCTGTTGATTTTATTACTGCCCCTGAGGGTTAGAATTTGAACCATTCCACTAGGAAAACTGGAAAATACCAACAGCGAAATACCAGATATTCTGTATATTATTTGACCTATTTATTTTTCTTATTTCAAGAGAAAAAGTAATGAACTAAACAGGTTTCCTGACAATGGTAATTCTTTGGTTGGGGCTTAAGGATGGTATAATTCTTACTTCAGATCAGCACTTGCCTGTTAACATTATTAATCCATGAAGTGGTTGCTCTGGGTCTCAGGTAGTAGGAGCCCATTAGGTATAACCACACAGAAATATATATGCAAAAATCAAATCTCTGTGGTATAGACTCAGTGAGCTGGTATTAAGTCTTCAGGGAACAAATGTTACTTATTTCGGCTTCAGTATGAGAGGCTTCAGGAGCTGTACATCGATTTTCCCCCAGACTGCCCAGTCTGGCTGAGAGACCTCTGTCAGAGCCAGCCATGCTATTGCATTAAGTTCTGCATAAAGCTGCCTGGACTTCCTTCAGTGCTGAACTTGTCTGCCCTGACTTATCTAAGCTGAATACAAGGGTGCAGCCTTTTCACTCTGGAAGATCATAATTTTTAGTGAGATTACTTCAGAGACAGAGGGGGAAATAAGTCATTGACCTTCATTTAGTAAAAAAAAAAAACAAACCCATGGCCACCTCTCCTGTTCCCACACAGGGGAGAACAAATTTACCCACAATTCCTATTTCCGGATTTTGAGTAATAAAGAAGTGTTGTCTGCCTCAGATTGTACTCTGAATCTTCCTTCCTGGTTGTGCATGGCTATTTTGTCTATCTTCGGTAAGATTTTAAGAGCTCCATCTTAGCTCTTAACAGGACTGCAGTCTTTTGCAAGCAAAAATGTTAAAATCAATTACTAGCTTGGGGAAGATGTTTCTGCAGAAGAGCATCAGAGGAATAGTTTTTGGTCCTATTTCTTTGCATGGGAAAATCATATGCTTTCTACCTGTGAATAAAATTTAAAAAACCAAAACAACAAAGCAACCCAACATAAAAAGCAACCCAAATGAAATCACTCAGTTACAGTGGATCCCATTATCTTCTCAGCTATGATTTTGGATAATACAAGAAGAAGCAATAGGTGAAGCCAGAATATCTATGGGTCGTTTAGAGAGAACAGTACCTTTTAAGGTGTGCATATAGTTTGAGAACTGGAAAATTCTAGATTTAAAATGTATTCTAGTTTTATTAACTTTAAATAGATCAGTCTATTTTATTGCCAGCTGTAATTGTTAAGGCTCATTTGCCTGTACATACTTAGGCAACAGTGTACAATTCTGCAGGTTTCAGTATTAAGCAGCGAGAAGTTTCACCTGCATGTATCCTTTTTTTTGAAAGTGACATACTCACTTCCTGGAAATGTAAGAGGTTGGGCTGTGAGCCTGAAGGAGAATTATCCTTAAGACTCAGAAACACTTACACAATCCAGATTGATTTAATATGGCTTGGGAAGTTAGGTGTTCTCAGTTATTTACAAAAATAAGGTTTGGAGGTGTTAAGCATAGTTCTTGTGGTAAAGCTTATAAAGCTGCTTTCATTCATATTTAGGATAGGAAACAAACGTGTTTAATATTTGGAAAAAATAATTTTGAGTTTTCTGAGGGTAGAAATAGCTAAATATTTGTGTGTGTATTGTAGTGAAATGACTGCATTCCTTTAAAATATTTTAAAAATCAACTAAAATTCAAAATTTGAGTCTTGACACATAATAACTTGAAGATATCCATCAACTTTGTATTTATTTATTTGGCATTTCTTTATTGTTTCTATTTTTTTATGGCAAATGTATTAGTGAATGACATTTTCCTCTTTCTAATTTTCTCACTATGTTTTTCAGACTTTATTTGAGTCAGCACTATTTAAATAAGCATTTTAATCTATCAATGAAATAATGAAAAGTACTTTCTACACTGTTGTAGTATTAGCAACATAAAATTTGAGCTGGTCTGTGTAAAATCTTATGTGCAAAACCTGATAAATTCAGTAATAACATTTCCTTTGCATTAATATATAAAAGCTGCAACTGAATGGCAGATGAACCCATGCCCCTATTATGTTGCAGTGTGATTCTGAAAGCAGTCAAGTTTTGCTAACTAAGCCAAATCTTCAATCTTTAGAACACCTCTATTCTCAAACGTTCCTCAAGTACACCACAAAAAGCTGAGAAGCCTCAGACAGCATTGAAATGACTGTCTTTCGCAGTTCTAGTGTGGAAAAGGGCCTCTTGGACATTCAGTCATACTATTCTTGTGAAAAAAAGTCAAGTATGTAATGAAAAGTGAATATCCTGCAGTTTTTCTTTCAGTCAGAGGAGCAGTGAACAAATGCAAGTGTTAAAATTACAAGGTTTCAGCTTGTAAGTCTTAAGCTTGTAGTTTCTTCTAGGAGTTTTCTGCTACTCAGAATTACTGTTTGAAGACTGTCATAATCACTTCATAGTCACTTAACTTGGGTCCTGGAGGTTGGTAAGAGCTATTGGTAACTGTGTGCTACCCGAGTCACAAAACAACTCTGCAAGAAATCTTTGGACACAAACAGCTGTAACAAATCTGGTTGCTTGAATGCTGGCAGCCTGCTGCTTCTTCCATTTTCATGCTAACCACGCATGTGATAGCTCATCCAAAAAATATATCTCACAATTTGGCATTGTCAGATTCATAACAATGGATTCATGGGGACTCTGTGCTTTCAACTTGTGATATCTTTTTGATTTCTACACACTGCAGAGAAACACCAAAACTGAATAAAATAAATAATAAAATATCCAAGAATCAAAGTTTTTACAGCTGTGGCTTGTGGTGGTCTTATCTTAAGACATCTTCAAAGACAGTTTTTAGGTGATTACTGCAATGAAAATGTTATGTGAATATTTATGATATTGATAGCAGACACTAATTCACAGGAATGGATTGTGGGAATTCCCTCTCATCTGTTTACATAGAATTTACCAGCCATTTTTCTGGATTAAAATTCTGCCATAAGCCTGCTCTTCTGTACTGATCTCAAGTGTCAACTTGCTGCTGTCAGTGATTGTCAGCTGCCTTTACTGCTGTTTAGTTTGTTTAGGTTTAGTATTCGGTGTTATCAGCCTACTGAATCGACAAGTCTGACAGATGTTGTGTTTGTGCTTGCTGCAGCCATAGATAACCACACAGTCTCCTTAACTCAAGGGAAGATCGCTCCATCACAGCATTTCATTCTGTTCAACCAGTTTTCTCCGGAAAGGGAGAATTTGCCAATATTTACCTCAGCATAACATATTCCCAGTTAATAACAGGACCAATTTGATGCCATCCTGCAAATTTATCGCAGCATAATCTCTGTTTATTGCTTTCAGTCATTTTGCAAAGTCTGCATGAAATAGCCTTTTCACTTGCAAAGTGACTGGAAATCTTTACAAGATAATAAAGGGAAATTTAAGTTGAATGGTGTTGTTAAGTGGAGATTATCGACCGATGCCTTCAGGCCTGGGATGGAAACTGATGCAGGATTCTTGCTTCATCCATCTGGGTGCTCCTTTTCATCCTGGGAAAGTATCTTAATTCATCCCTGCACTGGTCCTCCTGACCACAAAATCTTCTCTGATGGCAAAACAATTGCTCTCTAAATGGAAGTGTTCATTAGAAAATGCTTGAATAACCACTAAAATTCACACATACAGATTGGTGTTTTTACTTTGCTCTGGAAGGAGGATGCCTCTCTGAAGATCTCAGGTGGCAGGGAATGCCTGGAGCCCCTCACTGGGCCAGGCCAGGGGGAGACATTCTCCAAGCGGGCAGGACATGGGTACTTACTGAGGATCTGTGCTGCCAAGTAAGGGAACTGTGGGAGACAGTCATAAGAGCAGGCCAGTGCCCAGTACCTGCTGCAGCATCCAAAGCAGGGTGGCCAACAGGGCAAGGGAGGGGATTCTGCCCCTCTGCTCCGCTCTGGCAAGACTGCACCTGCAGTGCTGCACCCAGCTCTGGGAGCCCCAGCACAGGAAGGACTGAGTCCAGAGGAGGATTGAGTCCAGAGAAGCGCCTCAAAGATGATCAGAGGGATGGAGCACCTGTTCTATGAAGACAGGCTGAGAGATTTGGGATTGTTTGGCCTGAAGAAGAGAAGGCTCTGGGGAGACCTTATTCCAGCCTTTCAGTACCTAAATGGGGCCTACAAGAAAGCTGGAAAGGGATTTTTTTGCAGGGGAATATAGTAACAGGACAAGAGAGAATGGTTTTAAACTGGAAGAGTGCAGGTTTAGGTTAGACACTAGGAAGAAGTTCTTCACTGTAAGGGTGGTGAGGCACTGGAACAGGTTACCCAGAGATGTTTCAGCCCTGGAAATATCAAAGGCCAAGTTGGATAAAGCTGTGAGCAACCTGGACTAGTGGAAGGTCTCCTTGCCTATGGCAGGGAGGTTGGAATTAGATGACCTTTAAGATCCCTTGAAACTCAAACCATTCCAAGATATGAATTCTTGATGATTTCCAGTTGGACATACTCCTTAAATACAAGCTAACACCTGCATTTTCTCTCCCTGAGAGGGGTCATGGTTCCTGTGCATAATTTCTCAAATTTTCATTTCCCTTTCTCACGTGCTGCTGTTTCTTCTGCCTTTATGGAACATTATATTCAATCAGAACTATGGAATATTGGTGTGAGAGAAGTTTGCAGGCTAGGAGACAGGGATCTGTTACAGCCCGTTTCTGTAAATTTGTGTGGGCAAGGGAAATACTACTGAGAGTGGAGCATCTCAAGTGCTGCCGAGCAGGGGGGAATCTCTGTTGTTGGAGATTTTTGGAATGTGCCAGAACTGGATCTTAAACAACCTGCTCTAGCTCTTGAAGTTAGCCTCAAGAGGCTGAGAGATAATGTAGATGTAGAGAGAATATGTATGACTGAGCATATGACTGAGCATATTTCTTATCAGCTGTCATCACTGCTGTGGGGAAAATGGTTGAGGCTGACTAAGACAACTCTGTCAGGGTTTCAAGAGTCTGTCTCCTAAAGTAAGGAAGTAGGAAGCACTGCTGTTTCCAAAAAATAACAGGCCCACTTTTCTTATCAGGTCTTTTTTATTCTTATTCTTTTACAGTTGGAACCCATTTCCATCATGAGTTACATAGAAATATATAGTTCATAGTCTTTTTTTGCAGTGTGGTGCACACTATAATGTTTTTGAAGTTCACCCTTTGGTCTTGAAAATTTTGTATATTTAAATGTGTGCTTTAATTTTTTTCTGTATTTCTCCCAAAGCATAAAGAGAATTGAGTGAATTCAAATGATTAACAAATATTGGCAGTCAGGTCTTTGTTTTTTCAGCTTGCATGGCAGGTGTTAGCATTATTCAATTTAAAATGGTTGAGATAATGATCTCTCTCCTTGCAGCATGTTACTTTATCTAGCCTGTACAGCCCACTTTTCTCTCAGTCAAGTTACATGCCATGGGAGTTTTTTATGCTGATAAATAACAAAATTGAAACACTGGCTGATTTCTTTGTACCTGTGGCAAATTCAGCTTAGAGAAAATATTCTCTGATTTAAATGTCTAAGTGCAAATTTTTCATTATTTTTTTTAGAAGTATGTATTAACCAGAAAAAGATAACTTCCATGGACTTGAAAAGGAAATATATATAATCATTTTGAATTGTACTCAAGCTGAACTGTGAAATGTTTGATTTTATATTATAAAGAAAATAATATGGATTAGTTTAATTTTATACTATATTTGAATGCAATTCTTTTATATTTATAGCTACAGTTCAGTAAAGTATTTGATTATAGAGAGGCCTTTGCTTTACTGTTCAGAAGACATTATTTCACAATATGTTCTTCTAGAACCACTCAAAGGTTTTTAAACTAGTGGTTCCCTTTCCAACATTACTTTTTTCCACAGTGAAAGTAAGGTAGCATTGGGAATTCCTAGTTGAAAGACCTCCTTCTCTGGAAATCTCTAGTCCAACCTCCTGCTCGGAGCACTCCTACTAGTCAGTACTGCCTTGGGTAAACTGTGACACTCCTGCTGTCTCAAAACTGCTAAGGGTAGAGAAGGACATGTGTCTATATATACACCAGTATAATTTTTCAAAGTTTAGATTTCCATTTCAAATTAGATTTTATATTTCCATTTCAAATTCTAAAAGTATTACAGTTACACAGAGATAATTAATGTAGGAGAGTGAAGATGGTCTCTAATAAATTCTGTTCTAATTTTAGAAAGTTTCACAGTTCTGATGATGGTCTTCTAACAAATTGTTCAGGATCTGTTCTAAATTCTTGTGAAAGCAGCAAGCATCAGGGGAAAAGAGCAGGTTTAGATGCAATCAGAGCCACCTGCTTTAGGATCAGCAGAAATTTTCCATGCAGGTACATTTCTACCACGGAGTGCTGATGCACTGAAGGTGAAACATCCTGTGGAAATGTGTCAACACTAATAAAGCTTTTGAAGAATATTAAATGTCTTTCTTCCTTCTTTTGGGCCAGTTTGGCTGCCAGCCTCTTCCCTCCTCAGCGGATCACCCACGGGCTGCTGTAACGAAATGCTTCCAGATTCCCTTTGGAACCAAACTGACATGTAGCAGTGTTTCACTTCCATTAGATTTTTCTTTTAGCCTCTTGACATTTCCTCCTCTCTGCTGGACAGATTTGTGTCAAGGTTTGCAGGCAAGCAGCAATTGCTTTCTAGACCAGGCCTTGATCAGAGCTTCTGTGGGCAGATCTACTCCACGTCATCTGTGAAATCAATAGAAAGGGGGAGAGGAGCTGCTTTCCTGTGGTTTGTGGCGTCCTGCCTCTTCTCAGGAGTGGAGTAAGCACTGTACAAATTGTGCAAAATGGGATGTGGAATGAAACTTGAGTATACTAAACCACTCAGGATATAAGTACTTTTTAGAGATAATTCTAAGCCTCTGAAACAGGAGACATTTTTGAACATAAAGAAAAAGTATGCTTTTAGGCATGTTATTTAGTTAGCAAACAAAAGATAAACTAATTTATGAGAATCTGTAATATTTCAGTGTGTTTACACTACTTAATATATGTGATTTCTTGCCTGTCTTACCAATGAGAAAAAAGTTTCATGACTGAAGATCTGTGCTAGTTTGAAAAGCAAACTAGTGAGAGAGTCCAAGTCAGAAATACAGTTTAATAGGAAAAATAAAATAAATGCAGTAGCGCAAAAAAACAACCCACTGACAAGGTCAGAGCACAAACCTGACCCCCTGATAATCGGGGGGTTGGTAACAGTCCAATTAGATGGTGAACTGCAGTCCTCCTGGAGTGATGGTTCTGTTGAAGGGTCTGGTCTTCCTCTGAAGGTCCAGCAGTGCTGTAGGAGGGTCTGGTCTTCCTCGGAAAATCCAGTGGTGTAGCTCTTGTCCTCTGGGGTCCCAGTAGGTAAGTCTACCTCTGCTGTTCCAGGCCCCAGATTTTTATCCTGGTGGGAATGCTTGGTTCCTTCCCCCCTGGGCGGAGCATCTCACAATGGGATGGTCAGTCATAGGGCAAGGCACTGATGGGCCCATTAACAGGAGATAGCCCAGGTTCGGGTTATCTCTGAGTCATACAGCAAGGCATTGTTGGGCCCATTAACAGGAGATAGTCCAGAGGGAGGAGGCAAGGAACATTGCTACACCTGGTCTCAACAGCTCATGGTAATAGGATACATTGTAATCCAGGACAAGATCCTATTATATTTTATTGAACTTCTATGGTTTTAATATTCAAACTTCTCTGCAGTGTCTTGATTTTTGTGAAGAACCAGTCTTAAAAGTATTGCTTATTTTTAGGGAGCAGTTTTTCTTATTATCTATTGTATCTCTTGATTTCCATTTCTTTCTGAAAGTATTACTTTAAATTTTGTAGTATCCCATTCTTAATATGTACTGGTGTTTTTACTGCATAATCATACATTTTCTCTACTTAAAGAATCGTAGTTGTTGGAGAATAATCCACTGTTACCATCAGAGAACATGCATGGTGGTTCAGAAATTGCCCCTTTTACTCCACTGCAAAGGGAGAAATACTAAATATGTTAAACCAATACAAGTGAAGTTTTTGCAATGGATAAATGTTTTTTTTGGTAGCAATGACAACAAATTGTGTGACAGCCTGTTATTAGAATGTCAAAACTTGCAGTCTTGTTTCTTTTATTAGGACAATGTGATTTTCTTAGAGGAACTGACTCTTGGTACTGTATGTAGAAGTAACTTTTCTGATTTAATCAAAAGCAGGTTTCTTTTAAGTCATTGGACACCTTTTTGACAAATTCCAGTTTATCCCCAGATGTCCCTTTCACAACAGGTTTCTTTACAAATTTTCATGTCTTATTATCTGAAAAAGTTTAAAGGGAAACATCACACAGGAAAGAAGCAGTGATTCTGTAGCTGCGGTTACAGGCAGAGATATGGGTTCTTACCGACATCAAAGGGACTATGATGGCACTCTGAAGGTGTTTGGGAGTAGTCAGCATAGATTTATGAAGGGGAAATGGGGTCTGACAGTCTGACACAATTTGATGGCTGGCTTGGCAGGTGAGGACAGAACATTGGATGTTGTTTATCTTGAATTTAGAAAGGCTTTCAACATCGCCTCCTATAACCTCCCTCTTGGACAAGCTGATGAAGTATAGGGTAGACGAGTAGACAGTGACTGAAAAGTAGCTGAACTGCTGGGCTCAGGCTGTCATCAAAAGCAGCACAAAGCCCAGCTGGAGGCCAGGCACTAGTGGTGTGCCCCGGGAGCCAATGCTGGGTCTGATCATGCTTAACATCATGAATGACCTTGATGATGGGGCAGTGCACTTTCAGCACACCAATTGATAATGTAGAACCAGGGCAGGGAAGTTAGTGATTAGTTAACAAGCTGAACGTCCTGCCTTTCACAGGGAGCCTGACAAGCTGGAGCATGAAGCCAGAAGGAATCTCATGAAGTTTAGCAAGGGGGAATGCCAGGTCCTGCACAGTGGGAGGAACAGCCTCACAAACTTTAACAACAGGAAATACAAAATCTTGAACACCAGGGGAAACACCCACATAAACTCAGGGCTGAGTGGCTGGTGAGCAGCTCTGCAGACGAGGACCTGGGAGTCCTGATGGAGAACAAGATGAACATGAGACAGCAGTGTGCCCATGCTGCACAGGCTGCATTAGGGCAGCTGTTTCACAGAATCCCAGAATATGCTGGGTTGGAAAGGACCCACCAGGATCATCCAGTCCAACTCCTGGCCCTGCACAGGACCATCCCCAGGAGTCACACCCTGTGCCTGAAAGCATTGTCCAAATGCTTCTTGAACTCTGTCACTCTTGGTGCTGTGACCAT
The DNA here is from genome assembly GCA_013399875.1 of Gymnorhina tibicen. Lineage (NCBI taxonomy): Eukaryota > Metazoa > Chordata > Aves > Passeriformes > Artamidae > Gymnorhina > Gymnorhina tibicen. The sequence goes on along the minus strand of VXAZ01009807.1, from coordinate 55,966 downwards.
TTCCCTGGGGAGCCTGTTCCAGTGCTCAGCCACCCTCTGGGTGGAAAACCTTTTCCTAATATGCAACCTAAACTTCCTCTGACACAGCTTCAGGCCATTCCCTCAGGTCCTGTCACTGGTCACCACAGAGAAGAGATCAGTGCCTGCCTCTCCCCCTCACGAGGAAGCTGTAGACTACAATGAGGTCTCCCCTCAGTCTCCTCTTGTCCAGGCTGAACAGACCAAGTGACCTCAGCCACTCCTCATACGGCTTCCCCTCAAGGCCCTTCACCATCTTTGTTGCCCTCCTCTGGACACTCTCTAATAGTTTAATGTCTTTCTTATATTGTGGCACCCAAAGCTGCCCCCAGCACTCAAGGTGAGGCTGCCCCAGTGCAGAGCAGAGCGGGACAATCCCCTCCCTTGCCCGGCTGGCGATGCTGTGCCTGATGCCCTGCAGGACAGGGTTGGCCCTCCTGGCTGCCAGGGCACTGCTGACTCATGTTCAACTTGCCATCCACCAGGACCCCCAGGTCTCTTTCTGTAGCACTGCTTTCCAGCATCTCATTCCCCAATCTGTCCGTACATCCAGGGTTGGCCTGGGGCTTTCCTTTGTTGTACTTCACATGACTGTGATTGCCCAGCCCTCTAACTTTTTGAGGTCTTTCTGCAGGGCTTCCCTGCCTTCAGGGGAGTCAACAGCCCCTCCCAGTTTTATATCACCTACCAACTTGCTTAGTGTCCCTTCCAGTCCTGTGTCCAGGTTTTTAATGAAGATGTTGAAGAGCACAGGGCCGAGGATGGAGCCCTGTGGAACCCCATTAGTGACTGGTCACCAATCTGGTGTCACCCACTATAACCCTTTGTGCCTAACCTATTTCCAGCAGGTCAAGGAAGGTGATCAGCACGGGTGAGACAGATCAGGTCTTCTGTGCCTGGTTTTGGGGTCCTTGGCACAAGAAGGGCATGGACAAACTGTAGTGTGTCCAGCAAAGGGTCATGGAGCATGTGCTGTAAGAACAACAGAATAGTATCTTATTTACATAATATTTATTTTGTTTGTTTAGTTTGCTTTTATGAACTGGTTTTGCTTATTATTTGTTTTGATCTATGAATTTATCTTGTAATTTAACTTGTAAAATAAATTTTATTGTGTAAAACAATAACAGCTTGAACCAAAGGAAGAGGTATAAGTAGAAGTAATTGATTTTGGTTTTCACCTCTGTTCTTTTGAGAGCTGTTTTGGCTGAGATGTATGATATGCCCCCCCCCTTTTTTTTTTTAAAATTCAAAAAATGATGAAAGACTTCAATGTTTTGAAAAGTGAAGGGGGTTGGCATGCATTAAGAACTATCATCACATAATCTGTAAAATCCAAAGCACATGACACCAAATTTGATTTTAGAATGACCTGTTATTATGTCAAGATTGAGCTCATAATAAAATAATAATGAAAGTGGATATTTCCTATTTTTGATACATAGTCTAAGAATAATTTTAAATCATATGAAAATACTGGTTTCCTTGGATGACCATGTTGGAAAAGCATTTCAGGGAAAGATAAGGTAGAGTGAGGAAAATGAGAAGTGTAGCAGACTCTTAAATATACTTTCCACACTAAGCAAATAAACCCCAGGTTTGTTGTGCCCTAAAGCCAAGTGTTAAGCTTTAAGCTTGTCTTCAGGTGGCAGCTAAAAAGGAGCAGCACAGTTTTAAGACACAGGATCCTACAGGCACAGCTCAAGCTTACCAAAAGTGATTCCTTGTCCTCCTCCCCTGTCTCACCCCAGGCCAACAAATAAAGTGAATTCTAAGTTAAGTGACCTGCTTCTGGCAATACTCACTGTCCTAGGATCACACTCTACTGAAAATGTTTGAATTAAAAGGTCCAAACAGAAATGTTTTATAAACTGTGTGAAGAACCTTGTCCTAAAAAACAACCTGTTTTGCTCATTTGTGATGAATTGCTGCAGACTGGCCCCTTTACAGCTGTATGTTTACACAAAGAATGAAGAAAAATTAAAGTGCCATCAAAGTTCTCTTCATTAAGTGCTAGAAAAACCTGACCTGGTATGTGTTTGAGTACCCTGCTGTGGTACTCAGATTTGCAGTCTGCCGCCTCCTCAGGATAAGCATACAAAAAATAGATTAGACCCTTCCTTTTCTGGAAATAACCTCACGATCTCTGAGATTTGTTATCTGTCCCTGTCTGGGTGCCTGTGTACTTGGCTGACTGCTGACTCTAATGTCTGTGCAAAAATTGCCATTGTTTTATGGGGATAGCAGGGAGCAGTTGGTAGATGCAATTGTGCTTCCACCTTCATTTACGCAAGTACCGCTCCTGGATACAGGGTACAAAGGGAGCCAGAAGGAAAGAAGGGATCCTCTCTGAGAGCGCCAGAAAGTCACCACAAGTATCAGTAGTTGGAAACTGCAGCTGAGATGTGACGTGCCAGCATTTTGAATCCAGTTCCTCTCACGGTACATTGTCTTTTCAGGTTTCTAGTTTCACACAAGTCATTATGAACTTGGTTTTGAGTGAATTGATGCCAGACAGTCAGATGAGGCATAATCAAACACAGACCTACACGGTCTTTATGACTGTCCTGAGGCCTAAGTGCTAAAATGTTAGCTGAATTCCTTCAGAAGTGTTAGAAGGGCACAAATGGAGCACAAGGAGGAAAACATACGAAGCAAAAATACAGATGACAGACAGCGGAGGCTCAGAAACACCTCAGGAGGATGAGTCTGCATAAAAGAGACAGCAGAACACTCTGCCTTAGGCTGTTACTGACTTATTTATGCACAACAATGCCTTACATGTTCTCGAATTTCTGGAAAGATGCTGTTTATCTAGCAATATCTCCCATAATCAACCGACCAGAAGAGGCCTATGGTTACTGTCTGAGCCTGTCTCACTTTTTCAAGCTTCTTTCAGTTCTTCAGGTCTCATTTTCCTGGAGAAAATTACTGCAGCTTGTTATGCTTCAGAGGCACTGTCCCTTCCATGCTACTTTTTTATATCTATCCCAGAGGTGATGAGGTGAAAGAGGCTTCAAAGCGATAGGAAGATGGAGATCTCAGAATAAAAGTAGAAGCTATGGCAGAATATTTTTGGTTTTGGTATTGTTTGTTTAGAGTATAAAGGAAATTCATAAAACTATTTTTAACCACATACAAGTTTTTTCAAATAAGATTATCTATTGGTTCTTGGAGACAATCTAGTTTGCTTGGCAGCCTAATAATTAAAAACCACAAAATCCTTCCCATTTAATTTTATATTCAGTTGCCTTTCTCCTTATATCTAAATGAATAATTTGTTTGAATGATATATGTTTTGGAATAAGGTTATCCCTACACAGAGAGGCTTTATCAAAGTACAGCATGTATATTTGTATTAATGGGATGATTCACTGGCAGGATTTTCTGTCTAGTGCCAGAGGTCTCTATCTCCAGTGATTATTTCTGTCATCACATGCTTTACTTATTTGTTTTTTGGCTGACCTTTTGTAGGCATCATCTTTCGTTATTAAGTGTTAGTCAGGAAAATCCTGACTTGTAAACTGCACACTCCTTCAGTACTTACAAGCCATCAACTGCTGATGAAAAACAGAGAAAATGTGAAAGAATGGCCTTGTGAGTAAGGCTTTTGTACAGGATTCAGAAAACCTGTTTTAATTTGTGGTTTTGCCACACATTTCTTATGTGGCCTCTGGAGAATTGTGTAGGCTCAGAATCCAAGCTGTGTAAACGTGATAGTGATAATTCCTCCACTTTGTATTTACCTTGCTCTTGCATTACAATCTTTTCAGAAAATGCTGTAAGTTTTACTGCATTTGCACAATGTAGAACAGTGGCCTGTGGGCACCTTAAGGTCCACAGTAACACAAAGGGTTGTGTTAGAAGCAGCAAATCATCCCTGTTTTTACAAATGTATTAAATGGAAAACAGTGAGTGGGCCTGACAACTTATCCTGTAGGTATGACATTAATGTCTTGTGGAGTCATAAACACCAGCCATTTCTAATTTCCTGTCATTTATCGAGGGATGGCTCTAAGAATATAAGGAAGACAGTGAAGAAAACTTCTTCATCAGACTCAGTCACTCATAAATATTGGTGTAATAGATCTGTATCTGAACTGGCAATCCTGTATTAACTCTCCATCGAGGATAATATGCTGTCCCCTGGACCAGGGCAGTGCTGTGTGTGGAATGAGTGGAAGGCTGAAATGAGTCCCGGGAGCACCAGTTTGGAGAGAGTGCTCAGAAGTTTTACATGCATTTAATGAAAATTATGTCTTTAATGCAAGTTGCCAAAATTATCAGGTTTATTGAGACTTACATAGAATTCCTCCAGGAAGGAAGGGATCTTATATTTATCTGTATTAATTCCATCCAAAGCTTCAAAATGAAACTGAATCACATTCCATATATTTTATTTTTTTCCTTAGTAAACATGAATAAAATTGTATTTCTAGCATGAGAAACACATGGATTTACACTCAAAATGTAATTCCTGGCTTCCCAGGGAAAGCTCTCCAAATTCAAAGAGGAGCTAAACCAAATATTTCACCTTCAAGTTACTTTGAAATACTTAATTGGACTGTCCTGTACTCAGAATCCAGCACTGCCAAGAGCTAATTTCCAGGAAAGTAATAAAAGGACTGGACAGTTTACTATCCCCTATACTACCTACTGTTGGGTATATCATCCTGTCCTGACCTCTGTGAAAAGTTAGCACCTGACATGAAGTAAAACCCATGCATCCTCTGTTTGGGTATTCACACACACTGGTAATGATCAGCGGAATTTTGCCCAGTTCCTCCAGAAGGTGAGGCTTCGCGCTGTTCTCCCTGAATCTGAAGAAATCCCTATGGCTGTTTGTTTAGCAGATCATTCAAAGCACTTGCCTGGAGAAATGTATAACACATATGGGCTAAGAACTGGCAAGTTTCACACACAAATCAATTTTGACAAGAACAGACCAGAAACAAATGCTTGAGTTAGTTAAATATTCCACCCGGGCGGCCCATGTGGAGAGCTGACAACCACCCGCCTGGCTTGGACTGCTGTAAAGTGTCAAAGAATTTTCAAAATTTGGCAGCACTTTGTGCAACTGCAGTCATTGACCAGACAGGACCTGAGCCCTGGCAGTTCCTGGAGGAGATTCTGCACACAAAGTCATATTAGAATGAAGGCTGAAACACTTACAAATCTGATTTAAAACTTGCAGCTCTTAATGGTCCGATATTCAAGAATTCATATTGTTGTAATTGAAGATCATTAGGGAAGCTGCCATAAAACTTTTTCTTTACCTGTTAAGAGAGCTCATGGTGTAGTAAAATGATTTGACTCACATGAGATTCTACTTTTCAAAGGGTTTTCTGCATTTTTGAGATAATTTTTTCTTTTTTTTTTGCCACTGAAGGAGATGGAAAGCAAAAAAAATGCTGAAGTATGTATTGTGTAGCACTTTGTCAAATCATGCATGGACGGCATTGGAGTTCCCCTGGCTCTGTCTTTCTGAGGTCTTCTGGAGGAGAAATCTTGAATATAAAAATCTAAATTGAGAAGTCTTCTGGCATCTGTAGCAGGAGACAGAAAGGAGACTGAGCAAGGAGTGACAAAGCACAAGGATTTAAGGCGTCAGCCTGAACTTTAGAAGCAGATACTTGTGTTGGCAGGAGCTGAAGCAGCACCAGCATCAAAAAGAACACCTACTGAACCAACATGTGGAGTCATGTTGCACAATTTCTCACTTGTGGTCTTTGGAACAGAGAAAAAAGTTCTCAAGGAAGCTGCAGAAGTGGTATAAATGAAAATAAAGGTTATTAGGTGTTATCCTTTGACATAAACTTTCTCTGCCTATCTAACTTATCTGAAATGTCTGTTTCCCTACCTTACACTGTTTTGGAAATTCAGAATAGTTCATTCTAGCTTTAGTCTGTATTTAACCCCATGTTTCTTTGTTCTTTATTCTTTTCTGAGTTGTTCCTCCTGCTCCTTGATAAGCTGCTTTCATGAGTCCTTTTTTTCCAACTCCATCCATCCTTCTTGCCTGCCTGGAGCACTGACAACTCTGTGTGCTATTCCAAGTATCCCCAGCTTATTGTCTACCATGTATTACAATGTCTCCTGTGCTAAGAACCATTCCCCCAATCCCTTCTGCTCTCCCTCAGCACATCTTGTATGTCTTCCCATCACTCATTTATCCTGCTGTACATGATGCTTGACTGAGACTTGCAATGGGTGAGATTATAGGCAGCAGTGAAAACCAAGGCAGCCTGGAGAACAGAAATTGCATTCAAGGTGCACCCCTCTGCGATTCTTTCCTAATCCTATAAAGGTTGCTGCCGAGCTGGAGGGTGATGGCTGTGCTGGGAGATGCAGTGTGCTGTGCCAATAACTTGGATGTGCTGGAACCTGAGAGGCTTTCGTTGGAAATGATGCACTTCAGAGTACTTGTAAGTGCTATTACTAAGAGCCTGTCGAAACTAATTTTGATGAAATGACCCTTCGTTAAAGTTGAAATTAATTTAATAAAAATTACAGGGAGGGAAAAAGCATCTGAGACATTTTCCCAGCTACATGAGTGGATTCTTTTTCCCCACTCCCTGGACAACCTAATCTCCACTTCCAAACAATTCAGTTCTTAAAGACAACATTGTGCAGTTTCTGCAAGTATTCTATTATTTAATGAAAACAAATTTCAAGGCAAAATAATTGATACCGTTCAGGCTGCTTTACCTCTAGGTCCTGCTAAATTTTCTTTCTTTTTGGTCTCTCTAAGACCATGCATAACAATAATGTCCAGAAGAAATAGCAGTTGTTTATAGCATATTTGATCCAATATTAGAATACTTAAATATACAAAAAGAGGTTGATTTAGTTTCAGCTTTACTACATTTGTTTTTTTTGCTCTCAGGGGTATGCTGTCTTGTCAAAAGATAACAGTCCAGGTGAGAAATAAAAGATCATTTATCAGATGCATATGATGGAAGTAAAAGAATTCAACTCTGTTGTTTAAATTATCATCAGCAGGGAGAAGGAGGAAAATGTTAATTTCAGGCAAATAATCCTCTCAGTAAATAGTTTTTATTTCTTATCTCTAAGAATTTTTCCTATAAAGTTTTACTATAAAGAAGAAGACACAGAATATTTTTTTTAAAAAAAGCTCTTTGTGTGCATGAAGAATAGGGAACTACAAGGATTGTTTCTATTGGACCCCAGTGCAAATTGTATCCAAGGGATTGCAGGGTGTAATGGACAGCATCCATTTGGGATTTTTTTTTCCAGTTTGTGTGTTATGTGCCCTCAAAAGCAATTAAGTGGATCAGACCCTCCAATTCAGATTGTCCTTTCTCTTGGAAGTAGCTGAGACCATTTCTGGAGGGTTCCTGCAGCCCACAGACTGGAGATAGAGGCAAAGATCTGGAGCCTGCATTTCACAGGGAGACACTACAGGGAGCAGATAAAACCCACACCTGAGGTATGACAGGGAAAACCCAAAGGCTAAAGAGGATTGTGTGGCTTCCTGCAGTCCAGAAGTTCTTGATTACACTGAAATCAAGACTACAATAGATAGCAGGGAGTGTGCTTTATGAGCTTTAAAGTTTTCTAGTTAGCCCATTTTTATAATTTAGGGGGATTTTTTGCCACCTTTTATTTTGTCTGTTTAGAAAGTAAAGTATTCTACATTCTTAGATAAAAAATAAAACCTGCATTTCTTTCTTTTTTCTTTTTTTTCCTTACCTTTCCTTGGTCTCATTTTAAAACATGCCATTCTTACAAAAGTTTGCTGTAAGCTCATTACTGAGATCACTCAAAACTGTTGTTGTTTCAGAATACTTTTATAGATGTTAAGAGCACTAGCATACAACTATTTCTCTTACCTATTCTTCAAATAACTCAAGTGTAAATAGAATGCATTCACCAAAAATATAATAAAACATACATAATAAACAAAAAAAAAGTAAATAAATGACCAATGCAGTAAAAAAAAAAAGCCAACAATTTAAAATTCTGGCTGATTTTGCACATTTCAGTCTGCTGAGTTATTACAAGGCACATTCTAATTTTCCAGCTCTAGCTGCCTGATTGATCATGGAGTGGGGATTCTGCAGTCTCTCCAACAAGTTATAGGTCTCTGGTATTTTAACTCATTTCATTCCACCATCTGATCACTGATACAGCAACATAATATTACTGTAAGCATTCTATTGCTCTTATTCAGGCATTGTGAGGATTACTGTCACATTAATGCACGTGGCTTTGCCTCCCGTGCTGGTTTTCTGAATGCATTCATGTCCAAACAATTCCTGGTCACCAGCCCTGGCAGGAAATGTTGATTGGCACTGGCAAGATAGGAAGTCTCCCATTTGTAGTAAAGTGCTGTTTAGATGTTACAGCTTAATAAAGCAGTTGGGAATTTGCAGTCAAGTCCAAACAAGCGAGCGTTGGGATTATTGGCTGGGATTCTGTATCTGGGTCGTTCAGAAGGTTCAGAGATTTGGCATCAGAGACTTGAGACTTTCAGCCAACAGTTAAGGTTGTTATTCCAGCTTTCTGCCTTCTCCTGCACAATTCATTCAGTCAGCTGTGCTTGATCCTGCAGCTTTTCCTTCCTAAGGGGTCCTCCTGCCTTGCCTCAGCTTGTTCTCTCTCATTGTTTACTCGAGAGCTCCTTGTTTTTTCTCAGTGAAAGGAGGAGTTTATATCTTCGTTTTTGTGTTTGAATGGACTTCTGATGACCCGGTTGTTGAACAAAAAATCTGTGAAACAGCTGCCACAGCTTAGTGCAACTTGTTGAGTCTTGCATAAGCCCTTCCCTGCCCTACCTGAAGGCACTAGAAACAGAAAAAGTGAAGTGACCTTTTGTTCATTATAAAATTCTATGATTTCAAAAAATTGTTTGTGGAGAAATAATTATTAGGCAACACATAAGACAATAATTCCCATTAAGGTGGAAACAGAATTTTCTATTGATGCATGAAATCTTTTAAAGAGAACTATTGAGAAAAAATGTTTCTTCTTCGGCATTTTCTGTAACAGTGTCCTCTGCTGTCTTCTGGTGATATTAAAAGTACTGAAGCACCACATTAAAAAGAATTCTTATGAGACCTGTGGTAATAGTTACAGATAAATTGCAGCAAAACTTGTTTTATGTGTAGAAGAAAATATACCTGATAAATACGACATCAATTGGAAAATTCCTCAATAAACATTTAAATAAACATATGACCCCGTGTGACAGAAAAACACATCCAAATAAAAAAACCACAAAAAATACTCTTTTTTTCCCCCACATAAACTACTATTTTCAGAAGCTGTGTTTTTCAGAGGACCCCTAGTTAACAAGGTTTTTTTAATTGGGTCTTTAAGGTTCACTGCTCTTGTTTTCATCCAAAAGAACTGGCTACTGCTGCTGCTGGGAATAAATAATAGCAGTGATGCTGTGTTTTCTCCTTACTCCCTCTCTGTCTTAGTCATAGAAAAGATGTCTTATCACTCACTGGAAGAATGTAAGTTCATTTTTCTTTGCTGTACAGTGATGATAAAACTTCTTGAAACAGTTCTTCTGATAGGTCTCTACCTCCCAGAGGCTCTTAATTTTGAAAATTCCTCTTTCTCAGAATTCCCATTAGAAATAAATATGTCAAGAATATGCAGAATCCAACTTAGATACAGGACTTTCTAAAAAATACTTCTTCCTTACCTTCTGCTAAATTTGGAGTATCTTGGAACCTAATCTTTGCTGCCAGCATACAGCAGCTGTGTGCATTCACTCATAGTGACTTGTATTTCCCATCTGCTGGAAACTATTTTCTTTAGGTTGTTTCATTTACCCCTGAAAAGATATACTATCTGGCATTTAATTGCAGTTACCCCAAGTCCTCCTAACCATATAGGGTGAGGTTACAGCTCCACTTCACCATTCCAGATCCCCCTCTTTCCTCTTTGATGAGAGTGTCATATATGCAGGATGCCTCTTCCTTTCTGGCAGGAGTCAGTCCTCAGGAAAGTAGGAACTGGCCTTCCAGCACAACACCTTTTGCCTGAGAGACAGAGGAACCTCTTTGCCTTGTTTGAGCCCATTTCAGACAGCCCTTTCTTGATCTTTGAAAGGGTCCAGGTGGCTGGAGTCCTGATGCTACAGGCAACTCTTCTTAGGTTACTGAGGTCAGCCCAGCTTCCCTCACTCCCCTCTGTGGCCAGCAGTATTTGATTGCCCTGTACAAACAGGCAGTAAAGCAGAGCAGATTTAGGGGGCTCTGAGCAGGTCTTGTGATCACAGATGTCACATGCAGAAATCCCTGCTTTAGCTTTGTGTGGAGAAAGGCCAGTTTTCATGTGCCTCTGCTTACGCTAAGCCCTGGTTTAAAGTCATACTTCAACAGAAAAGATTAGAAGATATAGGTCAAATCACTGTAGCAAATCAACACAGTCCTTAAAATCTAGCAGTAGAATTTCCTTAATACCGGAGAATTCATGTTTTCCTCACTGAACTGGAGAAGTTAAATCTCTCTGAAAGGCAATATTTCTGAAAGATACATGAGCCTTATTTCCAAAAGCTGCTTGAAAGCCCAAGAAATACCAAGATCATGAGAAACAATAAAAACCTACTTGTCAGTGTAAATTCCATCAGCTGCAGCTTGTTTTTCCTGTCATCTTGGATGCAAAGGGCATCAGAAGGCTCACAAGCCTCCATTTTCCATAATATCACCTGCAGCCTTCTCCAGTGTTGTGCCACATAGAGTTTGAATGACATGACTTAATTTTAGCAAGATTCATCAGCAAAATTCAAGCCCTTTGTGCTTTGAAGATCAAAAGACTGTCACAGATATGATCATTCCCATTTTTCATGTTATCAAATTCTCTGTTTTCACCTTGTGCTTCAAAATGATGGCAAATTCTAGTTCTGATAACACCAGCTGCAGCATTTACGATTTTTATTTCATACCTTTCAGTCATGAGACCTTCAAATCTAACTAACTGCATCACTTTTATCTGCTCACTAATGACTCTCTGGCAGACATGTTGCTACAATAGACTGAAGCTTGAAACCACCTTCATGGGTTTTAGAGGTTGATCATTCCTGTGGGGGTGTTGATGAATCCAAGTTTTGTCTGCAAAATCTGAAAGTAAAATCTTTTCAGGATCTATGTTACCACAAGCCCTTTTCAGATTTTTTGTCCCCAGAACTGAACTCAGAAACTTGTCAGCCCATCATGAATTTTGAAATAATGAACAAATACAAATGAGACCATCTGATAAAGCACCCTATTTTCCCCTCCCCACACCCAGCATGTGCATACTGCTATATTAAAACCTGGCATTTCAACCACAGCAGAGGCACACTGCTGATATGAAGGATCACCTAAATGGAATAAATGTAAACGAACATTTTCACAGACAGACATTAAATGTGCTAAGTGTGTGACTGAATCTGGGCCACATGTGAGACAAATATAAATACCATTAATCAACTCTGGAGTAGATTTTTCCCTTTGCATCTAAGTTCTTCCCTTCTTTTTAACAGCTAAAAGTGCAGAGGGAAAGGGGCAAAAGTAGTCTCATTTGCTGATGAGCTATAACACTACAAATCATCAGGGAGAGAGTCCTGGTGTCTGAGCACTCAGAAAAATAACAAGGGCTACTTTTGACAGCAACATAAACCACCACATTTTTCTCAGTAAATTAAACACAGTAAGTGAAATGATGGCTGAAGGCTGCATCTGTGGGAGACAAAAATGACGCTTTCCTCCTACCTAGACAACAAAGTTTAGACAAGCATGCAAGTTGCCTGCTGGGTTATTGCTTCACAGCCTGCGTGGGTGGTGCATTGCTTCTCTAGATGAATTAACTCTGTGGTGGTGTAAAAATGGTCATTGACTTGCAACTGCATTTAGTACTTTGAAAATACACATGCCAGACACACTGAATAAGGGAGCTGTGGATGCTAATAATGCTAGGCTGTACAGTGCTGAATTCCCAGATGCATTAGGGAAGGTTGATACAGTTCTTTGAAGGAAGAAAGACAGGTGAAGATGTACGCAGCAACATTATCACACTTCTTGGAATCTGCTTGTTGAACGCTGTCTCACAGTGCAGAGGAGGCTACAGCCATGCTGGCTGTATTTCTTTACTGTCCCCATGGTGGGACAATAGATCAATGCTGAATGCTTGGGCTGGGCTGCCCAGGCTGTCCTTTTCTCTACAGTGAACATTTTGAAAGGAGCTTTGAATTCAAATGGCTTTTTCTGTCGGGTTTTCTCTCAGGCCAATTCAGAGACTATATTGAATGATGCAAATCCTGACCCCACCTACCTTCTGCCACCATGGCATGATATTCTTCTCTCCTCCACAGCCTGGAGGTCCTGTAGAAGGCTCGCAGCTAGCTAGATCCTTTCTACCCTGTCTCCTCCTCTGTCTTGCTGGACTGGAAACATCTGTCTCCCAAGCACAACTGGTCCCAGAGCACAACTGCTCCAACAGTGCGTTGTGCACAGCAGCCTGAAGAAAGAAATCACTTGTGTCCCTGCAGAAGCAACAACACAAAGCAGCTGTGAGCACAGACATTAATTCCATAATTCATCTGAAATAATAGTGGCCATGTTCCTTCATGAACTGAAATTCAGAGCTTGTGACCTAGCCATTCAGGTACCAGGAAGCTGGATATCAAAATAGTCAATTTGTTATGCTATTCTGTACTTCTTTTCGCTCTTTCAGAAATGCTGCATGCCAACAAAAGGTTAGTTCTTCAAAATTCTCAAGTGATCAAGAAATTTATGTTTTCCTTATCCAGATTAATGACTTACAGATGCTGCATTTGTTGTTAACTCCATCTATGGTAAAATTAGCATGGTAGAGTTGCTAGTAGCTCTTAGACTCACACAGGAAAATGTCTCATGACACACTCACATCCTTACATGTACATGCCAACTAACTTACAGTTAATTTAGTTGAGAAACAAATCAAGAAAAGATTAAATAAGGAGAGTCTCTAGTGATATGAAATTCCTGCCCACAAAATATTGCTTCCTTAAGTGCAGTTTGAAGCCAAATGTAAGCATTTGTAAATGAAGCAGCTAATTAACTGCTCCAGTGGAGGATAATGGGTGGAAGCAGTGTTTTAAGCAAAACCAGTGTGCTCTCTAGCATAATAGAAAAAGGCAATATATTAAGAATACATCAGGATTTCTAAGTCCATGAGCAAAAGACATCTGAGTTTTAAGACAGGAAATACTGGACGATCAAGTCAACAATTTCCAGTAACCATTAGTTTTCAAAGAGCCTCCCAGATGTTCTCGCAAGATTCCTCACTCTGAATCGGCTTCTCACCCATTTTTTCTCCCCATTAGTGGCAGTCTATTTGTTGCGAAGATAATGAAAGCAAGAATATCCTAGAAATCATGTATTGGTTCTTACCCAGACCTCTGCTAATGAATTCTTCTCTGATTGACTATTTAGAAGTGTCGAATTAACTTCTCTGCTTGGAGGCTTATATTGACTTAAAATACCTCACAGATCAAATGTGCAACTTCTCTTTGCTTTGTTTATTACACCCAGCAGTACAGAATCTAACAGCATGAAAAGGTTTCAACAGCAGTTCTGGTGCAGTGAATTAACAGCATGACTTGCTAGATTACGGTATTTAGTAGTGATCACAGCACTGTCAATTTTCATCATCCTGTCTGAGGAAACTATAGACGTAAACAACAGTATGGTGTGGGTGTTTCTCTCAAAAAGCAGCCTCCTTTTCCTAAGACATGCTTCCAAGAAGTTGGACCACATGAACAAGGAGTAAACTTTGTGTAGAGCATCTTAAAGGGTTTCTCATATCAAACAGAACCATATGAAAAATAAAGATATCTTCAGCAGTTAAAGCAACCAGTGGGGATGTATGCAACTGAAGGGAAAATGTCCTGCGTTCTGCAAGTTCCCAGGCGGGGCATTCCTGAAAAGAAGGAGTAGACAGGTCAAAGAGGCTGAAAGGCAGAGTAAGCAGTAAAGCACCAGCCATATTTTCCACCATAAAATTGCTGGATAAAGAGAAGGATATTATCCAGTTCTCATAGGACAGAAGGGCTCATCCAAAATTAAATTAGTTAAATTAATCAAGTAAAATCAGTTGGAACACAGGGCTCAGAAGAGAATTTCAGTTGAAGTTCCACCCCAGGTTTTCCCCGGGTGGTTTGCAGTGGCATTTCCATAAACCATAAACCACAAGCAACACCTGGTAACTCAAGACCATTCATTTAGGGAAGATATTTAGCACAAAATATTTCAATCAGATAAAGACTTTCTCCCTCTCTCAAATGCTTGTCTTCTTCCGTGATATATCTGTGTGGTTCTGATACATATTTCATGTAAATAGATCTACAGTAAAGAAAAATATTTCCCATCTTGATTCTACAGGTGACATTTAATGTCATTTGAGACAGAAAATGCCAGAAAATAGTATTTTTACTATGTATGAGATGAAATTCTGTGTAATAAAGCAGTTTTTACTGTGTTAAAAAGAATGTAATTGTCTCCCATTATGAAGAGCTTTCCAAGTTTTGCAGTGCTACTACTTCAGTGGCTAAAGTTTTCTTGCCTATATTTGTTGTCAAAATGAGTAAGAATATACGCCATTTGACTCACTGAGAACATTTTGCTGCTGTTGCAGACAGCCAAAGTACGTGATCTTTTTCATACACTGATAGAAACCCGATTTTTAACACCAAGTATGTGTTTTCTCCCTTGTGTCACTCAAAAAGATGTTCCAGAGCTCACTCAAGTAGAATTAAACCTCTAGATTCAAGTACACATTTATTCATTAACGGAAAACCATTTGTTTCTGTGAACAAATTAAATACATCCTTTAACTTAAGTATTTTTTTCCTCTCAGAGTTCATGCTTCTGATGATGTATTTATGGAGTTTAGTCATATCTCTTCTCACTCTTACTTTAAATTTTGAAATACTAAAAAAAATAAGATAGGCTCTTTAGAAGAATATGTTGAATTTGGAAGCAATGCCAAGAAAATGTTTGAGACACTTGATACTTTAAAGCACAAAATACTCAAATTGTGGAAAATACAGAACTGTATTTACTCATCACTTTGGTATGGTAAAATTATGTACATAGGAAGACGTTAGTATGTACACTGTTCTGATGGTGAGGTGTGTAGGAAAATGTACTGGGCTTCATGCATGAACTTGGATTATTCAGAAATTTGTCTTATAGAAAGAAGAAATATTTGCAGAGACTACCATCTGAGCTTCTAGTACTCATGCCTTGATGAATTCACCGGTCAGAGACTCACTGGATAAAAGGGGGGGAAAGCTCAGTTCTCCAGACCTGATCATGTCTTTAAATTTTTCTCTTTGTGCTTTGTGACATTACCTTTCAAAGGTACTTGAGAAAAGTCACTGTAGAACTATTTTCAGGTGTAATTATCACTAGTACTTAGTGGCTATATAAAACTGCACCTGCGACTAGCTAACTTTTATAGTCTACATTTACAGATACAATATTTGCCAGAAAATAAAAGGTCAGTTTAATGCAAATTAGGCCCACAAGTAAAATATTTCCAGATACTTCTGTGGACTTCTGTAGGCTTTGGATCCTACTTTAAACATTTGTTCTTTTCTAGATCAGCTCTTGTAATGTTTCTGAGGGACAAGTTGCATTTCTATAAACAGGAGAAGTAGCAGTTCTTGATCTTCTAGCATAATGTAAGATAATGTTTATAATTTGATTGGAAACCACTGTCAATTTAAATTTCACCTTTAGAGATCATGGCTGACAGGCAGAGGAGATCAGAAACTACAGAATTTGTATTTTGTTGTGTAGATTGGATGCTGAAAGTGCTAACAGACTGACATTTTCATAAAGGCTGTTCTAAAAGTGGCAAACTGTCAGCAGTTACTCTTTTTGCTGTGTTCCTGGAGTATTAAACATTCCTGAATGGCTGCAGTTCTGCTTTTCGACAGCAGCTTAGGTACTTTTAAAGTAAATAAGCACTAGTCTCTATCATAAGAGAAAGGCTGAACATATTTTTAAACTTCACTTTATTTATATGAAAATCACCCTGGTGTGTATATTGTGTGTTATCAGGTTTTTCAAAAGGAATTTGTGTTGTTGGGCCGAATTTGACCAATACCTGTCACAAAACTCATAGTTTTGTTGAGAAGACACTATTGAAAATTCAGTTCAAGATATATTATAGTTGAAATTATGTTTGTCATAGTTTTTATCCTGTAATAGTAGACTGGAACTCAAGAAGCTAAAGGCTAAAGACTTTGCTATTCAGAATCAACAAAATACATCAAACTGCATTTTTTTCCTTTCCTTTAACCAAAGCACGAAGAACTAGACAAAGGGTTATAGACAGCTCTGTTCATCAAGGTAAAATTACCTTGTTTCTGTTGGATTTGGTAATGACAGAAATGACAGAAATTTTGGTAATTTCCGTTGGATTTGGTTTGAATTTGGTTATGTAAAGCACTCACTAATTGCAGGCATTTTTATCTCTGATTTAATAAGACAGGAAGTCTGAGCTATTTTTTTCTCAGTGAAATAGTTAGGAAAACAGAAGGAGATGTTTGAAGCCCATTCCCAACCTTGGGCTCCTTTCAGTCATTGTCACTTGTTCTAATTTTCCTAGATAGTGTCAATGGCTAGCAGTGGTCAGGCATATTTCATTGAATCACAGATACTGTATGGCTGGAAGGGACCACCAGCAGTGCCTCATCCAACTTCTTGCAGCGGGGCCATGGCCAACAAAAGGCCAGGTCAGCCATGGCTTTGTCCAGATGAATCTTGAAAAACTCCAAAGAGATTTTCCATATCCTGCTTACTTTGGGGAATTGTTTACATAGGACTTTATTTTTCCACACCACTGATCTCCTTACAACTTTTGAGATGAAGGTGACAAGAACTAGACTATTTTCCACTGTCTTAAAAGCACCAGCCTCTTAAAGCTTTCAAATTTTTCTATGCTTCCTCTATATTTTTCACTCCATTGATTATAGTGTCACTCACTTTCAGAAGTTTCCAAATGAAAGAAGTGTTTCTTCTGAGATTTTCTGGGATGTGTATGGTTCAGTCAGGGTCTTAAGTGTAACAAAGTCATCTGCATAATGTGGCATGTGGGATCATTATACGATCACAACATCTGTGATGTGACTGAGCACAAGTCAGCTTCTGTGATACAAAGCAAAGAACTGTAATGTGTGAACACAAGAGACTTCCTTAACTGTCAAAATTAATGCAGCTTTTATTTTACAGATAAAAGCATGTTAAGCACATATTAGACATTCATTTAAAAAATCTGGAGTATTTCTTAAAACATTGCTGCTGCCTTATTGATGTTTCAGTATCAGTAATTCTGTGTGATATGTCAGCATTGCTCTGGCTTGGGATTTTATTGGCAAGCTCGTAATACTCTAGTGCTTGTTGAAAAATATCTGTTTTCTTGATTATCTTTGTGCTGTCAACTCTATTATGCCATCCCAATTCTCAGATCTTCTGATGCATGCTACATGTGTAACAGCACCTATAAATACAAGCCAAAAGTCACACTGAAGCTGTGGACAAAATAAATGCACAGTCTATCACATCTGTCAATGTCCATTCTGAATATGCTCATAGGTGAATATGAGGGCAAGGGAAGAACTGAACAAAATAGGCAAAATCACTTTGACAGGAAATAATTTCTACACATTTTTACAATTTGTGGATAAAAGCTTAGCACATCAGTATATATATATATCTTTGAGAGAGTGAGAAGAAACCTGAAGAAAATGGAAGAATTTGTTATGAATGTCATGAGAGATGGTGTCAAAAATCTTGCTGAAATCAAGATAAACAACTTCCACTGGTCTCCCCTTGTCCACTGAGCCAGTCACCTCATCACAGAAGAGTAGCTGGTCAGGCACTGCAACTTTACAAATATATGCTGACCAATCCCAATGACGGACTTTTGCTTAATATGGTTGGAAATGGCTTCCAGGAGGTTTTGACGTGTCACCTTTCAAGGGAATGCAGTGAGGCTGGCTGGACTGCAGCTCTCCTCATCTTCCTTCTTGTTCTTGAAGACAGGAGTGATGTTGCTTTTTTTTCAGTACTCAGGAAACTTTCCCCATTCCTACAACCTTTCAAATATGATAATGAGTGGCCTCACAATGCCAAATCCCTTAATACTCAAGGATGTCAGGTCCCATGGACTTGTGCATATCCAGTTCATTCAAGTGTTTCCTGAGCTGATCCTGCTCTATTGGGAGTATATCTACATTTCTCCAAACTTTCTCATGGGTTGGAGGGTCCTGGTATTCCTGAGGACAATTCTAGCCAAAAAATAAGAGATGAAGAAGACGTTCTGCATTTCAGTGTTTTCCTTGCTCCTTGTCACCAGGGCTTCTACCCAGTTCAACAGTAGGGCACTCATAGCACTTCCCAGTTTTCCTTTTGCTGCTGATATTCCAACAAGGTTGGAAAAGAACCTTGAGATCATTGAGTCCAGCCCGTGACCTAACATTACTTTACTAGCTAAACCATAGCATTGAGTGCCTTGTCAAGCCTTTTTTTAAACACCTCCAGGGACGGTGACTCAACCACCTCTCTGGGCAGCCCATGCCAATGCTGAAACACTCCTTCTGTGAAGAATTTTTTTCTCCTTCTCCTCAGAGGGTCTGTATCCTTCCTGTGGAGCGTGTATAAAGCTGCCTCACATTTCTAGTCAAAACACAAATTCAAGATTAGTGAGCAAGGCCAAAAGGCAGCCACGGTGTTAAAGACTTCAGCATGGGAAGGACACCTTAGCTGCACCTGTTGTATAGCCTATGAGTGTATTATTGCCTCTAGAATTTAAGCAGCTGTGTGCTTGACCAGCTTTTGATGCCAGTTTCCTACCTGGGAAGAAGTTAGTGACAGCAAAGCTGAGTAGGATCTAAGTGTTCTTTCTGCATTCATAATAGGTAAACATGCCTTTGATAAGAAATTGTTAATATAATACTCTTTTAGACCTTGCGTCAAAAAGAAACAAACAAGCCATGGTCAGAGAAAACTGACTCAGCATTAGGAGTTGATCAGAAAGACAAATTCTTTGCAGTTACTCTGGTTTTCCTGCCATTCCTGTCATTACTTTTTCTCCCTTTTCCTCTCCAAACTGTTTCTAGAACAATAAAGCACAGGTATATATAACAGTATTATATGCAAACTCTTGCTGAAATAGTCTTTTATTTCAATACTTGAATTATTTATATGTACTTGCATGAAAATGTTTTTTTTCAGTCTTGAATGAAAGAAACTCACATCTTCCCAGCATTTGAATCAGGTGTGTGCTGCACAAAGCACAATTACACAGTTCTCTGACATAACATACTAAAGCAGAATAATCTGAAGGTGTTAAAGTAGAAAAAAACTTTTGGATAAAAATGTATTTGAGAAGCCAAGAAGGGTGATTTTATGAAACAGTGTCTCTTTTCCATACCTATATATTTAGTATAAAAATCGACAAGAGAAAACATTTTAATGTGTCTTTCATATGCAGAAGTGGTGATTTCTGCTGATGTTTTGTTATAATAAGAGTTATAAAGAACTACATTAGAAATGTCTTTCAGGTACTATGATTTATTTGCAACTAAATTTTTTAGGATATGGTTTTATTACCCACTTTATTTAACTTTCTGGGAAATTAAGTTTTCTTGCCATCTCCAATTTGGATTCTGTGCCTGTCTTTAGCTAGACTACAATTCCCAGGGAAAGTTTGATGTCAACAGCGTAAGGCTCAACATATTTCTCAACATAATGCAGGACTTCGGGAAGCCTCCCACTGACGGTTGGGAATGTCAAATATCAGAATCATAATGACACCTAGCCTGCTACTGCAGAAAAATGAAACCCATTGATGGGCCTTTGGTGATTTTTTGGTTCTCAGGTAGCAGCATAAAGGCAAGAAGCAGTGGCACCTGAAGGCCCAGCAGCAGCACTCACAGGCTGGGTGTTTTCACACTGAATACTAAACAAGGGTTCCTGGTGCAGCACTGAGTTTGCACTGACTCACACTGCATTATCAATTCCCTGCTCATGCAAAAGCGGTGTGGCAGAAAACACACAGACACATGTGATGCTCTTAAAAAAAATCTCATTTACTAATTCAAATTATACAAGAAAAGAAAATAAGATTGCTGAGACTACAGTAATGAAATGTAGCAAATGGCAACTCGAAAAGCAGTGCTTTCACTCTGCCAAAGGCAAAGGAACTTGTTGGTGCTTAATCAGTGGTACACTGGAGAAATTCTTGGCTATTTGTTCTTCCTTTGTGCCTGTTATTATAGACTCTGACTGTCTTTTACTCCCTTTTTTCTATCTTCTCTGTGTTTTCCCCGTGCATGTTGTATATATATTACATTTTGCCTCTGTCACGTCTTGATTTTGATTCTACCTCGCTCCCAAAGCTCCATTCCTTCAGTAAGCAGTGACTGAGCGTGTGGTGTCAGGCACAGTCAAAAGGTTTTCTTCAGCACCTTCTGAACATCTACTGCACAGTGGCTTGTGATGGGAGGGCTTGGGACTTGACAACCGCTTTCAAGAGGATGCCATCTCAGAGGACGCAGAGGGTCCAGCAGAGGACTGCATAGTCAGGGCCCAGAGCACACAAGTTGTGAGGAGTGGTTGACAGAGCTGGGCTTGTTTAGTTTGGAAAACAGGAGGTTAAATGGTAAATAAACTCACAGCAGCCCAAAACTGTTTGAAGGGGACTTGCAAAGACACTCTTCTTGAGTGTGGCAGACAGTGTGAGGGACAACAACCATAAGTTGCAAGTTGACATTTCTTGCAAGAGCACACAGAGAAGTGTGGTAGAATCTCTGTCCCTGGAGGATTTTCAAGGCTTGTCTCAGGAAAAATGTAGAACGTTTTCTGAGGAATGAGATTGAAAGTGGAGATAATGAGAACATTTCTGGAAGGATGGGAGAAAAGGAAAGGGAAATATTTTACAAAAGGAATCTCTCAAGTTAATCTGCTGACTAAGGCCAGTTCGTCCTCTGATCTTTTAGTTTAAGAATCTGCCATGGAAAAATACAAATGACAAAAGCTAGTCTCTCACATCCCCTGGAATAACAATGGGTTTTTTTAACAGTTAGGGGGATTTTATAATGATTTTTGTCTTTTTTGCCTATTTTAGTATCTGTTCCCACTGTCTCAGGAAGTTCATGATCACAAGCAGGAAACTATGTTGTGACAGTAAAGATATGTTTCTTTCAGGTAAATGTCACTCTTTAAAAAGAAGGCGTATTAGAGAATGACTGGGTTTAAACTGAGAAGTGACTTATGCTTGTCAAGGCTGTAGTTAGAAACAGGTTAGTAATGATCAAATTATTATTATGTAGACCATTTGGAAAAGAAAAATATAATAAACAATTATATTTTACAAGCTTAAAGAAATTAATAGCTTTACCAAATTAAACAACAGTCTTTTTTCTCCTGCCTTTGTCAGCTCTCAAACCATCAAACATAACCCAATTTTCTTCCAACACTAAAATTTTGATTAACCATTTTGATAAACCCTTTCATATTAATAAACCTCTGTACTAATATCCTTATAAGATAAAACTGAGGTTCAAGTAAATGATCCAGAATTTTGTGCTTTTGAGAATCACAGGAACTGTGATTTTGGTAGAAATAGCTCTCTGAAGCCATTCATTTCTGTCATATCTTTACGACTTTTTTTAAGAAATAAGTATATGTGATGAAAAAACAGTAAGTCAGCATAGTTTTAGACATCTGCTCAGAGATGTAGTAACAAAACAAAACCAAAGCTTAAATTTTGATGTGTTTTCTATGGGGTTTTTTTTAACATTTTGATCTTTGACAATTTAAAGATTAATTTCAATAAACATTCCCTCTCAAAACTAATAAATTTTTAAGTAACCAAGGGACATGCTAAAACACCTTTTGGTCCTTTTTATGAGGAAAGTGGAATTAAATTTAATTTTTCAATCCCCAGTGACACATTCCCTGATGAAAAATAAATTTATATGATTTGTAAGTGGGAAGTGTATTGATATGGAGGATTTCTCCCTTTTAGTGGAGAAAATATATCAAACTTCTCTTATATGAATGCTGCCAAAAACATGTCTTGATAACGGGTAGCATAAAATATGATTTACCTAATCCATTTTAAGGTTTACTAATTCCTGATGGGATTATAAGAACATGTTTGGAACTAGTGCTGCAAAAGGAACAATTTTTACCATTTTATATAACTTTACTGAAGTTTCAAGGATTTTTCCCACTGTGGAGTAAGCAGAGCCAAAACCTGGCAAGGTCTGCAAAAATGAGTGTGACAGTGCAGAAGACCTGATGAACTTCAGAAGAGAACTCTCAACTGGAACGTGATCTGCTGGTTCGGATTCCTGTTTTGCCAAATTTGACCTTTAGTCTGAGATCTAGGTATTCCTCTTCTCACGAGAAAGACTCAGTCATGTAGGTACTGGGGAGCCAACGCTGTTTATTTCTGGCATCTTTTATGACTTTCTAGTTTCTGTTTTGGGTTGTTTTTTCTGTTTGTGGTGTTTTGAGTTTTTTGTTTTGTTTTGTTTTTAATATTCAGTATATCATAAGCAGAGGGTCTGATCTAGTTCAATTTTGATTTAGGTGAATGATCTAAACCCTCAACTGTGCAATTATTAACCATTGCCCTATTTCTGATAGATCAAAATTTTCCAATATGTGAAAAACACCATAAAAAAAAATCAAAAAGTTCTCTGTAGAGCTGACTTTTGGATAGTTAGAGAGCATGATGATGGTATGGTTTTTTCTGGAGGACACTGTGGTATTACACTTTGTTAGATTTTTAGCATCTAATGCTTATGGGCATACCCACTTGGACTGCATTCTCAGCTTGAGTATGACCAAATCAAATGAATCCATTAAGACAAACTAGGGTGCTAACAGAAATGATTTTCACTCTTCCTTGAATGTGCTAAAATATTTGTCTCAGTGATATTAGTGAAATATTCACTCTAGTTAGGTTACTTAAAGTTAAGCATTTTTGTAATTAGTTTTTATGAAGACCTTTTCTTAAATATTGTTTGTAGTACTAATGGAACAAAATATCATATCCTACTTCAAAAAGAGCAGCATTTTGTTGATGAATGAAGGGATCTATGCAAAAAATATGTAAAGCATTTTATGGTACTTAGAGATGAAGTTTACTTGGTATGTATGGTTAGCAACACTAGTTGCATCTAAGGGCTTCTATCCAGTGTTGGTGTTGTGGTTTCCTAAGCACAGGAATATGTACACATATATATTCCCTGACAGGGATATATATACACCATCAGCTAAGGCTTAGAAACCACCTAGAGTAAGGGGTACATTTGATTTCCCCACCTAATGTTTATTCTCTTGAGATTCTATCCTTGAAAGGGTAGGAGACTTAATTGTCAAATAGCACTCATGGTTGGAATTAAGATTGTAGTTATGGCCACATGTGCTACACAAAGGTAAAAGTTTCAGGAGACAGAACATTGTTATACAGATGATTCTCCAACTGAATTATATTAACTTTTTTTTTTTGAGTAACTGTGGATGAATGGAGGTCCTTCCTTACAGTACTGTCCTGGTTTTGTCTGGTAAATTTTCTTCCCAGTAGCTGGTATAACGCTGTGTTTTGGATTCAGGATGAGGATAATATTGATAACACACTTCTGTTTTTTAATTGTTGCTACACAGTACTTAAACTAAATCAAGGACTTTTCATCTTCTCACACCGCTCCACCAGTGAGGAGGCTGGGGAGCAAAGGAAGCTAAAAGTTGGAACAGTCAGGACAGCTGACCCAAACTGGCCAAAGGAATATTCCATACCATATGCCTGGTTTATAAATGAGTGGGAAAGCTGGCTGGGAGGCTGCTGCTTGGCACTGGCTGGGCATCACTTGGTAGGTGGTGAGCAATTCCATAATACATCACTTGTTTTGTATATTCTAGGTCTTTAAACTATTATTATTATATTATTATTATTATTATTATTATTATTATTATTATTATTATTATTATTTTCCCTCTTCTTTTTCTGTCCTACCAAATTATCTTCATCTCAAGCCACAAATGTTGCTTTTTTTCCCCCAGTTCTCTCTCCCATTCCCCTGGAGAGACAGGTGAAGGGGGTGGGATGAAGGCTGAGCAAGTGAGAGGCTGTGTGATGTTTATTTGCCCGCTGGCTTAAACCAAAACTGTCCTTTTTAGCACCCGTCATGAGGCAAGAAAGGTTGAGAAAATGGCAGGTCTTATGAGAACCTGTTAAACCAAATATGTCATAAGCATTCATTATATTAGTTTAGTAGTCACTGGTCACAGGGTTGCCAGTGGAGAAAACTGCAGCTTTTGTTTCAACATTCCCATTAGGAAGTCATAATCACCCTGGCCCTTCCTTAAATACCCATTGTTCTATTCCTCCTCGGCACGCAGGAGATTTAAAAACGAAAAGGTCTGTCTGTCACATGTTTTCTGGTTTTCTAAGAAGAAAAAAGAACTTAATAAAGAGAGTGCCAAATTTGCAGATATTTTGTTTAAATACGTTTATTTACACAGACTCACTTCTTGGCCTAAGCCAGATTTTTAATTCTGTACTATCTGCCTTGATTGGATCAATACAGATATAAATGTAAATTTCATTTCCTCTTTTTGAAGGACACCTTGTAATGAGATTATCCATAAACTGATCTTTGCTATGTGTCTGCCCCTGTTAGTTTCTTACTGCCAGGTGCCAAATAAATGCATGCATCATCTTTTGAATCTGTGTCAGTGTGAACTCATGAACATTTTTTGCCTAATAATTTTATTCTCAAAGTGGTAACATTTTCTGCCTTTTAGCAGTTAGGTTTTACGTAATATTCACTATTATCCTGCTTTGTCTTTGTTTATTTGGTTTTTTTTAAATGAGGAATGATATAAAATAAGAGCTGGGATGAAATACCCATCTTTTTATTACAATTCTCATATTTATGAATTGAAAGAAATAACCAGCACTTGTAAATAACAAGCAATTAAAAAAAATACTTAAAAATGGTTCAGCAAGTAGTTGTGAGCTTTCTTAAGGCTCGTTGAGCATAACTCTTTACGGGGCTCATCTTTCCTGATTTGTGAATCCACCCTTGCTGCAGCTGAGAGCTGGAGAGGGGGTGAGAGGGCAGGCGGTGTAACGGGGAGGAGAAGCTCTGGGGGAGCACAGAGGCAAATTGCTGCCCTTGCTGTGCCATTGCAGGCTATGGACCTGCCCATCGTGGGCCAGTACTGGGGCTGCTGTGAGCCCTGCCAAGTGCTTGCCTGTGCCTCCCCTACGTGCAGGCAGTAGTTATGCTTCCGACGTGAGAAGTCTTACTCTGCTGACAGAGCATTTTGTAGGAGCTGTTGGTCTTGCCCGGTCCTGAAGGGGCACAGGAAGCGGCTGGAAGACTTTTCTCATCCTGATTCTGGCAATTTTAGGAGCTGTAGGCTGTGGCATCATCTGGTTTGAGGATCTGAGAAGGGTGGATTTTAACTTCAAAGCTAAATCATGTTACTCAGTATCCCGTACAATCAAATAATGAGTATGTCTTTTAACTATGAAGAGGTGTCCCTTAGTTGATGTAACAGTAATTGGCAGCAGGTGTGGGAAGTTTCCCTTTCAAATCTGCAACTGATAACTTTGACTTCAAGAAGGATTTTATCTTTTTTTCGTTTTCCTTTTTTTTTTTTCCTGCAGATCACTTTGGGACTTTTTTTCTATTATCAGAAATGCAGTGGCAGAACTTTGCTTAGCAGTTAACCTGGGACACACCAGCTGCCTCTGATCTTTCCAGCACTCTCCCGGGGTCCCTTAGCTCTTCAAAGATTTTGCCTTTTGTAAGAGAATTTATTGAGTCTGTTTTAGTGATGTTGGAAGTGTTTTTTATTTCTTAGATGTAGATGAAATATTCTCTTGGCCTTCTTACTGTATAATTCATCACAAACTTCAGGGGAAGGAGAAGGTGGAGAACTAGAGACCTAAATGGCTGCTGCCTGATAATCATGTGATTCCATAGACAATAAATGACAATTTTGAGGGAAGATTTTCAGAAAAATAATGTGAGCTTTGTATTGGGTGGCAGCACTTCAAGCTAAGTTCTCTAAACTTGTCCCTTACTGTGCGCACATCAAAACACTAAAGATGTTTTAAAACTCAGGGGTTATTCAGCTGCAGATCATGGGATTTTCTAAAAGAGAGAAAGCACAGTCACTTGAAGAAGACAAAAAAATTTGGCATCATGGACAAATCTCTGTCTGTGTTGCCTTTGCAGGAAATATCCTATGTCCTGGACTTGTTTTAAAACTCTTAAACAAGTGTCTTTCTAGGTGGCAGCAGAGCACAGTCGGGCCCTTTGCAGGAATTCTGTCCTTCCACCCATTTGGAGGTCTCATGGTGTGCCTGCTCCTTGCTCCTTTGAAGCAATCTGTGTCTGTTGCTCTGTAAACTACCCTCCTGGGAAGCTCTCATTTCTCACTGCACTCTAAAAACTTCTGTTAGTGGACAGACCCTTCGATGTCTCCAGGCAAAATGTATTTTCCCCTTCTTTTCTGAAGGGTCCACTTGCCCCAAGTGTAGTAGTAAACAGGATGATCTGCAATTTTCCCTGAAAAATTCCAATTAAACATTGCATAACAAACTGTTCAAAAACTAGTAAATATTTTTATGAGTACACTGTAAAATGTGTACACATGCATAGATGATGATTCCTTTAGTAATTAGGAAACATATTTTGTTGCTTTTATTTACCAGTCAGGTTTTCATTTACTCAATCTTTTCTCATGACAGCTTTACGGAAATGTGCCATTATGAATTTGGGAACAGAGCAAGATTTAAATTAAAATTATATTATTAGACTTAGCTTCAGAGCTTCTCACAAGCATCCCTTAGAACCAGTGAATTGTTAACATGAATATAATGTGGAATTGCACAACCAACGTGGGGTTTTTTTTTTGAACTGAGATATTTTCTATATGCATTTGCTATGAAGTTTCTGCTTTTGAGTCAGAAATATCTGTGCTTTGGAGGATAAGCCGTATTTAATAGTTCTGTAATCACTGAAGCTGAAGCTATACTTTCCCATTAATGACTTCTGCTTGATAGCTCTCTAGCTACTGGTCCAGACCAAACTGAAGGAATTTAATTTTTTTTTACATTAAAATTATTACTTAATATGGTTTTCTATTATCCCTTTGACATGAAGGCTTAATGAATGAAAGTATTTTTAAATTAATTGTGAGGTAGGAAACTCTAGTTAATGTGATCCTAGCTTCTCTGGCAGTGATGCTACATAAATAGATACCAAGTCCTTTTACCTTAAATTGGAGATAGGCTGCTAAACCGCCTTAGAAGCCTTTAATGCAGCTTTGTGTTCAATGAAGCAGTATTCCTTAGGTAATTACCTTTTTTTTGGTGCTGTACTCAACTATCTTGAAAAAAGTTCTAAAGAGAAGTGAAATGTTTAAATGGTACCAATAATTCCCACTGATTGTGTTACCATTATTGATATTAAACCGTAATGAATAGGCCAACTGCAATACTGGGGGGTTTTTAATTTATTTTAAAATGGGACTGCAGCACAGCTTTCCAGACAGTGAGGGAGAGCTTTCGAACTCATAATGTTTAATTGCCGAAAAAACAGTAGTGGCAGAAAGTGCAGCACTTGTCACAGTAGAAATACAAAACTGTTTTGCTCTAATTCATCATCAAAGCAGAGAGCTGTTGTTTATATGTGAGTTTGCATTTTCCTCTTTAACCCCATTTTTGCTTTGTCATAACTTTCTCATAACTCATTTTCTTCCTGAAACCATTATATTCTTAGTTAAAATATCTTGTCTGGTTTCAGTTGCGAAGTAAAGTACTTAATTTGAAAAATGTACATTAAAAAGGAAAGAGAAAAGGAAAAGTGTTTTCTACACAAACTGTTCTGGAACACATTCTTGAAGGTAAAAATGCATAGAATAAGGTTCAGCAACTTCATTTACCTAAAGAAGTTTCAATTTGAATGTTTCTTTAAAAAATTATCTTTTTGAAAAATAACTTACAGATGATATTAATTCTCTTTGAAGACTGTGAAGCATAGATTTACTGGAATGGATATCAGAATTTTCAGATGTCAATTAAAAAATCATTGTGAACAGGATTGGAAGAAAAAAGAAGGAAAAAAGAAATGGAAAGTTCTAACTTTGAATACTCTCTTATACAAGTACAAGACTGTATACATCGCTTGCATTAGGATTTGCTTTGAGGATAAACATAAAATAGTACTAAGGCAAGGAAGTTTTGAATAATGGAAGATACCATAGGAAGAAAGAATTTTGTGCTAAGCAGTCTCACAAGGGGACTGCAAATTGTTCTTAAAGGGAAGAATGGGACTGCAGAAATAAAATTCTGTTCCCTACCCTAGATATTTGATTTTGTTATCTTGAATCTGGCAGGAACCATCACAAGAAGCAGCTGAAGTCTTACTAACTGCAGTAAGACATTCTCAAAGAACTAACTCTGAGCTTACTATACTGAGCTTACTGTACTGAGCTAACTATATTGAGCTTCCTATGCCATGTAAACTATTTCCAGTGACGTAATGAGTCTTGGTTGGGTTGGTGATTTATAGATGTAGAATTGGCATGAGGCTGTGCAATAGTAGGTTGTTAGCAGCTATTAGAAGAGATCCAAAAGATGGTAGAGTAAATCTGAGAAATATAAAGAATGTGTTGTGGAGAACTATAATTGTGGTCATGGTTTTTAAGCCTATTATTAAGAAGTTATAATAATTCACATATTTTTTCTACTTTAAGTACTCATGCAAATACTATTGATAACATTTCAGAAGTCTTTGACCTAGGAAGAAGTGAACAGAAGTTTTGATTAAGCCTTGAACAGAGTTAATGTGAGCTTTACTGGCAGACAAAGAAAATTTTTTATGCTCTAATGACCACTGTGAGGTTTTTGTGTCCAAATTTCATACTTAGATGGTGAAATAAGGACTCCTATTTTTAAAGTGAAAGTTTCATATTATATGCTAAATCTTATTTAGGACTTCCAAAACCTTTTTTGGACTCCTGGTATTAATGTAAGACAAGGTAATAAAACTGAATGCTTTAATTATATGAACATAGATCAGTTTCACTGGGTTTTTTTGGACAGAGGGGGGAATAGTTGAGTTGATTTAATTTGTTATTTCAAATTTCGTTCTAACTTGCTAACAGTGATCAGTGACTATGCAGAGGAACAAAATAGTGTAAAATTGTATTGTGCTTTTTATAGACAGGGGAAATTTGTTTGTTCACCTTACTCTAAATGTTACATATTCTGCATTTTAAAAAAACAATATATCTTTTAAATTAAGTTGTGATTTCATGGTTCACTACATGCAAATAAAATAATACTTCTTTCCAATCCAAGATACCACATGAAACTAGGCACATAATATTTACAGGCATTTTATTCAAAGTCTAAAAATGGATATACCTCAAATTTGTTTGTTTGAAAGGAACATATTGGGAAATGGGAATAATATCTCAGCCTGCTTGTATTTGCATTCAAAACTACATTGACATACAAACCCCATCATTTTTAGAAGTGCTGATGGGTCTAGTGGATATAAAGCAATATATATTGGAGGTCTCTTCCTACTTCAGCCTCTACTTTTTCTCATTCTGTTCTTCTGTTTTTATTTTGGTTCTCTGATGCCTGCTTTAGAACTGTCTGGATGGCAACTTTAAGATGTTACATCTGATCCAGTACTAGGAACTCCAGTTAAAGATTCCCTCCTTATCCAAGTGTGCTTCTTTTGAGAGGTTCCTCCTCCTCTGTTGTAGTCCCTGAGCCACCAGTTGGGATGGCTGCGGGACCAGGGAGCCCAGGAACTCAGTGGTGAGTGAACGCAGAGATCTGACACCCCCCACAAAATCAGTTGGTAGAATTCCTCCACCTGGTCTTGTGACCTGTGGAATGAGGTCCCTCTGGTTGGTCAGCAGCCAGACAGTCACTCTAACCCTGGGTCACACCACATTGGCCCTCAGCTGCTGTCCCCTCCCCTGTCTGTACCCCTGATAAGAACCTGTCGGGCTGAGTCCCGCTCTCTTGCTACCTGGCCAGCTTAGGTGCTGGTCAGAATAAACATCGGATTCCTTGGCAAGGGCTGTCTCTGGACTCTGCTTCTGTACCACATGAGCTAGCAAGCTCTGTGTGAGCGTGGCTGCGTGCCTTCATCACATGGTGAGAGAGAAGCTGTATGCGAGGTGCCCGGACACCACCAGGAGTTCCTGAGCCGGGATCTCTTAGGGACAAGCTGCAGCCTCTACCACCAGCCGGCCACACAGCGGCACTCCTTGAGCTTGACATCTCTTAAAAATATGTATTTTGTGCTCAGGTAATATGAGGTGCAGAAGACATTTTCTGGCATTTTTCCCTTGTGAGTGAAAAGGAGCAATTTGATATACAGAATACTCAGCCAAGGCTTTGGACTGAAAGGCTGGGCAGGAAACCTATGAAACAGCATGAGTACTGCCTAAAATTTAGTAGCCTGATGCTTAGGACAAAGAATAATATTTAGCTCTTAACAAGTAAATTATTACTCCAATTTCAAAATGAAGTGTGAGACATGTAGTGGTTTTTTTTTATTCCTCTTGGGTATGCTGGGACCATACAGAGAACATGAAGTAAACACCGAGACTTCTCATCAAATACAGTTTTGGATTTGACCTGCTCCTAAGGCTGGATGAGGTGATTAATCCAGTATATTTCTTCTCTCTTTAAAAAGACAAAATGCTTAAGCAAAATTATTTCTGTATTTATATGTTGAACTAATGTGATTTAGCATTTTAAAGCACTTGAAAAAGCAAATATTTGCACTTGGGTGGTCCTCAAAACAGGAAATCTACATTTAATAGCAAATGGGCTTTGTGATATTGCAGCAACCTATAATTTTTTTCCCAGAATTACTCTAAACATGAAGAAATGTAGTTGAGTGTTTTTTCCGCAGTCTTGTTTACACAGTTATAAATTATAGCTGTATACCAACATAACATTTTTGATGACTTTCATAAGATATTTCCTCTTTCTTACTGTTTTTGTTTGCCTCAATTTCACCTTTCACAATTGTGTTTGAAGCACTACTGAAAATCCTCTGTGAATCATCAAAATTATTCTATGTATTCACAGAGATGCAAGTTAAATAGAAATTTAATATTGCCTTAAATAAAGCACCAGGCTTCTTAAGTGTGTTTATTTCCCCAGAGCTGTATTTGGTCCTATATTTTCGGATCTATGGTTTTCCTGTTACACGTTTTAAAAATCAGAAAATAATCTGCCGAAACGGAATCCATACTGTGATTTAATGTGATTACAGGCACACTGCATGATTCTAATATGCTGTGATAATATGATAAATATAATTAATATAATATAATGAACCAAGATAGATTGTCTGATACTATAGCAGATTGACACAGGAGACTGTCCTGCAAGCCACAAAATATTCGTTATGGTGTAGCAGAAAAATTGAATGTCAGACCAAACCATGATTTAAGTTTCCCAAGACAAATAAGAACACGTATAGAAACTTCTTTCTGTATTAATTTCCATTCACAAAATATCACAGAAAACCTTTCATAGAATCAGAGAAAATCTGGAATTTGAAGGGACCCATATTTTTACAGGCATTATAGCACAGCAGATAATTAAGGATAGAATGTTTGATTAATAAACTGTCTAAAGGTAGAACTTGGGTTTGGATTTAATAATCTATTTGAAATTTACTCTTTGTCAAGTAACTTAGGAGGAATAGAACAGTTCTGTAAATGCAATTTTGAATGGAGTGGAAACATGTAACTTGTGATGACTTTGCCATCTTGAATTAGTAAATTTGGTTTATTTTGACTGTTACAAGAGATGAGTAGCAATAAAATCACCATGAAGAAACTCCTCTTAAAATCAGTGATCCAGACAAATAAAAACTTTCATTAGAATTATTAGACTTGCTTTAAACTACTATACAAAAAGCTGTACTTAATGGATATAATGTTTCTATATACAGAAATAACAATGCCTTATATCTGTATACAGGTTTAGGTATGAGACTGTTTGCTGTTTGGCTGTGTCAGTTAACTCAGTTCAAATTTATTTCTTGCACACATCCAAGTAGCTACACAGAGGAAGTGCACTGAACACTTAATTCTGCTCCATGTCTCCTTTCTCCAAAAGCCTCCAGAAAAATCACAAGTATTTTTAAGCAATTCTGGAAAGAATCTTCTACCTGTCCCCTTCTCCTGTGGTGTTCCCAGAGTATCAGTTGCCTCACAAGTTGAATGCATAAGCTAGAGTTAATCAAATACCCTGAGCTGAGATTGTCACTTCTTGTGAAGCCAGATGACAAAAACTCATTCTGGTGTGATGTTTTGGGAACCTTTTAACACTCCCTGCTGGAAGTCTGCTGTTTATCTTCTTCTTGAAACATCTTTATTGTTTTATCCTTTCAAAATGCAGCTTTTTATTCACTCATGGGGTGTTATCTGTCAATCATCCCAGCTTCATGCTGCTTTCGTAATTAGCTAGTTTTTGATCAGAGGCCGAGAAATAAAAAGTGAACCCTGCCATGAACTGAAAAGAGAAGGCTGAAGAGAAATTACCGAGGAGTGTTGGAGACCTGATTCTGAGCTGCTCAGGGGTGCAGCTCCAGTGCTAATGGACATATTCAGAGCATACTGACCAAGAACCTGATGTGGGGCAGGCAGGATGGATGGAAGTACACAGGAGCTGTATTCTTCCCTGGGTTAAGGAGTACTACAGACCATCACTGAGACAGTCTCTGAAAAAATCTAACTGTATGTGACTTTGCAGAATTCATACCTTTGTTCTCTAACATGACAATGTTTTTCTGCCTCTGCTACCTTGTCACTGACATCTTGCCTTCTGTGTCACAGATGGCACAAACCCTCCTTGCACAAAAAGACCCCCCACCAAACAAACCAACAAACAAACAAAAAAAAACCAACACAAAACACTCAAAAGAAGTTAAAAGAAATTTGATAAGGATTATATCTGGAGAAAGTGAAACATTATTTAAGGAGAAAAGAGGTGGAGACATGGGATGTTGTAGGACACCTAAAGAAAGAAGGCTTGCTTAAATCATGGTCACAGGGTGATGGAGATTTAGATGACATAAATTAGTTAGAGACTTGTTGAGTGCACTCCTAAAGACAATAGATCCAGCCTTGGTACTCTGAATGTGTGCTACCAGGATGCTTAACATTTTCAGAAGACAACAAACACTGAAAATTGAGTGTATCTGTAATCTTACCTTTTTATTTATTTTTTTTAGTATGATATCTTTCACCAGATATCCAACAATATCAGCAAGTAACAAAGAAGGAGGTTTTCAGATATCACGGTAAAAAGCCATGCGTGGGTAAGCAGATGGACAAGAATCGGCTCAGACTGGGGAACAGTAACTGCAGTTGGAGTCCAGTGATTGTACTCACAGTCTTTCCTGTAATGAATAATCCCACTGAAATAAAATGAAGTTCTCAACATGAATAATGCAAACAGTGTGTTTTAATTTAGAAGAGCTCATAAGTCTGGGGACTTTTTGGTAGAATAATATTTTTTGAGCCCATGAATAACATTAATAATTTCAAGAATTAATGAAAGTTGAGAATTTTAATTTGAAGCTCTTATGGACTGTTTAATCAATTAAAATGCACATGGGATATTTTGTCTTTCTAAGGCAAAAATTCTGAACAGAAAGTTGACATGGCCTCCCTGAAACTCATGCATAATTTTTAAAGGTGTTAGGCATGCCTAGGCTAGTGTTAGTTTGTGGAAACTCTTTAAACATGCTTCATCTGGTTTGTGTATATGTATTTTGCTAGGAAGCAGCACTACTCTGCTATCTCTTTTCTCAAAAACTTTTTGGGCTGAAACTCCTCAGAGATTTAGACTGCCGAAGATTTAGAGTCAGGCAGTATAAAACTACCAGCCCAAAAGCTGTCAGTTTAAGGGCTTCGCCAGTGCAGAAATACGATTATTCTGGCTAATCTGGAACACTTTCCATCAAAGGGGACTGGATCTTTAAAAAAGGTCACCTTGGCAAGCAACTTGCCCAGAGGATAGCTGTTCTGAGTTAGTTCTGATAGAGAAGCCATCCAACTCCTATCAATTGTGGGACAGGAGGGACATTCCTTAAGAACTTTTTAGCTATTCAGGTCCAGAAAAAGCTATTGAGTGTCTGCATGGATTCACGTAGAGGGTTCATTTAGATCAATATCCTGTTTCTGTCAGCAGGCTTCCCCAAATTGTTCTCCTGACACTCAGCCTGCAGTGACACTGAGGTTACTGGAAAGGAGGTAATTCTTTTTCCATATCCCTCAATGGATTTTTCTACCATCATTTATAGAGAAAATGTCAATATTTTTCACCTTTAGTTTCTTCAGGGAAGGAGTTTCACAGATCAGCTGTGCACTGCTTGCAAAGAAAAGCTCTTCCCTTTGGCTTGTGTTGTAAAAGCATACTTGTTGTCCCTGGTTCTTGTACCGGAATATAGAGTGAGCTTTTGACTGCTCATCTTCTCCATGTCACACATGACTTTATAGCCACACCATCTTGTCTCTGTCATCCCTTTAGCCAGAAGTTAATCTCGTTTTTCATTCCTCATACAGAATCCCTTTCAAACCCTTACGTGTTCATACCACTTTGTTTTTCCTTTCAGATTCTTTGTACACCTTTTAATGGAGAGATCTGAATCCCACACAGTATCTCAGAAAGTGGTGCACCATGGATTTAGACCACAGCCTAATGATGCTTTCTATTTTGTTCTCTGTTACTTTCTTAATTGTTTCTAACATTTAATTTCATATCTTGACAACTATTGAATATTATTTCTCAATCCAATTATATATTCCAGGCCACAGTTGCATCAGATCAGAGCACAGTGCTCCATGAAGAAAGTCTGTGTTGTTTTTACAAATGTGCATAAATTTTCATTTATCTACATTGAATTTCATATACCGTTTTATTGCTCAGTTATGCAGTATCAAGTTCTTCTTCATAATCATTTCCCATCTTTATTACATTGAATAACTTAATACCATCAGCAAAAATTTCAGAGTTGACTATTTGTCTCTTTGCTACTTCATCATGAATACATTACACAGCATAAGCAAGAACAAATAATAACTTCATAAAATGTATATTATGAAAAGCATTTGGGAAATTTAAATAGGATATCTAACTCTTTAGGAAAATTAATAATGAGAATATTTTACCCTTTGACAGGATTTTCTAAGGATCCATAGGCGGGACAGGCTTTTGTAGGCAGAGTCAGTGTTCTCTAGTAGATCTGCTAATACTCTTGAGGAATGAAAATTACCTTGGACTTGTGCCCGAGGTCTCTTCCAGGTCTCAAAATAGAGGTAGCAGTTTTTAAAACAAAACACATGTTAAGAAAAATTAGACAGAATTTACTTAATAATGCATCAGCTAAACCATCTCTGTAAGAAATAGGTATTGTTACATAGGAAGCAGAAGGAAAATTGACAGGTTTAAGAGAACTGAATGGAGAGAAAAGCAGAGATGGAAAGCAAGAAAAAGAGAACCTGAGAGAGGTGAATAGATACTGATCACTTAAGGGAATGAGATGTAGTGTATAGTCTGTGGAATATGGAGAGGTCAGTGCTGAGGGGAGATATCATAATATGTTATAAAGACAGTTCTGAGGCTTTTCTTGTTATGTTTCCTTTGTGGAGACAAAAATATCTCCTCAAAGATGAAGATGGGTTGATTGTTTTCTGGGAAATGCCTTTTACTGACAGCTGGATATTTCTGTCATGCACAGCCCGGATATACGCGTTCGTGCTGGTATCTAATAGTTGCCTATTATCAGTTACCTGTATGCCTTGATAACCTCTGGTGCACTGGGTGAAACCTTCTACGTTTGTCCAAGTGTAGCAGCCAGAGCTGCTCAGGGGTCTGTTGTAGGGAGTGTTCATCGCAATTAGTACAGACAAGTTATACGTGCAGTCTGTGCTCAGTGCTGCTAGGATTATGGAGAATTTGCTCCTGTTGGTTGGTTTCATGAGACTGAGAAGCTGCTTAAAGTCTCAGGAATGTGGTTTTGGAAAGATTTACTTCCATCATTTTCTTCCAACTCTGTTTAATGACTTTGTATTCAAGTTTCAGGATAGAACGGTATGTGCTAAGTGGGATTTACTTTTTTCCTTATAGCTAGATAATTCTTCATGTGGTGTTCGGGGAACTCTTAGAAAAATGATTTATTTCTCTAAGTATATTTGTTGGACAAAAGTCCTCTTTTATTTACTAAGTGGCTATTGCAAACCAAATGCAATGGTAGAAGAGACTTCACCTTGACCTTGGCTTTTGTTGTATGTTTCAGGTGGTAGGTGGTCTATATAGATAGGGATTCTGGCATGCAGTCTTCCATGTGTCAGTTTGTAAGTTCACAGTGTTTATGCTGACCATGCTGTTTAGAAAAGTGAGATTTGCATAATAGTATTTTGGAAGTAATTTGACAGAAGAGTGCAATTAAGTGAACTTTTGGGAAAAACAGTAATTTCTGAGCCAAGTGATAAAGGCACTTATGTATCTTAGACTTTTTGGTAATGCTGTTGTAAAACAGTCCTGACATATCTCATAGGCTCACAGACTGTGGGCCTATTATAGTGCTTGTACCTACACCAGTGATGGTCCCACAAATGACTGCCTGACAGTGACACTGGACATTAATTTTCCTGGAAGCTGTACTGATAAACCTCTCCAGTTTCAACTTTTGCAGCAAAACTGGAACTGCTAAGTTGGAGGTCGGACTCTACATAGAAGCTACTGAACTTCCCTTTTCCCACACAGCTCCTCTCATCCTGTAGTTCAGGAAAAATCCTTTCCCTTGAGAAATGTGTGCCCGCATATCACCTGCCCATCAGAAAGACAACCACATGCAGTAAAATAAGAACTTCCTGTACTTCTTCATGCAGTTCATCTACCTGAAGGAGTCTGTAGGTTTTTAGGTGGTTCATTTTTTTCTTCTGTGCCCAGATAGCTCCTGGCCTCTTTTATGACTTGCCTTCAGAGATGGACAGCCTGCTGATCTCCCTCTTTCAACAGCTATGAGTCCTCTCTTTGCTCAGCTTAGTTTCAGGGGCCTGCTTGCTCCAAGCATTTTATCTGTGAAAGTCCTATTAGTTAGAATCTGCATGCTAAAATGTATCTAATGATCCACAGATGGAAGAATTATTGTTAGTCTCCATTTTGGTCTTGCAACAGAACAACCTGAAGGAAGAATTTGACTTATGTAATTTTGAATATCTGTGCCTGAGACAGTTGTCTATATTACTTTTGTAAAGAGAGTAAGACATGAGGTGCATGATGCATCTGATATACTTCAGATGCCTACCTTGAGATGAGATACAGCAGTAGCTCTTCCTTCCACTTGTTGTGGAAGAGTTCTAGGAAAGTAGATCATGTGTAGATGTCTACATTGCAGATGTTTTAAAATAGATGAGACAGACAGATCCTATTACTTGGGGCTCTGCCAGTAAATTTTCCATTTGAACAGAGAGGAAGTTGTCCAAATAAATTCCTCTACAAGTTCCAAAAATAGCAATGAACTTGAAGTGAGGAATTTTTTCATCTTCTGCTACACGCATGAAGTTCTTACCTACAAATGCAGGAGTTTTGTGTCGTGACAGTAACAGTAAGACCATTAAACTAATTAAACACAGAAATAAATATGGCCCCCTGAGATAAATCCTAAACATTCTTTTTTATCATCAACTAGTCATTTCCAATTTTTACAACAAACAAGTAAACAAGGTGGAAAAATAAAAAGAAAAACAATAAAAAGAACTTCTGCTCAGAAACCACAAGCAAGGAATTTCATGAAAATTGACTGTATTTAAACACATGTTTGAGTAAGTGGTCAGGAAACAATGAGTATTGTCTAACACATCCAAACTGTGTATATAGGGAAGGCGGAGGAAAAGAAAATCTTAGAATTTATCAAAATTTCTAATGCTTTTGTTGAGGCTTTGGGTAGCTGGCTGTCAACACCTGTATTGTAATAGGTGCTCTTCTCTTTTTATTCAGAAGAATGGCTGTTGGAAGGCAAATTCTAGATAGTGACTGTAAGAACACTTATCTGAATATGATTCTGCACTTACTTATTGAAATCTACCATCAGTATCAGTTTCACTGTGTCAGCTCTTTCATCTTAATATCACAGTCTTGCACTCTCACAGTCATGGAGTTTTAGGTTAAGCATAGATTTCAGGTTGCTGCTTCAAGCTCTGATATTTAACCAGTCTGTAAAATGGAGCTACCTAGCCTTAGGCATTTTTAGAATACTTTGTGCTGGCTTAAAGGAAAAAGCAGTCTTGTCAGGATGGCTGCAGCATAGTCCCTTTTCGGTTTTTTCAGGGAGGTTGCAACAAGTCTGAAATGAGAAGCAGACTATGCTATGATGAGCAGGCATAGAAAGAGGGGATTAGGTGCTGGTCCTACTTCAGCTCTGTGGAACTGGCTGAACCCAGGCTGTTTGGTCTTCAGCTCCAGAAACACTGTCTCAGCAAACTGCTACAGATGTCTCCTTTTCTTCTGCTGTAGTGTTTCCTGCTTGTGAAACACAGTGGGAGAAAGTGGGGATGTCTCAAATTTCAGCAAGCATAAAGGTGAACTGAGGTCCATGGCTGCATGTCTCGGGCCCTCTGATTGCAGAGACATTAAGCTTCAAATTCACCCTGCGGCTACTGCTAACTGAGCTGCAGAGGAGTCTTGTGGTACTGCTGTTAAGATACAATTATTATTAAAGTTCTTAGGAAATTCCTCTGCCTGAGTTAAGGTGCAAACAAGGCCACAGGCCAGTCAATAGTAAGGGTTTTATTTGACGGTAGATATGNGTGGCAATGTCTGGGCATGTCCCCCTGGAGGGGGGGGCAGTCTCTTACAGCAGTCTCTGGGTCTGTTGCGTCACTGCAGTCCTGTGGGGCAAAGCCTCTCACGTGAATGTCCCGTGGATGTGGCCTGTGGGGTTGGGGGTTCCACAGCTGGGCCAGTTTGAGTAAAAGGGAGGATGGGTGTTCACTACCTCTGAGCAGAGGTTTCACCCGAAACCTCCTCCCCCCCGCCTCATTTCAGGGGGGAGTCTGTGTAAACCTGGCTTCTGTGGGCTGTGCTCTCCCCCATGCCAAACTCAGCCAGGGATGAATCTTAGCACGGCTGCTGGGTTTGGCTCACATTCTTTTCTTTGTTTACTTGTTTGTTCCTCCCTGGGCCTGAGGTTGATCAAAGAATGGGTTTTCCCTTTATCTAATCTCAGAAGTTTGACTTACAAAGTTCTTCAAGGAAGTTTCTGTGGTTGTAGCTTCTTTAAAACTTTATATCAATGTTTAAGGCATGAACTATTTTCAGTCTCTGACAACTGCATGAAAAGGAAACGTGGTTTCTATGCTGCTTTACTTTTGCATCAATTTTCCATCCTGATTTTATTAATAGCTTGCCCAAGCAAATGTGTTGGGAGCTTCAGAAGTCACTGATTCCCAGAGCTATGTGGCAATCAGCATATAATCATGGGTGTAGAGATGATCTTTTGAAAGGTGTATATTCTAGAGCCCTCCTGGGAGATGTGTCCAGTTATGGGATTTGTTTTCAACCCAGAATGATGGATGCATCTAGAATCATGCTTACAATGGAATAAGGTATCTGTAAGAAATCTGAGTTTGTGTATCATGTACTAACCCTTAAGGAACAGTCTAGCACTGGCCAAACTGGTAGTATGGTAGCTTTAGAGAAAAAATGAGAAAACCACAGATATCCGTAGATTCATTGAGTCAAGCACTGCTACATTTATAAATGCAACAGTAGTGGCCCAGAAGAAGTGAGTCCTACTCTTGCCCAAATGGAATGATAGAGAATGGATGACCGAGTTACCAGATGAGCAGCTATATTCTGTGAAGACTTTTTGTGCTAATGCATTGATGAGGTAATGGAAAAAAGTCCTTATATAAATCAAATTTATAGCCTGAGATATCTGTTATTATCTGTGTAACTAATATATTTTTATCTACTTCACAATTTAACTGGGCCATTAACAGGCAATTGCATCATAAGTCTGTAATTGCAAATACAGGCAGCTGTTTTTATTCACTGAATTTCATACTGGTGCAGCTTGTCTTTCCAAGCTTGTTTAATATGATTCTAATTTATTTCTAACTTATTTTCTTGCCACTTCCCCCTCCTTCTTCCCTCCATTGGTCTGCATTTTTTCTCTAGCTCAGAAAAGACGAGAACAGCTATAATCATATTATACAAGAATGTGAGGAAGCTTTTTTCATCAGACATCAGTCTGTTGATGAATTTCTTACAGCAGCTCTAATTTAAACTAATAGCATATGCTGGAACTAAGACAAGTTCTGGAGTATCCAACAAGTAAGGCAGAGAATGTGAACATGACCTGAAAAGCAGTTTTAAAATGCATGTGATGGATTAAATTAACTGTGGCATTCAGGCAGAGTATGAAAATTTCTCTCATGTTCTGAAGGACTGTTGTAAATTAAATGATGGAGGACATTCAGATGAGTACCTGAAATAGTCAAAACTAGGAAAAGCAATAAAATAAAAAGTTCAGAAAGTCCAGGAAAGAAAAATTGAAAAATGAGACTGTGCGGATAGCCTGCTCCTCCCCATACTCCTCCTCCTCTCCCAGAAAAACAAACAACCCCAAGCCCTACCAGCAAAACAAAACAGAGAAACGAGTAGCCAGGGTAAGATGAATCAGCCCATGAGCTCTCAGGGGAAGGAACAATCGGCATCTCTACAACCTGCATGAGAAGAAAAGGCAAGTCAGTGGAAATCTCTGTTCTCAGCAAGGTAGTAGTCCCTAACTCTGAAAACCAATGATGAGAAAATATGAAACTGAAAACATTCCTTACCAATGCAACAGAGGAATCATGACATGCTGCAAAACAAGCCTTTAATGAAGGGGAAGATGGTAGCTGTACTATACAAATCATTGCTGGTTTCTGTATATTTTTCAAGTATGCAATTGCTGGATGGAGAGGACAAGGTTCTTGCTTGATGCATAGCTGTGGTCTAGTCTTTTCCTCCTATTCAGCATTTTCACTCTTCCACTAAAAGCATCTCATTAATTGCCACTGATGTTTGATCTGAAGTTTTCTGTAGATCTGTAATGTCTATGGTAGTGAATAAAATTTGGACACTTTCTGACCCCATGAGTGTGCTTATGAAATCTAGTTCCCCAAACCCTAAAACTAGGCGACCACTTTTTAAATCACTGCTAGAAACAGACACTTGTCCATTTTAATTCCTGAACCATAAGTGGAAGTTGTTCTGGAGTGTTCAACTTGGCCCTGACCAAAACTATGCCAAGGACCTTTCAAGCAGGTAACTCTACTGAAATTTTATTCTAACATCTAAAAAAATTTTTGGGATTCTGTGCTATAATAGTACAGCCATGGCATCCAGACTAAGCAGAAAGGAAGTGGTACTTACAGGCTGAAATCTACATAAGCTGCCTGCCTGTAAGGGAATTACCTAGTTAAAATTGGGTAAAGAAAAATTATTGAGTCCTGAGACAGAAGGGATAAAAAACCTAGCACCTTTAAAATCAGTAATATTCATACAGTCTTTATAAGCCAGATAAAGCAATGCAGTTCTGCAAGAACAGGCTAATTTGCCTTTAAGCGTCTCCACTGAAAGCCAGGAGGTCGATATAAACTGTCATTTCATGGGCAGACTGTCCTAAACCCTAATCAAAAGGACAAAGAAAAATCTGTAAGAAAGAATCTAGAAATAAATAAATGGTACTTACAGCACAGTGGTTTTACTTTACAGATTTCTATTTCAGCTTGCCTGACAGCACAGATGTTCTCAGTTTGGTGAGACATGGTGAAATAATGCTTTAAGCACGTGATTGGTGTATATATATGGTGGCCTCATACAACAGGTTCAGCCAGACAGATCCTTCTTGAAAAGAGACTGTGAATAAATAATAAAACTGTAGGAAGAGTGAGTAGGAGAAATCTTGACAACACTGAGAAGATGACATGACACTCAGTGACTGTAAGCATGTCTCTGAACTAGTGAGAAGATCATGTGATGGGAAATGGGAAATTATTTACTTACATAGCATGAGGATATGTCAGAAATCAACAGGAAGATAAGACACAAGGTCAATTTTCTTATTCTCTTCCCTCTAGATTCTTGCCGCACTTATCTATTGGGATGACAGAAACATACTTCCCTTAAAGGAAAAATCCTAACAGTGATTATTTGTGATCACTGTGGAAGTATCAATCATTCGTTTCAATCTGAATAGAACTGGATTTGCTTTTGTCTACTGCATATCCTAATCCTAAAATACAAAAACCCTCAATGCCTTTCAAATAAGTCAATGACTGTCTTGCAGAGCACATTCTTTGCTGCTGACTTGCAACATGGTTTACTCTTTCATCTAGTACCAATAAAGTCACATTTGTTTCAAGAAATTAGGTTGCTCTATAAACTTAGAAAAATTATATTCATTTATTAACTTTATGTATGATCACCTACAGGAAAGTTTGAAACCTTTTAACCAGGTACTTTAGTTCAGGCCTGTTGCTGAAGTGACAGGTTCAGCAAAACTGCTCTCTCATTGTGGGAGTCCAGAATGCAGGGAATATTTCCCTGCCTGTTTTAAGGAGTTTTACCCTCCTGGAACACACTGGTTTTGACCTTCATCCATGGAGAAAGCTGCCAACTCTCTGGGAAGAATTTGAATGCACAGCGGTGTGAACTAGATGATAGAATATTATGTAAGGTTACACAGGGTGAAAATATAAAGGTGTTGGGTTTGTTAAAGTAGTAAATAGATAAAAAGCAAAAACTCCAAAATGGAGGATTGTTGTTGTTCTATAATCTTCTTCTTCTTCTTCTACTATTCTATTTTATGCGGCAAAAATTGTTTAAAATGATTGGATAAAGAAATCCACGGTTCCTGTAAACTTTATAAACATTTGTTGAATATTGGTGGAAAAGTGGAAATATCTTTTGTTTCAAACACCTATTGGATATTTTAGCTTTAAGAAGGCTGTGTTATCTTGATTCTTGGGACATTCTGCGCACATTTTTCAAGAGCATTCACATCTCTCTGCTGTACTTTTAACTTCTCTGACAAGACTAAATAAACTATCTGAAAGCAGAGGCTGTTGGATGTCCCTCATTAAGTGGAAAATCCTGGCAAGGATTTCAAAATCCTCCTCCAACAGGGGAGGTATGATTTAAGGCACAGCAAAGCAACAAGTGGAAT
Source organism: Gymnorhina tibicen (assembly GCA_013399875.1). NCBI lineage: Eukaryota > Metazoa > Chordata > Aves > Passeriformes > Artamidae > Gymnorhina > Gymnorhina tibicen. Next base: position 12,636 of record VXAZ01009807.1, on the reverse strand, counting down.
TCACAACAGAATACCACATCTCATGAAAGAGAGATTGGTGCAAAGACATAGAAAGAGGAAGGGTTTCCCCTGTCAGTGGGAAATACTTTACAGACAGGACTGGAACTAGCCAGAATAAGAGACTGAAATAGAGAATGGGTATGGTGGAAAGAGGCTGGGACAGAAGCTAGGCAGATAAGAGAAGCAACTGTGAGTGCAGAAGAGACCTGAACTGGGCAAACCAAGAAACCAACTCAATATTTCTGCCAGTGTCCTCTTAGTTGAGCTGTCTGATCGATGAAAACGAATCTTCCAGAACAGAGAATCCTAAAGGCAGATAATATTTTTTTAATCATCATCAAATTATTCGTGGCTGAGAATTGAATATTTTAAATCTTCTAAAGATGCAAAAGGAAACAAGGGTTCTTTCACTGGGAATGCCTTAAGAACTGAATCTATATTATAAAAGGGGAAAAAAATCCCACAAGTCTGTTCCTTGGGTTTCTTGTGACAGGTTAACCCAAACATGAATCCATTGCCCATATAGTATGAATATGATTATTTAATATTAGCACCTGCCCCTGGGTTGCTTGGCATAATCATAATGTGTCCTTAGGGGGTTTTAAAATTGCTGAAAGTTTAGTCAATGTTTCCCTCTTTGCTTTATGAAAATACATTATATTATGAGCACAAAAAAAATGAAACAGGACATGAACTTAGCTGCTCTTAATTTAGCTAAGCAAATTAAAAAGGAAAAATCCATAGACATTTTATAGCTATCATAGTAGTCAATTTTATTAACACCCCATTTGAAAAATTAAAGTAATTCAGGCTGTCCCATTTTTCAGTGTCTCCAGAGAAACCATCAGGTGAAATCTGCCAGAAACTCTGTTGAAATATGGTTGAGGAATATACCCAGGGAACCAAGTTTCATAAATTCTTGGGTAGATGGGAAAGGAAGGGAGATTTTGATATGCAAATTTGATGTAGATTTTTCTAAATATCTGTAGCATTTGACAGCATATAGCATTTCCTAGTGAAGGATTGCAATAGTGTACAGCTTTACGAGATTTTGCAGTTTTATTTGAGTTTAAAGACCCAAAGCTGCTCTTCTGTATTGTGTTTTGAAGAAGGGAGAAGTTTAAAAACCGCTGTAAACCAGTTTCTGGTCATCCCTCAAGCTCCTTCTTCCTTTCCTATGGAAAGGTCCATAAAGACTCAGCAGTTTGGCTGCATGAGGCCATTCCAAGCTGCAAACAGTCAATAAAGTCATTCATATATAAAAATATATATATTCACTTTGTCTGAGCTATTTCCCACCAGAGCTGATGAAAATTGCCCATTAGAAATTAAAGGCAAAGTGTCTGGGACAAAATGCTCACATTGCTAAAAACTGCCTAATTGTTACACCATGTATCCACCTATAACCAACACATAGATTTAAAACAAAAAAAAAAAGAAAAAAGAAAGAGTAAACAGGGGGAGTGAGAAATGCATTAAATATGTTTTCTGAAATGGCCAAAAATATTTCTGAAGGGAAAAATATTCACTAAAATTCCCTCTAATCTGAGAATTTAAGGAGAACTGCTTCTAAAATAAAACGGTGATTTATTTTGGAAGGCAGCATGAAACTGATTTTATTAATGTTAATTTTTCAGAGATGAATGATAAAAAACTGCATCCTGTAAAAAATGGTTTTTGAGTACCTAGATTAACATTTACTCACATACCAAATTAATTTACAAGCAATTAACTTGGGGTGAAAAAAAAGGAGGGTAAAACGCTTGATGACTGGGAATCATGGTAATTCAGAACACCAATACTAAAATAATAAAAAAGTAATACTCGATAGGACAGTTACTTTCAATATATATAGATAACTAACATATTTTTTATTAATAATTGTTCTGGAAAAGATCATGTATCTCAAAACATTCTACTTCAGGTTGAACTCATGTATATAGAAGTTTAAAAATCAATGTAACACATACCATATATATGGCCATGTGTGTCAATATTGTGTTTTAGTCTGTGCTTGTTTCCCTTACCTCATTAAATAGAAGAGGAAGAGATGGTCAAATATAATTGGGATATTTTATTTAAAATAATACATTAAAACATTGTGTGTCAGAGAATGTTCAGTCTCAGATTTATAAGAGTGCACCTGCTGCCTCTGGATTATGACCTTATTATTTATAAATGTATGGGACCAGTGTTAGGCACTCCTTAAGCATAATTAACGTCCCTGATTCTCCATCTGTTTGCTCCACATTTACATCTGATTTGAAAACATTCACTGGGTCACAACTACATCACAAAATATCAGTCTAACTGAGGATTTTCCTGTGTATCTGAAACACTTTTGACCCCAGAGGTGAATAGGCAGAATTAGACACTCATAGACTAAAATTGCCCACTAATACTTATGCATTCTCTTCACCCAGTGCATTGCTTGTTAAATGGAGCCTTCTGGTAACAACTTACTGTATTTAAATCTTTCTTGTAGTAAAGTAATTTGGTTTACCTAAAGACCATGTTGTGTAAAAACCAAAGAATTCTAGAGATCTCTGCTCTCCATTCCAAAATGATTTTACCATCCTGCATTTTTCTTTGATGGTTCTCCCTTAGCAGTCTGGTTATGCTAGAGTAAAAGGTATTTGGAGGGGATTGATGTTAGCATAGCAACTTGTAATTAATTAGATGATAATGGCTGAAAGGAACATACCCATTTACTGATGCTAAGAAAATATGTTTGTGTTAGTCAGTCTGGTGCCCAAGAAAACTTTTTCCTGGATTCTTCTGTCTTCAGAGGGTCTCTGGATACCTTGCTGAGTCAGGCACTTATAGATGGATGTGGTTTTTAGATTCAAGCAAGTCCTAGCAAAGCAAGCCATCAGTCCATTCCTGTGTGACAAGCACATGGAGGAGATTCTACATTTCTTGGGCTACATTATTTCTCTTTTTTTTTACCCCTGTTGAGCAACCAGATGTGAGTATTATGACCTTACTGGAAATATTTAGGAAAGAAGACTTCTTGTGATATTTTCAGCATTATCACTCCTTCTGTCATTACCTAGATAATAGAATTATATAGCAGGACAAGTATATTTAGAAGAATAAAAAGTCCCAATCCATATCTTAATTCTAACTACTTATTTCAAATTTAGCCTCAAAACTTTAATGTTTCGAGCAGGTTCTAGCTTATTTGGGGTTGACCTAAGGCTGTCATTATTGCCCAGATATTCAAACACATTTCACGGAAGCAACTTGTTATTGTTTTCTGATTACAGAAAAAGACTATTTCTCATTAAAATTATTCCTTATAGAAACTTTGCAGTAGATCAGTTAAGTTGAGTAGAGAGTGTTGCCCTTCTCTCCCTTCAGTGGTAACCCTGTCCTTCGAGCCCAAGCTGCAGCAGCTGTTTGAGTACTAGGAGGATGATGACATGCATACAGAAGTTTATTTGCTTGTTAAATGACTTCTAAAATTTTTCTGATTGAATTGACTCTAAAAGAAATGCTGTAACTCAGGAATGCTGTAACTTGGCTAATTTTTTGACTGAGACAGATATGTGAGAGTAATTCCCATGTTGTCTTCTGAAACCACCAATGAAAGTCCTATCAAGAAGGAGAGCAAGCCCGCAGCCTGAAGCTGTCAGCTTTGTGATATGATGTTTACAATTCGCAGTATGTCACCTGCATAGCAATTTCCATGGCGTGCGTCTGAGCTCAGCATTCTGTGAAAAATCCCTGCGGGACAGATTTATGTTGATCGTCCCTCAGCTTTGTGTTATAGAACAAACACTCAAACCTAGTTTTTCTTGGTGATTTTGATAAAATAACAACAGCTTGTATTCTAAAATAATTAAATTATCTTGAAATGTGAAGGGTAATTTAAAAATAATGAAAACAAGATATAGCAGATTACACATTTTAAGAAATACTTTTCTTCGAAAATGTGACATAAAATACACATGAACAGATAGATACAAATTGAGTATCTGTTTCCGGAGCCATATGAAACAAACAGCTTATTCTCTAAGAATTTTTCCAATTTGACATGAGAGGCAGGTGCTTCTGAAATAATAGCTTACTTCTACAATGCATTGATTACTGTGCTGTACTGCTGAATTCAGCAAAGTACACATACGTCAATCAAAGCTTATTGAAAACTTAACTGAGAACAAAGAGCTGCAGGCTTATTGTTGCTCCAGCTGAAGTTAGTGGCAGAGCTCATTTAAATGAAAGGGGTTCAGCATTGAACGCCCTGTGAAGCTGTTCCTCAATCTGTTTGTTTTTCACTTAATAAAAAGGATGTCTTTTCATTGAAATTTTCTCTATTAACATGGTTAAGACACTAAATATTTATTTTTAGATACAGTAATCTTGAAATACTTTTTGAGCTAAAAAATTGTTGATTTTAATGTAACACATGTAGAACTAATTTATATGGAGAGAGGCACTTAGGGCATAAACACATAAGAAGTTACAAATAATATGGCAGCTGACAGGTGCAATTGTTTCTGGCTGTTCTGGATTTTTCCAGCACAAAAATAGCAATAATCACACTACTACAGAAAGCTGTGTTTGTGTCACAGATTGCCTTTAGCTTTTATTTCCTATACTACCAGAAGTTTCCTCTAAAAATATTGCTCTTTTTTCAAAACCATTACTTCTTTGTGAAGGCCCTAGAGAAATGCAGAATTCAGGCATGGTGGTTGTCAAACATTTCTGGAGTAAATAGAGCTTCTGGTAATAATGTTCTACACCCAATAGAGTGAAATTATTTGGACTTGATGATCTTAGAGGTCCCTTCCAACCAAAGCAATTCTATGATTCTAAATTTAAGAGTTCAGCTCTGTGGCCAACTACAGTTAAGAGCCCCTTAACAAATACTTTGACGTTCAATAAGTGGACTTTAAAACTCTAGACTAGATTTTAGTTGCCTTTCTGTATTAATTAATAATATTATGACTATATAATTCTGTATAATCTCTTCTATGGCTTATAAGATATTTCTCTTTTATTGTTTATTCTGTTAACATACATGTGGACATATTTTTATGTAAACATGGGCATATATTTATGTAAACATGGGCATATACTCACAAGCAGCATTTATTTCTATGAAATGGATGAATACCTTTGAGGTGTTTATTAAGATGAATACTTTTGAGGTGTTTATTAACTGAAATTCCTTCAATACTGATTTATAGCACCAAATAACTTGGTTGAGTTCTGTTTTTTTTCTTTAAAAACAAGTAAAAGTATTTTAGACAAAGTACAGCCTTTTCATCTGATTTTTCCCTTTGTTCCTCAGGAACACTGTTTACATGTTGACTTCTCCCCTCTAAATATTTATTATATGCATCTACTGCTGGTAATGCCTGTTCATGCCCAAAAATCAGAGCTCCATCATCTTTATTAATTTCAACTGAGATGGATATTGCTGATTTTCTGCTGGTTTCCTGTTGCTGGGTTTCTGAGTACTGCCCTAAGCAGAACCCATAATGTGTTAGTTGCTATTGCATCTTAGGGAATTGGTTTTATTTCTTCTCTTTGAGAGTTGTTAGAAGTGCTGCTGGTGCTTGTGGGCCATTTGCTTTCAGGATAATGGTCCATTCACTTTGTTTTCCTTTAACTGTTCTTTTATCAGCTATTTTGATGGCATCTCTTTTCTCCTCTGGTCTCTGAGGTACTCCAAAACGCTATCCTTCACTCTCTGTTTGTCCCACTAAGTAGGTTATTTCTGACAGTTCATCCGTACACATCTGCTCCGTGCTGATTTATATATTTTCTCATTGCATGCTGATGGTGGTGTCCCCAGTATTTCACCCGGGATGAGTCATCATCATTTTTTAAGTCAATATGACCAAAAATCAACGCCTTGAGTTTATTTCATAGCTTCTCTTCTCCTCCATCTCTGTTCTAGTTGACGACTTTGAACAACCAAATCTGAGGGTCGTGTTTTGCTCTTTTACATCAGATAACTGTCAGATATCCCTGTGCTGCTGCATTTTCATCTTCAACATTACCCCAGTTCAACTCGTTTTCATCACCTTATTCCAAATTTCCCATTTAGGCTCACATATTATCATACAATGAGTATCATCACCTTTCTACTTCCTGCTTTTCCAAATGCACCCATCACCCAGCCCTTTATAAAATTTGGTCTCTGAGGCCCTGTTGATCTGATTCTCTCATTTCCTTCTTTCATCTTCTAATGTTCTGTCATATCTTTATCTTCTCAGTTTCAAAGCACCGTGTGACTCTTTGGTGCTTGATGCATTTTTTTTTTCTGTGTGCTTATGCTTGATGCAGTATTTTTTGCCTTTATTTGGAAAGGTAAAAACCTCACTGAAGAAAGTGTAGTGTACATTTCACTCTAGGCTTGGGCAGGCTTGCCTTTGAGGCATGCTTCTGAGTGACAGCTCTTTGGTGGCTGCACTGAAATGTAGATGGTGGATGGTTTTCAGCTGACAGATGTCTACATTATACAAGTAGATATTATAACTGGCACTGTTGTCTATTTGGCAGTATCTTCAGAGGTCAGGCATTGAAACAGTTTTGAGGCTAAATGATTCTGTCACTCGAAGACTTGGTCATTTCAGAACAGGCCTGGAGTTGCTGATCATAGGCTGCTTGTTTTTGTTTTCTGCGAGAGAGTGCATGCTGAGGACTTCAAGTACCTAGAGGGGACCAAAAAGAGAGCTGGTGAGGGACTATTTACAAGGCAATGTAGTGATAGAACAAGGGGTAATGGCTTTAAGCCAAAAGTGGGTAAGTTTAGATTAGATATTAGGAAGAAATTCTTCACTGTGCGGGTGGTGAGGCACTCGAAAAGGTTGCCCAGAGAAGCTGGGGATGCCCCAGCTCTGGAGGTGTTCAAGGCCAGGTTGCATGGGGGTCTGAGACACCTGGTGTAGTGCAAGGTGTCCCAGCCCATGGCAGGGGGACTAGAACTAGTTGAGCTTTTAATGTCCCTTCCAATCCAAAACAGTCTGTGATTCTATCACTGATGTCTCTGTGTGTTTCAATCTTGCATGGTTCAGAAATGCTGCACTGACTTTACAAGAGATCACATGCCTAGAAAAAGTTACTCTACAAATCCTGAAGATCGTAATGTTCTGACAAAATTGTGATAGTCTCACCTGTCAGCATTTGTCCTTTCCTTACATGCGAGAGTCACTGACATCTCTGTTTAGGCCATCAATCCTTGTCAGTAACATAACTTAACTTTAGGGGTTTTTTTCAACCTTTACTCTTTGTTCACGCTGCCTACTTCTGCCCTTTAAGGCATGCCAGGTAATAAATATGGTGTAGCATGGGGTTTTTTGGATACCCTCTTTCAATGCTGAAACAAAAAAAAACTCTGGCCACTTTCTAAGTAGTTTCACACTGTTCAGGTAATTAAAAATTAAATCTTACAGCCAGCTATGCAAATTTATGATCCAAGGTTCTCTATTACATGCACTGAGCTCACTGCAGGATCAGGATCCTCAGAATACGTGGCAATTTGATTTGTCTCTAACCCATAACGGATGTAACGAGTATTTCTCACCATCACCTTAGCATTCTGACTCATGCCATTCCTGAATAGTGGCTTAGAGAAAAGTATGAGTTTGTATGCCAATGGTCTTACACACCCCATTGACAGACACTTTCCAAGGACTTTCCTCAGATTGGAATAATAATGCACTGAACACCTTCACCAAGAGGACAAACAGTTGACAGGTGTCAAGGAGAGAGGGAGGCTGATTAGATATCTGCAAGTTGAATTATGTACCAGCAAGAAAACATGACTAGCTGTATCACAGAAGAAAAATGTGAGGTTTGATGAGGTGTAACTCATTTGTGTTTCATACTCCTGGGAAGCAGCAGTAAGAAAAAAAGATGAGTTTCATCTCAGTGAGCAGGAGAATGGTGATGCATTTACAAAAATACACAAGACAAAATTAATAAAGACATAAAAACCAGACCTATTAGAGCTGAAGTTGTGCGCAAACACCTCAATGAAGATTTATAATCTGTAAAAGTGATAAGAATTTTATATATAATTATTATTTCTGTTAGCAATTCACACCCTGTATCTTAATTTCAAGGTGATTTCTAACAAATAGATGAATTCTTCTTAAACATGATTTCAATGAAAGGGAAGTGGAGTTTTAATATTTTTGACTTCTCTTATTGTGCATGGGTGCTTTTTGCCCTTGTTTTGGTTTTGAATATATCACTTTCAGAGAAAAAACTGTCTTTTGGATTTGACAGCACACAACACAGTAGGATCTGATCCTGACTGAGCCTGTTATTGCATAGGGCAACATGAACAGTAGCAAAGTATCAGTAGCCAAGGGCAATTAAGAGCCCTGTGCATTTTTCCTCAGGTGGTAAGGGTCAGACATGCAGGATTTGACATTAGATTCTGTCTTCTAACACACTATTGAAATGAAAGTTGGAAAAATAGATGTAAATTAATCTTTAAGTAATAATCATCATCTGATGTAAGACTGAGGAGAAAAACGTGGATAGAACAACAGTAGTATGATTCTTGAAGTCTCCTGCTGTCAGAGGTAAGGTGATGCAGGACTTGCAGTATCCTAAAGTCTGTCTTTCTCGCTGATACTTAATTTTGAGAAGATAAAAGCCTTGCATCCCATTTGTTCACAGAACCACTCGAGCCTTCTCCTGTTTATCTTTGAAAAGGCGTCGCCACAGGGATAAAAAACAATGATCAGCTTCCTTGAAGAGGTAGGTCTCTGAGACATGTCTCAGATTTTTCCATCCTTGCCCTCACTTTTTCACTGGAAAGAACAGTTAGACTCAAAATAATTTGCTGAAACTTTGAATATTTTTAGGCATTTTCATTAAACAGTAAAGATCAGAATAATGATTCTCAAATACCATGAAATGCCAAAGCAGACATATATGTGTATAGTTACAAAATAGTGCCCTACAGAGGGCTTGAAGAATGAGCATAAGTTGAGTTCTGGAAGTAACTTTCTCTCAAGAACCAATAACGTCCTGACTTCAGTGTTCACCTGACAACATCTATTACTTTATGTGAGGTGTGAGCTGAGTAGTTTACTTTTTTTTTTTATACTATGCATATTGAATTATGTCAGACCAGCACAGCCCTTTAGAGTCATGGATTTATTTACCTAAGGTCAACAAGCTTTTCTGTTAGTATTCATTGTAAATCATCCCAGGAGCCTCTAGCCTCTAGCAATTATTTAAAGTTTGAGATGCAGTCAAAAACTGTCAGTTTTATTCCTGGTATTTATTAATTTTCTCCTTCACATTTATAACTTCTTGCTTTTTTAATGATGTTAGATGAACCACTCAACTGAGCCTTCATTTTACTTTCAGTCTGGTTTTTTTTTTTCCTCTGGTCCAGGAGGTTTGTACAGCCAATACATCAGTTTTAATTTTGTCCTTTAAAGTGCTCAATAATAAATAACTTACAGGGTGATCAAACAAAGTAGTACACAGCTGCATGACAGACTGTCACATTGTTATGCTGGGGAGCAGAAAGACCCAGAACCAGCTCAAGCATGATGTCAGGGCAGGACAGAGACCTGGATAGCTGAGGCTCAGCCTCACCACCCCAAGACGGGCAGGACTGACTGAGAAAGGTGATCAGGGCCACCTGAGGGTCCAGATCATTAGGTAAGACCATGGGGAAAAGGCAAGTCCAAGGTCGAGCTACGAACTGAAGTCAGGATCAGGTCCAGTGATGGTAACCATGGCCCAGTGATCATCATGTAAACCATTAGTGATGAGGGAGGTCTGAGGTGAACCTGCGAAATCAGTGGCAGGGATCAGGATCTGGACTAATGGGATACATGGCCAGGCACAAACAGAGCTGAACTGAAATGTTTCTTTTCATCATGAAGAAGAGAACCCTCCAAAAGCTAGCTGAAGGTTATTTGTGTTTTTAAATTTAACTGCCAGCCCTAATGAACAAGGATGATGTTTATTTTCAGCATGGGGCTGGAAGGAGGACTCGTATCGCTAGAAAATCCAAATGATGACTGAAATTTGCCCATTTGTCAGGTTTTTTTAAGTTACAAATATGGGTGGTTTTGCTGTGCACTGTTTGCACACTAGGATGGGAGAGAGAGGGAAACAGAATCACTAAAAAGCAATGTTCTGAAGCAGAACCCCTCCTGCAGCCACTTTCACAGATGCTTATGCAGAGATTGAAACTGTTCTGCACCAGTACAGGGGGTGAGAGTGAGAGAAACACTGCAGGTTCTTTCTTGAGCTAAGTGATACGAGTCTGGAAACAAATAACTTCATAAAACAGATGTTTTAATAAGATTCCAATAAAATGGTAGGGTAAAAAAAGAAATATAGGTAACAAATAAATCTGACAGCATTCCAGATGCCGGGAATCCCACTTTTGTGCAGCATTGCATGCACAGATCTTATCTCTGGAGGGCTGCATCTGGTGATGGATCAATGTGGTGAGCTAGGAAACTGACATGGAATTACCACAGTCCTACACCCCTGTGGATGCTGGGAGATGTTTAGAGAAGCAAGTGGTAGGACCAGGCAGAGGGAAATGAGATCTGTGTAGTATTCAGATCTTGCTTTCAGTGTCTGTGGGGGACCTACAATGTGAGTGAAAGAAGGCAAGGAGCTCCCAAGCCCAGATGGCAAGTTCAGAGACCCATTTGCACTCAAATAAATTGAAAGCCCAGTGTAAATGGAGAAAACATTTGACCTTTTATTTTCTGTCACAAAAGAAATTATGAAAAAAAATGCCATTGGCATGGTGATTTGTTTAAGGCATTCAAATATTTGACACTTTTATCGGTGTAATAATGACCTAATTTATAATAATACATAGATGTTTATCTTTGAAATATACACCTGGATATTAAAGTGGTTTATGGTGTTAATAGGCAGAGCCTGAAATTGCACTTCCATATGAATGTAGGTAAGAACAAGATAATAATAATAAATAATAATAATAATAAAACTTTAACAGAATTCCAATATTCTCAGCATTTTTTCATTTGTGGTCTCACATTTTGTAAACATTTTCTTTTCAGCCTCGTAGTAAACTGCTCTATAAATCACAATAGAGGGTTCTTACCACAAGAAAGGAAGGTAATTGATCTTGATGTTGTACAGCAACAGCAATGTAGACAATATGCGGCAGTCACACGTTTTGATTTCTGTCCCGCTTTTCCCTTAGAATACACTAATTTCATTGGTTAAAGAGACATAACTTCTTATGTGATACAAGAAAGTGACTGCCCTAGGAAAGTACAATTTACAGTTCAGCATCATCTGGGAGATACACTATATTTCCTCCGTACTTTAGACCAATTGCCACTTGATGATTAGGCACTGATCTCTTCTCTCTGGTGACCAGCGATGGAACCTGAGGGAAGCTCATAGAGCTCTGTCAGGGGAAGTTTAGGTTGGATATTAGAAGTTTTCCACCCAGAGGGTGGTTAGCCACTGGAATGAGTTCCCCTTGATGTGCTATAGTTCGTCCAATGGTGTTCTGAATTTTGGTGCAGTGTTCCTAGTGGAGAGGACACTAACGCTTTCAAGGGCAAACAAGCCTTTTCTGTAACTTGCTGTAGATGATACTACAAGGGACAGATAAAAGTTCTATTCTTTGACATCCAGCTTGTAAGTATGTCTAAATGTTTCTTAATTCAAGAGGTAGTCACAATATGCTATGAAGAAAGGGTTTATTAAGCTTAATCAAATACATAAAAATTAATTGTAACCACTCTGTGCATACTAAACAGTTTCTCATGTGACTGTAGCTTGCTAGAAAAATGATGAATGTTCAGAATGTGTTTCTGTTCATTTGTCTTGATTCCAGTGAGCATGTGAAAGTCATAATTCAGCATACATTAAACTAACTCAGCAAAAAAATCTGATTTCTGGAGCTGGCAAATGCAACCTCCTTCAAATTATTAATCTTTTTCCTTAGCAGAAAAACTTCAAGTATAAGGTACAAAGAGGTGTGGCAAAGGTCAGTTAAAGAAGAGAATAAGATAAGAAACCTGAATTACTCATTTGAGACAATGCTAGTAGCACCTTCCCTTGCAGGAAATTATTTTAATCTAAAAAACCAATAAGCCTCCTAAAAGAAGTGTAAATTTGAAAAGAAATTACAAATCAATTGTCCTCATGTGTTTTACCTACTTGGGTGGACCAACGAAAGTAATTGGAGTGCTGTAACTTAATGCCACATCATTGTATAAATTGTTGAGGTCAAGGACCTGAACATTGAGTAAATGACAAAGTTTGCTCTAGTCTTTCCCTACTGTCTGTTTATGACAGAGAATTTTCTCGGGTGTTGCTCATATAGCAACATTTCAGTTTCTACAGCATTTTTTGGTGAGGTTTAATTCTGCTGAAATGGTATTTGTTCCCTAGGTATTGTGTATATGTTTTATTTGAAAAATGATTGCATGGTGTGAAAAACAGAGGTAAGTATCATTTCAACATGAGGAGCCCAGTTTCTGTCGGCAGGTTCAAACAGGATAGGGAACCAGGATAGACGCTCCAGGAGCTTTTTTATTATTTTATCAGTCTCACATACAGAGTTGAGACACAGGAGATGTTACAAGCTTGCGTTGTCGAAGGCATTCCGAGATTTCCGGAATACAAAGTATTCTTAAAAGC